>LQNS02278143.1:13628421-13640123 GCA_001587735.2 Parhyale hawaiensis | reverse complement strand
CAGAACTTTTTGCTACCGTTGCCTCACTTGGCGGAGGTATGCGCTCTCAGAGTGCTCTAGTTCACTTCTGTAACCTCTCTGCTTCAAGTCTTCCTTGACTGTATCACATAGACGATTCATCTCTCTCCATTCGTAGCACGTCTTCGCTCTTGAGACTGTTGTAGTCTTGTACTGCTTCTACGTTCCCTATCTTCTTTCTTAATTAGACGTGCGTCTTCAATATAGTGAGAGGCAGAAGTAAATCTTGAGTAAAACACTGCAGTCATATTATAATTCTGCTTGTTCCACCTTACGTTCTTTCCTTGGTTCGTTAGCACGACCGTTACTCTTTCACAATTAGATGGGAGAAAATTACGGTATTATCGATGCTATCTCAATGGGGCAGAACCGTAGCCAAGCTTTCTTTCTATTAAGCTGGTATTGCTAGTAGGCCATAAATAGTTGCCTCCGCCAAGGAGGATATGTTTTCGTCGTGTTTGTCTTTCTATTTGTCTGTCTGTCACCAAGATAACTCAAAAAGTTGTGAACCGATGTGGACGAAATTTGCAGGGATTGTTTGGTATCTTAAAAGGAACAGACGATTGACTTTTGATGAAGATATGTCCATCCGTTTGTATGTTTGTCTGCCTCATATTTCTCAATGTCTTAACTCAAAATGTTATGGATGGATTTTTATGAAATCAACATGAGTGGTTAGTTATATAACAAAGAGTAAATGACCAAATTTTGGTAATGATCCGTTTGTTTGTTTGGCACTGTTTTTAATTTTATGCTTGTTAGCACAATAACTCAAAAATAATGAATGGATCTATATGAAATTGATAGGAGTTGTTGGTATTGTCATAAGACATAAATGATTAAATTTTGGTGCAGATCGGTTAGTCCGTTTGTATGTTTGACTTATGTTTGTCATAACGTTTGTTAGCAGTATAACTCAAAATGTTATAAACGGATCTTCAAGAAAATTTCACAAGCTGTTTTCACTATCAAAAGGCACAAATGATTTTGGAGTTTATACAAAGAAAATTTTGGTTTCAGAGCCAATTTGAATTTTTTGCTACCGTTGCCTCGCATGGCGGAGGTATGCGTTCTCAGAGTGCTCTAGTTAGATCTGTTGTCAGACGTTGAACTTGTTTCACGCTTCTTGCTCCAATGCTTGGTATACATGATACGGTTTGGGGTATCAATGAATAACAATATTTTAGTTCTGGTGAATTTCCCCGCGTTCCAGCTCCTTGCAGCTCTCTTTCAGGTCATCAAACTTCGTAGTACAAAATTATCGATGTTTTAAACGGCCCGAGCTGTATTTAAAGTAGCTGCCTGTATCCTGTCTATGAACATATAATTAATGGAAACTGTGCCAACTAAGTCACAAATTTTCCAGCAAACAATCTAATGAAATGGCTGGCTATGTTCAGTTGTTAGTTATTAGCTACTCAATTACAACGAAATTGGGAGATGAGACAGCTATATCTCTGAAAAGTAGCGGAAAATGGCAGGGTAAGAGAGGACCCGCAAATTTTAACAAAATCCATTTACTGGTAAATTGGCCAGGTGTGTACGTCTGTATTTACTGCCTAACGTATACATAGACTTTTAAAAAAATAGCTGATTCTGAGCGCGAATACCACTACCAAGTATTGTAACGTTAATGAGAAATTGAAGATGGTCTTGAAACCATTATATTTCTTTTTGATGATAACCAAAAACTGGTCATTTGTATCTCTTAACGGTGATGGCAGTTTCTGTACCTTTATTGAAGATCCGTTGATAACTTTTTGAGGTAAGTTCTAACAAATACTAAAATATAAAATCAAACACAAGTATGAACAGACTTATCATCACCAACTTTAGTCATTTGTTCCTTCTAACATTCTTAACAAATCCTGTGAATTTAATGAAGATCCGTACGTAGTATTTCAAGTTACTTTCTGATAGACATGAAACCCAACTTTCTGACAAAGCAACAAACGGACTGACAAATCATAAAAATTCGTTCAGTTGCTCTTCGTACTATTCGCAAAAATTACTCCTCGAGTTCGGTTACAAAAAAAAAAAAAACAGATATGCAAACGGACGGATTTTTACCAAACGTTAATCATCTCTCTTTACAGACATGCCAAACATGTCCTGTGAATTTCATAAGAATTGTCCAAAACTTTTTTAGTTATCTTAATGATAGATAGAGAAACTTCGCCAAAAAACATAACCTAGTTGGCGAAATTAACCAGTGACTACCAAAGACTTTCAATGGGTCTCGCGATCGAATGAATGAAAAAAGTTATGAAAAGAGAAAAGGAAATTCCTGAGAAATTGAAAGTATGCGAAGATTGGTGAAACGCAGGCATCAAAAGCGAGCAACTACGATTGAAAAGAATGTGAATAGAAGGTACGTGCACTAGCTTAGTTGACAAGCGTTGGGTTACATGAAGAACGTATAGTGAGATGAAGAATATAAAGTTAGCTGAGGAGCGTTGAGTTAGACTGAGTTGTGTTAGATTGGAGTGTGAGCTGTGAGTGCTCAGAGTAAATGAGGAGCGTAAGTTCGGCGAGAAATGTGAGGTAGCAGGAGGAATGTTAGGTTGGGTAACGAGCGTTAGGTCAAATGAGAAGCGTTATGATGGATGATGAGCGTTAGATTAGATGAAGTGTGCTTGGTTACATCAAAAGTGTTATGTCAGATGAAAGCGTTAGGCCGGGTGAGAAGTGTTAGCTTTGATGAGGGGCGTTGGGTTAAATAGAGCAGAGTGAGATGACGCGTGATTTGATAGAGGAGGTGCGTTGGGTTGGATGATGAGCTTTGGGTCGGATAAAGGGCGTTAGATTATTATATTGTTTAAGTGTCCTAGACCCAACTATGGTTATTCAAGAATTGAAAAAGAAGGGACATGTAGTATGTAGACAGAAATGCGGAACCCATGCACGAAGGTAGACCAACGCGCATAAGAGCAGCAAGTTGGGAAAGAAGAGGAAGAACAGATAAAAGTAAGATCAGTAGCAGTACGAAATCACGAAGAAAGCGAAGTAGGCAGGAAAGAAGACGTCCCTAAGGCCTAGCTAATGACTAAGGTAACCTACATAAATCCCTGGGGTTGCTACTCCCCAAAACAAAGAATGGGCGAACCTAACTAACCTAACCCTATAACCCATCCTGTGCCCCTGAGGGGAGTTAGATTAATTGAGAAGCGTTATAATGAATGAAGAGCGTTATAATGAATGAAGAGTGTGGAGTGTTAGTTGGGATGAGAAGCGTCTTGTCGGGTGAGAGGCGTTTGGTTGGATGAGGAGCGATAAATTTAGTAGCTTAAATGGGGAGCGTTACAGTAGACGATGAGATTTAGGTTGGCTGATAAGAAATTGGTTAAATGTGGAGCGCTATGTTTGATAATGAGCGTATTATAATTATTATTATAATTATATAATATGTGATGAGCGTTAGGATAGATTAGAAGCGTTAAGTTGGACGAGGTGCGCTAAGTTCGATAGAGCAGTTTTGGATGGTGAGTGCTCATCAAAATAGACGAGGTGTGTTTAGTTTGGTTAGCTGCGTTAAGTTGGCTGCAAAGCAGTAGCTTAGATGAGGAGTGTTATGTTGGATGAGAAGCTTTAGTTTATACGATGAGCGTTAGGTTAGGTAAGGAGCGTCAAGTTGGATGAAGAGCGTTAGCTTAAAGCAGTGTTTGATGACGAATGTTGAATTTGATGAGGTGCGTTAGGTTAGAGGAGGTGCGTTGGGTAAGATGAGGTGCGTTGGGTTAGACGTGCGCTGCGCTGAGCTAGATTGGTGACGTTACATTAGATGAGTTGCGTTAGCTGTGGTGCATTATGTTAGATGAGGTGCTACACAAGTTCGCTAGATCACAGGGATAGTTAAGTTAGATGAAGTGCGTTAGGTTGGATGACAATCGTTATGTAAGATAAAGTGCACTTTAGGGAGATGTGAGGATTAGGGTAAGACATGTTTTAAAACTCACTTGAAGCATCCGATGTATTACTGGCGATAATTGTTATTGTAAACGAACGTTGTAGAGTTAGACAGAATTCGGCAGGGCAAGTGACTGGTGTTAACTTAGACGGTGCAGGTTCCGTTAGAAGAGCTGCATTAGGTTAAGACTTATTTGAATTTCAAGAGCGTAGCGTAGGTCTGGCACATTTTAAAAAGTAAAGACGCTCATCAACCGTGAAATTTGTACGGGTCCCGCTAGTAAACTTGAATGTAACTTCAGCCAGCTTGTATCAATGTCAGCACTCCGTAGAATATATAGATACCCTCTTGCGAACTTAAATGTCTACTTCATTGAAGTGCTGAAAGTTTTAGGCTATGAAAATTCGCACCGTCAGAGAACGACGGTGCGAGGGATGATATGCCTGATATGGAGCTGGAGGAACACATGGTAATGGACAGAAATAGAGGAAATAGCAAGATCTGCTTCAGCGATCCCCTCTGAACAGGGAAAATACTGCTGTAGAAGAAGAAGAGAAAGACAATAAGCTAGAAGAAATAGTTGTCTACTGCCCGTGAAGAATCATCATCTCGTGAGTGCTTCGTTGGTCATCTGCCGAATATACGCGTCGTAACCTGAGAGAAAAAAGTATACAATCGGACTCCAGAAGCTGCATAGATATTGTTCCAATTTCAAGAAGTGTTTCAAGCAAGACGTATCTTCAGATAAAGGGATAACGATCAGCCTTCGCCACCTTCTGCAACATGGTCATCGATTTACAAAATCTGCAGCCTGGCCTATTTTTCGCCAATCTATTTCGTTAAGAGCGTGACACGATAGATACCTACATATAAGTATGTAAACAAATAAACACACGACGGTATTTATTATATTGTGTTGATTATAAATTTTTATCGTTATTGAGGATCACGTAAAGAGAATTGCTTGATAGTGTGTGTATACTGTAGATGAATATCAGTCCAGAAAGCGTAACACCGTTTCTTCACCCTAGCAGCGACTTCAAAATAAATTAAAACGCATAAAAAGCCTATTCTTTCTGATCATTCGCAATGACTTAAAATACAGTTACTTTTTGACCCTCAACATAGCACTCCTGTGTTTAACAATCCTTGGTTCGTGGTTTGTTTGAAAAAAATCACTGCATGTTCTCCTGGTGTACTGTGTTCATTGTGATCCCGAGACCAGTGATTTTGGGCATGAAAATGGCCACTAAAACCAATGGCTGCATGGCATCACCATGTACAGGCAGTTAGAAGCTCTGATCAATCTCAGATACGGTACACATGAACGTGCGGACCTCCTGTTGGTTCACGCACGGACCCCCTACTGGATCATGATGTTTGAAGCTTCTGTGGCAATAATACATTGTTTTTATCCCATAGACGATAAAAATTACAAAATATTTTAAGGTTATAGGAGGGAAAATATAAGCTTCAACAACTTTAAATAATCTCTTACATCAATTGATTGAAATTGAAAAATTTTAACTATGGTATAATTACCCCTATGAACAAAAAACATAGCTAGGTTGAAAAAGAAAAAAAAAAAAAAAAACGTCGAGAACAGGATATGCTATCATTTAATGCAAATACAGTAACTATTGAGGGAGAGTCAAAATAAATTCATGAGAGTTAGAGGTGAAAACTCGCTGTATGCGAAAAATGGGCTGGACTGGGGCGTCACGTCTCTGTGACATTAGTAATTATATGTTTGGCGTATGTTGTTATGCCTCTGCCGTTCTGTACTAAGTGGAAAGCAATAGCCTGCAAACCATCGACATCTACAATACTAATTCAGTACGTAATATACTCAGTTGATATCATTTTAATGGCAGGGGGTCCGTGTGTTTCCGGGCGATTTCGCAGGAGGTCCAGAGAAAACTTTGGGAATCACTGGATTAGCACTGACAACTGTGCAGGTATGGTGCGGTCAGTGGATGAATTATTATCACAACATGTACGTGCGAATTTGTGACCCGACATAGTAATCAACAGAACCGAACCTAATTAGCTACTCCAATCAGAATACATTAGTAGGGCTAAAACGTGTTGCAATGAAACTTCTCGCTTGAAACCATCCATACAGTACTTTACAAAACGATAAACATAAAAACATTTGTTGTTTGGCAGTGCTGAGCGTTCTACGATTCTGCGACTGCGGATGACCAAAAATTGAATGCCGAATTTTTATTATTTATTTATGCCCACAATAAACCACCTGTCATGTAAGAAAGCACCATTTTATAGTTGCGCCAACGCAACACTGGGCATAAATCCAATGATAATTCCGGTTATTTTTCCTTTTAAATGTTCGAGGGTCGTTCCAGAAGTAATGCATGCTATTTCTTATTCCGCCAAAGGTCCAAGAGGATTGCAAATTGCATTGTTAAGATGACTTGACTTATGCACTCATGACCTGAAAGTTTCATCCCTCTGTTGCAGATATTGAGACGGTGTGACACTCGAAGCAGTCATTCTCTGTCTTGGAGGAGCATCGCAACGAGAGATGTGTCATTGAATGCCTCTATGCCGAAAAAATAAACCCACAACATTCACCAGCCGATGCAGTTGATGTCAGCTCAGTTAGGTGATCGTTCTTGTGTTTGGAGTGGTGAAACAGAGATGTGAGTTACAGAGTGCGATCCGGACACCCATGCGCAGCCACCACCCCGGAAAACAAAGTGCTTCTCGAACAACTCATCCACATCAATCGGCGGACTACGGGGAATAAAATGCGCTTAGAGTGAGATGTTGCAGTCAACATTACCTGGACAGCGTTTCCTCAACATCAACGCTGTAACCGCAGCCGTGAAAAAATGGACCGCCTCAGCAGGCATTGACTTTTACGTCCGAGGCATCAAGGCTCAAGTTTATCTCTGGCAAAAATGCATTGGCAAAGTTTGTAACAACATAGAAATAATAATTTCTGGAGCATAAAAGGACGCTCGTTTTTAGTGCCACTTCAGCCTTCTTAGCTTGTGAAGTATTTTAGTTAAAAATAGAAGGTATTACTTTCGGAATGACCCCTTACGATGCTACGATCCAAAACTTTGACCTAAAAAAGATTTCTTTACGCTACCGGAACGCCAAATCGTCGACCGCGGAGAAGCGATATTGAACCACCTGGTTTACGAACGCGTGCCCAGTACTGCCATTTGGTGCTCAAACCAACATTACGTTCAAGTATGCTATAATGTAGTTACCATGATTCAATACCGTAATAAAATTTTCTACTCTAATGGTGTTAATGTCTTTCACCTGTACACCGCCACTGAGCCAAGCCTGACTTGTCTCAGATGCGTACTACTAAAAATGTTGGATTATATACTCGTAGCTACCTAACTTAACATGTACAGTAGGTGCCAGGTGAAAAAAAAATCCTAGCTCTCAAATGATTCAAGGTGCTTTGTTTTCGTTCGTTTGTGACTATTCCATTGATCGAAATATTCTTCTCGCCTTTCGTCGGCTTTGCGTTTTTCGGCTTCAAACTCATTGAAAGGAAAAACACGATTAGGCTCCTGCTCATCGACATAAACTTTGGCATTACCAGTCGAGTTCGAATGGTAGCCACTACTACTCCCCTGTGATGTGTATCCACTTGACTTCATCCTGGGGATGTTAATTCTCCTTTCCGTGTCGAAGCGAAGGTGAGGAGGGATGTCATATTCATCAATAGCACCGACTCTAGGGTTGACATCCCATTGGCGTGAGTTCGAGGTAGTGGTGTAAGTGCTGTTCATCTCGTAGCTGTTTTCTATTTCAAAGTCATCATTGTGCTTAGTGCAAGAACCAGGGCCAAAGAGAGACAGGAAGACAGGGATCAAAAATAAGCCATGGATGGCGCCGAAGAATATTACTAGGAAAATTGTTTTGAAGAAGGTAGTGAAGACATATGACGGGACCAGAACCAGAGGCATAATGCCCAGCAAAGTCGATAGAGCGCCCTGCATAATGGGTAAGCCAAGGGAGGCAAGACATTCTCGTAAGCGTTCTCTTGGAGTGTCAACTCTGGCAGACAAGTAGGCGTAGCAGATGTGGGCGGTGAAATCTACGCTGAAGCCAATACACATGATCAGCTGAATCATGGAAACTGTGTCTAAATTAACCTGCCAGTGAGTCATGTAACCGATGACGCCGACTTCGATGGAGACGATGGATACTCCGATCCATAAGGAGCATTTTGCGTCCGGAATGAAGATGAAGGCGATGATCACCATGACAACGGCGGCCAGCGAGATGGCCGTGATAGCTGTAGACCGGACCAGAGACAGCTGCCAAAATAAATGAAATTAAATAACTGTACTATACAATGTTAATGAAATCGTGTCCATTATGGTAACAGAAACTGTTCGAAATATCTCCAGCAATAGATAGATGATCAATTTTTGATGATAATGGATCAATCAGTTTGTCTGTATTTCGTTGTGATTCAAAAAGTTATGTAAAGATCTTCATGCACTTTATAGGAACTGTTAGGAATGTCATGAGATACAACCGATTAAACGTTGTGGCTCATCTGTTTGTTCGTTTGTCTCTTTGTTATCTGTTAGCAGCTAACTCAAAAAGTTATGAACGGATCTTTATGAGATTTATATAAACCTTTAGGAATGTGACGAGGACCACTTGACTAAATTTTGGCGATGACCCGTCAGTTTGTCTATTCGTCTGTCTTTCCTTCTGTTAGCATTGCGTGCTTTTGGTGGAAGTCTGTGTATGGGTCGAATGCTTCTCTAGCTACATATTGTCAGCTAAGTAGTTAAGTTGGCTATAAAATTGTTGAAAGCATGCTTGTGTTATCGGCAGTCAGAAAAAACGGCGAAGTTTTTCTGATACTAATACCAGTGAAAAAATGTTTATTAGCTACTAGCAATAGGGAGTTTGACTTTTGTCATCTTTTGTGGGCGACGATGTTCTTGAAAGTACGAAGCCCTCGTACTCGTCTCCAGCATCAGCTTGTTTCTGTTATTTGAGGCCAGGGAAATGGCATAGTCACCTATTTTAGGAAGTCAATTTGGGCCCACCAAAAAGATAATAAAAGACCAGCTTCAGCTTGGCATTTGGGCGGTTTGAGCGTTTACCAAACAAACACAGTTTTTGTTTAAGACGATCAGTTGACCGTTCGTGATAAGCAAACCAGACGTACGATGTATAGACAGACTGCAATATAGCTTATTAAAATATATAGCGGTCGACAAAATGGGATGTCTTCTGTAATTTTTAGATGATAAAATAATGAATTGAAATGTCTAAAAAAAGGAATAATTTATTTCGGCTGCACTAACAAGAGACAGAGATGTTAACTGGGGAAGGCGTAAATTGAAAATAACCGCGTAAGCCAAAGCCCCCTCGACAGAGAGTGTTCTAGCGGCCTTGGGTAAGCTCGGGAGGGGAGGTCTCGATGTCTATGCTTGTACAGCAGGAAAGATATCGAAGCAGCTGTCGTGATACGGTCGGATGCAAAAGTCAGTAACGGATTGTGATGAGAGGTACAGCTGTAGTAATTTTGTTGAGGCTTGTTTTATGAATGTAGAGAAATTCTAAAGCCGTGAGTTTGGTGGGTCAAGTTTAAACTAAGATAGTGTATTCTAGCGTTGAATTTGTTCGTTGCCCTAAGAAAAGAGGAAACAATAGATCGAGTACCGTGAAATTTCCACGGGTCCGGCTAATGGCCATTTATATCAGAGTTAAGCTGAAAAAAAAAACACTCATGTTCATACGTAAAGAACATCGAAACTAGACTGTCAGTCGGTGGAAGAGTGTAATGTGGTATTATGAGATTACATTTAATTAACTTTCAGAGCGATAGAAGAATCAGGATGTGGTAAGAACCCTATGAGCTTATGACCCCATGTCCCCATCATGCAGTGTCTCAACCGGTCTATTTTCCTAGCGTTGTTTTTTCATAAGCGACACATATTTTTCGGTCACATCTTTAGCGCATTTTCTCCAGAGCCTATATATATGTGTAGGAACTGATCACGAGTAACTGCTGGTACGGCATCCTGTTAATGCAATTCACAGCATAGGCTATAGCATTGAAACATCTACTATAATTCTTAACATAGCCAGGGATAAAAATAATACAATGTCACTCGGAACCATAGAAGTGTCTGTCAATTTCATAAACTGTGGATACCTTTCGGATTGAAGAAATTACACCACCTGATAGTTCCCTTTGCTAACTGCAGAACTCACAAACTTTGAGCTTTCTCTCTTCTCAGGGCGGGCGCACGCCTACTCAAAGGTTACACTGCCACACAATTCCACATCCGATTACGTTGCAGCGGACATAGCATCGGATTGCACATTGCTGTACCACTATAAAGAAAACCTAAAATATCAGTCGTCTTTGGCAGTTTGTGGACTGTGGCAAGAGGCAACAGTCAAACTTTGAGTATACCTCTTACTTTTTAGTTAGTTTAAAGTTACAGTGACGTATAGTTTTTGGGTGATATTCCAACGTCGTAAGTTGTAGCCAAGGTAAGGTGATCGGTAATGTGAAAAATTGACTGACTGGGCAATTTTTGCGTTAGCGCGCACCCGCTATGAGAGCCCTACTGTTCAGAAGCTGAGCGTCATATTGTGGTTGTTGTTTATTGTGTCTAGAGTCGATCCTTGCTTTGCACTTTCTCACTTGTATCTGAAGTAATATATTTTGGCTTTCGCAAGGCCATGGCGACAGTCACTGTAGTATCACTAAACCATCCCTTTATATCATTTCTACAATGTACTGAAATTGCTAAGCTCAAGCAGCGAAGCAAAGCCACTCGTATTTTGAGCACAAAAATTTCGTTGACACATTTGTGATGGAGCTTTTCACGGCCTCCAAAAGTCAGAATCAATCTTGCTTCACGATGAATCTGCCATTAACTGAACGCCGATAGCCATGCGCAGCGCTGGCTTGTGTATGGTATTTTGCACACGAGTTCCTTGCTAGACGAGAAACGTAGTAGGTATGCAGCTGTCTCATACAATCAGTACGGGAAGTTTTCTTTTGTTTCGCTGTTTAACAAAAGTATACACAGGGAATAAGTATATTTTCTGGTTCATGAGTATTATGTACGTCACTAATTCTTATGTTCAAGGCTTTCTTTTTAATTTTTTTGTAGCATCACTTTGCTAAATCAATTTTGGCACCCACAAATCTCACCTGATCAAAGAAAATGTAGTGAGGATGGAAAACTGTGACATTGAATTTGGACTCGTCGGCCATCCGGCGCAAGTCCTCGAGAAGCCTCCGGTCGCTGACTGCGTCCAAGACATTGACCGCCTGCACCAGGAACCGCGAGGCGACGATGCGAGTCTTGTCTTCGTTGAATTTAACGTCCAGGCGAAATGGATTGACGTCACCCGCCAAGAAATACTGAAATGTGCAGCAAATTTGGTTGAGTTGATTTAGTAATAAAACAGTTACCGTACACACAATAATAATCGGATCTGACTTGCTTAAATATTGTTGAATGGTTCTAAAAGTAGCCATAGAATGTGTTTGCCATAATTATAGTGAATTTTAATCAAAATATCTTTACATTAACAGGGTACAATTAAGTTTACAGTACTTGTAAAGTATACGAGACTTAATACTAAAGGCAGAATAGGCTAAAAATCATTAAATTATTATTATTATTATTATTAAAACTTCACGCTTGAGCTCCCACGGACAGGTAATACAACCCAAATGAAGCATTTGCAACACCGGGAAGCCCAAAACGCTGCTAAAGGAAATCAAGCAAAAAAC
>LQNS02278143.1:13612008-13624300 GCA_001587735.2 Parhyale hawaiensis | reverse complement strand
CTCAAAAACTAAGCATTTCCGACTGATATATATGGGTATCACTGCACTTCTCTAATAGACTACTATCAATTTCTAGCAGTGAATTAGCTGGGCGCCATATTGGATTTTTGTAAAAATTTACCGGAACTTTATTAACCCAACATAACTCAATCCAGCCCAACATAACTCAATCCAGCCCAACATAACTCAATCTAACCCAACCATACCTTAGGCCCCGTCCAGACTAACGCCAAAATCTGTCCACACTATGGCGATTTCACCGATCGCTGCAAATTTTCGTCCTCAAATCGCAGCTTTGAGCGTTTTCGCGAGCGTCCATCTTGCTAGATATTTCCGCGCGATTTAGGCTGCGGCCAAGACAGGTTCACCTTGTAATATTTTGTTTTTCTCAAGCAAAACAAATAAATTAGGCGTTCAATAAGGTTTTCTTGCTTCTTTATAGACATATTAACAGTTTTATGCTTCTCTGAGTTCTAATTCACATCAAATTTGACGAGAAATATGGAACTTCACTGCAGTAGTGACACTTGTGTCGAGAACTGAGTTGACGGTAAACATTTTATCCACGCTTTCTGGTTACAGAGTTGTGTTTAAGAGACAGAATAAAATGTCTGTACACCTTGCACTAAGTATAGGGAACATAAATTGTCCAGGAACCCTACATAAAAATTTATTCATTTAACAACCTCGAAAACAATACCTAGTGGTAAAGAAAAGTATGAAAATGTCAACCCCAGCTCCATTGGCAGTATGCGTATTGCTGAAGAACGCATAAAGTAGTATCTGTTTTTATAATCAGTGCTTAATCATAGTTGTGTTCATACTAGAAGTTAAATAAGTTATTAATAGTGACAAAAATTGCAGTTTCTTTGGATCAAGGTGCGTGGGCAACTGGATTCTGCTGAACATCTACGCTACATAAATTGTCAAGGCTCGCTGACCGCTACAATGCACCGTGCCACAGTGTGGACACGGCTGCAAGATTTTCACTGCGTTCTGCGAAATCGGACAAGCGTTTTTCGCACTTATGAGCGATAGTCTGGAAGTAGCTTAATCTAACCCAACCCTACCTAACCTAACTTAACCCTATCTAACCTAACCTAAATGAAACTAACCTAATCAAACCAACTTGAAGGTTAGGTTGAGTTAGGTTAGTTTAGTTTGGGTTAGGTTAGTTTGGATTAGGTTAGTTTGAATTAGGTTAGGTTGGGTTAGGTTAGGTTGGGTTAGGTTAGGTTGGGTTAGGTTAGGTTAGGTTGGGTTAGGTTAGGTTGGGTAAGGTTACGTTGGGGTAGGTTGCGTTGGGTTAGGTTAGATTGGGTTGGGTTAGGTTTGATTGGGTTGGGTTAGGTTAGATTGGGTTTGGTTGGGTTAGGTTGGGTTGGTTTAGGTTATGTTGGCTTAAAAAGGTTCCTATGGGGTCGTTAGCAAACCTCTAACAACGCCGGCTATTTTCTCCCATTGAAAAACAATAGAAACTTCAAAGTCATATATCTCAAAAACTATGCATTTCCGACTGATATACTGTATATGGGTATCACTGTACTTCTGTAATAGACTGCTATCAATATCTAGTAGTGAACTTGCAGTGCGCCATATTGGCTTTTTGTAAAAATTTACCAAAAATTTAACCGTTTTTAGTCTTCGTTGTTTACAATGGCAATACAGCTACTGAGCCGTGTATATGTATATGTGACAAGTTTATAACCACCAGAAACAAATATGATCTATGATCGAGATAAGCTCCGCGTGTCGTCCTCCGCGAGTTTTAGCGAAGAAATTTTTCATGTTTCTTGTGATCACACAAGCATGCGTTATATTTGTCACAAATAAGCAATAAGCTCAGGTCCTGAACACTGAAAGAGAGGAAAATTGATGAGCGAAAAATATCAAGCTGACAGGGTGAAAACATGCTTTGACTAATCACTCTCCAAATTCAACGGTATTGCCATTTTTAAAAGAAAAATTTAATAACAACAGACCATCTGCACGAAACACTCTAAAAAACAACGCCCTTATTGGGCAGGGTAATCACTGATGATCAATCAGCACGAATCGCCTCCAGTTAATACCTGCCGCCTTCTTGTGACAGATGACCGGTGTCTCTACTGTACATGTAAGTGCATAGTAATAGGTGGCGACTCTCGGCATACAGGTATTTTCTCTGAATCGAACAAAGTTAATGCAGAGTAAACAAGGGAAATGACTAAGAAAATGGGTTCAGCACCAACGTTTATGAAAAAATGCATTTTTTCACTCTTTGTTTCACGTACCAATTCTTGACGTATATTCATAATAATTGCCCGGGGGAGGCATACTTATACCGAATGCGCCCCTCTCCTCATATTCCTGCGGGCGGAAGGTGGCAGAAATTTGCTCACCCCTAGGAGCCGCCTGTGGCAAGGATAGGGGTTGCCAGAATATTCGTTGTGATGTCGAGTATTGCCAGGTCGTGATTTCATCTGGCGATATGAGGAGGAGTTACGACCCATACCTGCTGCACAGGCCGGGTCGAGTGCATGGTCGAGACCAGCCCTTGCACCTTGTTATAGTTACACAGCCTCTATTCATGGTCGGGTATATGCCTCAAGGGCCGAGGGAGGAATGCCTAGTCTTTAAAATTTGAGTAATACTCGTCACTGTCATCTTACCTTCCCCTAATGTACAGTTTCCATTTGTAGCGATTATTTCTCCTCCTTTCGTAAATATTTGCCAACTACATTTGACAAGCTACTAACCTCTTGTAAGTTCTTTATGTAGGTAACCTCATCAGTGTTGTTCAAGCCGATGTAAGCTCCGTTCTTGGCCATGTAGCGGCTCCACTGTCGCACCCAGCACTCCGTGTAGAACGGATCGCCTACGGACGGATGTTGCTCAACCATCTCCACGAATTCCAAGATTTCCTTTTCGGTTTGTGGATCGCTGTAAGTTATGTCGCCGGTGAACACGAGCTGCAAATCATGCACAGTTTTCTACTTCGGCACAAATGAAATCAAAAATTTTAAATAGGCTAACTGAAATTAAAACGCATATATATAGTTAGTGTAGTAAATGCTATAACCATCAACTGTAAAGAAACAGTGACTGCGAATTGAAGCTTAGAACACTCTGTCCAATGACTAGCTGCAATGCAGGATTTAGATTTGGGAGCAATTAGTTCATACAAAATATCTCATACGCATCCTAAAGGTACACAATTTTCTAATACTAGGCGAATATTCAGTTTCAGCAAGCCTCATCTAGAATGTGATAAAAAATTTAATCGGCGCTGCCAAACTCTGTACAACTATTTGCATCACGTAACTTGCTATGGGTGCGCACGGATATATTCATCTTCATTCAACGAAGCTGCATTCACTAGTTCTTTTTATTATAATTATTATTATTACATTCCCAATTTTCGTGATGATACAATGACACTCAGAACCCTGATGAAGTTGAAACGGAAAAAGTGGTGGTTTAGAATATTCGCTTATTCAAACGACTTCATAATAGTCTGTCCTGTATCTTCACGTATTTTAATTATAATCCAAAAAAAATTCAAGGGGAAACAAAGTAATTATACAAAGTACAAGAATTTGTTACGCGAACATTTCTATCACGCATGTGACCAGTACCATTTGTGTAGTTCTTGAAATTATGGCTCTTTGTAATGCAGCTTTATATGACAACTGAGCTATCACCAAGTACTGCTTTACACAGACGATCACTAGCAAAATATAGTACAAAACATAGGAGTTAGGTGCTGCCTAAGGTTGATTTTAAATATTGTGCAAATGGCAAGACAGTATAGTAAGAAACTCAGTTGGATAATTTTAATTTGGCACCGTTTGATAAATTTCTAAGAAGTTTGGCTGGTAGTTGTTTTAACCTTCCAATACACGTGCGATTAGAAATACTACAATCGTTTGTGAAAACGTTTCGTTCGGATCATAAGCTTTAAATTACAGTAGATTTTTAAATAGATTTCCACTTAAATCGATAAAAATATGATGAACCCATGCTTCCCACGCTTGGAAAAATATTGAAACATGTTATATAATTAAAGAAACTTGTTCCCTTGCAATGCACTTGGTATAACCTGCAACAAATGGTATAGAGCCGGGATTTCGGTCCGAGTGCCCAGTTGTTAGAGGTAACGTGGAAGTTGAGCTTTACCGTAAATACGGCAAGGCATAGATGTTAGACTAACCCTTTAGTGCCTCAACTGAACATCCCTATTCGTGGGAATAACACTACATATAATGTCGATGTATGTGTACAGTAGGCAATTAAGTGTTAAGGAAATCATAAGACGTCCCCATCGCTCGCTGGTTCATAATGGGCTGCGCCTCCTGAGCCACTGACTGCAGCAGCGTTTTAAGAGGAAAAGCTAAAGACCTGCGCTATGCCGATGGAAATGAGGTGCTCACCACAAGCGCAGGGGCGCCAGAACGAACTGCGGGCGACATGGGCACGATTATGTAGAAGGGCACTTTTGAAGTAAGAGGGGGCACTTCTCGGGGAGAAGTGGGGATTAAGTAGGAGGTTTTCATGTACTCGTACTTTAATAATTATTGAGCTACGTGGGCGTCCTCCTCCATTTTGCAAAAATATGCAATAAATTTACATATCACATTTTCATGATATGAGACACCTCTGTCCAGTGGTCAGTGCGTGTCTGGGACAGGTTGGGAGTAGTACAATATTAAGGGATGGGCTTCGACACGGTAAACATGTTCACGTCAATGACAGAATTATAAATTTTCATGTATATCACCTTGTAGATTGTTGGAATTTCCTGAATTCTAGACCTCAATTTTTTCGAAAATACAGATTAAATGTATTTTTTTTGTTTATAGGAAAAAAAGTCACAGGCTGCTCCTTCTAGCCCGCCACTAACAGGCCAAGGGGAGGTGGTTCAATTGTNNNCCCCTGGACCGGCGCCCTGCCAGCCTCAGAAATTCAAGTCGTTTAAAAAGAGGAAGTACAAATGGAAGAACAAATTATAATATAACGAGTAGTTTAAGGCTCGGTTACCACAATAAAGGCGATTTTGCAGGGGAAGAAAGTAGGGGCATACAGTATGTTGATAAAAACGTTCAACCTATGCACGAAGGTGTTCCCATAGAGGATCAACGCGCATGAGAACAGAAAGTTGGGAAAGAAGAGGAAAAACGGAGGGAAGTATCAGATTGGAACGAAAGTTCTGTCCCCGTTGATAGTTAAAATTTTTGTGGGATTTTAAAAGAATTGTTCACTACGAGCTTCTAAAAGACAATCAAACAATAACTTCTGTCAGCAGCAAACATGGTAAAAGACAGCTTTGCACGAGAAATAATTTTCCTCGGTAAACAATAAAGACATGATCCTCCATGACAATGCCAGACCCCACACTTCAAAAGCGACTAAGAATCTCACAGATAAATTTAATTGGAAAGTTTTAATTTACCCACCATATTCTTCTAATCTTGCTCCAACAAACTTTTATCTCTCTAGAAGCTTGCAGAACACTTACATATTAGGATAAAGGCTTACGTCAAGAAAAGCGGTTGATATGAGGTTAGCTTCTTTCTTTGAGTCAACACCAAAAAATTCCATTAAGATGGGAAAAGGTCACCGATAAGAATGGTGATCGTGCTGATCATTAAAGAAGTTGTACTTTGCTTCATCTTTTCTTTATTTCCACTTGAAAAGAATAAAAGGGACAGAACATATGTTTCAACCTGATAGCATCAATAGGAGTTGAACACTCAACCAAGGCTGAACCACGCCTGCACACGACAATCACTTGTGTCCTGTGTTCTCACTTCGCACGGTTCGATTGTTTCGTTCAGTCTCTAATACTAAGACAACTACATGTCCACTAAAAACCTGGCTAATATGTGAGTCGCGCTATCATCTAGCTTAGCAACTGTTGTTAACATGGTTTCACATTTTTCTTCAAAGATTAAGAGGGCCACAAATCAGGACCCGTAACACTTTGTTATTATTTTACTGATGCAGCCACGCATTCGAACCTTGTGAAGTAAAACACGAGACAAAAGACTATCATCTGCACAGGGCGTAAATAAGACGTCCCCTGGGGAGCAACATTCCACGAAATAGGATAAATGTATTTCAATAATTTAACCCGATGGATGCTGGCCCATGCTAGGCCTCCAGGGGCTCATAGGAAAACCACAGACGAAAAAAATTATTCACTAGTGCGTAATAACTGCTAGTAAATGCTCATCATAGATGAACAGGGCAAGACAGTGTATTGGAAAGAAATTAATGATAACGGGATTACATAGTAAGGGAAGGCTCCTATCAAATAGTTCTCGGTGATGCAAGAGATGGGAAATAAGAAACGCTAACTACGTCGAGAAATCTGCCTTTGCAGAGCCAGGGGAGCTAAGAGAAAGAGACGAAGAGTCGCACATTGGCTTCCTACAGCCAGACTCATGCATACCATTGGTCTGTAGGCAAAGGAGGTGAAGTATTTGTCCATGAGGTTATAGAAAGGCACAGCGTAGGAGTCGTAGCGAAGCATCTTCTTCATCTGTATGCCTTCTTCGACGTTGGTACAGCCGTAAATTGCCCCAGCCAGGTACACCAAGAAGAACACCACCGTAACGACTGTAGGAACATTTCGGACAGCACTGTATCAGTAATATAAATTCAGCTCTACGTTAGTTTAAGCTTTCCTGACAACAATGTGGGGATTTATGTCAAAAGAGGGAAATATCATGAAGAAAGTCGAGAAAAGGAGGGAGGGGCCGGGCGAGAATGGAACACCACCAAAGAGGCTGAGCACAGCCGAAACTATCAGCAGAAATAAAAACAGGAAGGAAGCAATGTGGGCAAAAAAGAAAGTAACTTCAAAGAGTTAGCTTATACTTATGCTAAAAGGTAATCTATATTAGTCCCCTGGTGACGCGACTTAACAATACATACATACATAGAATTGGAGAAGCTAACTAGCTTTACCATAAAATCCATACTTTGTCTTCCGATGGGGATTTTCGACGAAACAGCAGCAAGGAAAATGTGGGACAGGTAAGAATTTGTGGCCTGTCTGGGATTTAAGGAGGCCACTGAGTCCGACGGGTTAAGCATCTATTATAACTGAACCGAGCTTACCCTCACCTAATAAACATATCTCAACTGACCTAGTATAAACAAAAAATTAAGAGAATAAATATAATAAAATATCACTAATAGGTGTGTGAAAGTCGAAGGAAGTAAAGTGGGCACGAGGGAATGACATCCCGAAGGCTAAATTCGGGCTTAGGAAACTTTTGGGGTACTTCTGAGTGTAACTGCTCCCCATAATATAAGATGGGCGAAACAAAGGCCTATGACCCATTCTATGCCCCGTGAGGGGGCGTTTATCCCCCGCGAAAGAAGTGAGACTGTTTTTGTTCTGTATATGTCTATTTTTGTATGTCTTTCAGGCCAAAAACTGCCAGAAGGTATTGAGCTATCGTCACAACCTCGTACAGAGCGTCAGGTGGGCTGACCTAGAAGTGAAAAATGCCTTAACTGATGACTCAGCACTTTCGAGTTTCTTGCCTCCATCGTGGGTCGCGGACTTACGCCACTATGAGTTCTAGTTTAAAATTGTTCTTAGAGGTGTCATTCAAGGACATGATAACTATTTGGAAAACAGGAAAATACGTGTGGGCAAATCAGAAATTGAAGTCCATTACTTAAAAATATCGTACATTTAATGACAGGCATGTGGAGGCACTCGGCAACGTAGTCCCTGAAGAGCACAATGATGGCGTGAGTTCGGTTGTCCTCGGGATGGTGAGGATCTTCTGAGGAGATCCCGCCGGCGCAGCATATTTTGTACACGCTGGACTCTTCCTCTGCGATATATACAGTACATGAGTTCATTTTCGTTATTGCATTGAAAAACTTACTGTAGATGCTGTACACTACTCAGAAAAAAAAACTACGGAAAGACCTTGGAGATGAATTTGACATTATCGTCAAAACTATTGAAACAATTATACTGAAACAATAATACAAAGTTCTCATCCTATAAGAGCTCGGCGTACGAGAAATCAAATTTGTAACCACTGATTCTGTTATGTGAGAAAAATACTGTATGCTTCTAATGCGGTTTGAATTAATGTTGTGTGGGCCGACCCGAAAGGAGTGCGATCAGCTAGCCGCCTCGAGTTCTGGTAAGTTTTCCAGCCACTTTGCCACCCACTCTAGACCCAGCTTCAGTCTCGCACTTGCCTACACACCTGCCATCATATTTACTCCAATACAGTGTCTTGTTTTTTTATATACAGCGTCTTTTCAAATACATTGTTGTAATATACCATTATTACTGTGTTGTAACTCTGATTCAGTGCAGTGTCGTTACTATGAAAAAAAGTGTCAGAAATGTATGACGTAGTCATAGGAAAAAGTCATTGTATTGCCATGTTACATGAAGTTGTTTTGAAAGACACGTGAGTATGTGTGAAACTGTAGGCTTCTTCTTTGTTAGTACGCAATAGCACAAGATATATACTTTGGATAGTGATATACACACTTACATGCCTTCATTCCTACCTATACAGTATGCATTTTTACGACTCTATAGAAACACAAATTTCAGCATATTTTTTACTCGTCTTATGTGTGTTGTAAGTGCATTTCTCTTATTTTTTTCGACATGTATACAAAACCTGCAGAGGAGTCAAATATAATATTTTTTCCATTTCAATATTATTATTCATATTCACTTTAGGATATATACTTAACATCAAACATCAATACAGTATCTCTGCAATCAAAATCAATACATATATCGATTCATATGAAGTGTTTAACAATAGGTATTTTTTTAAAAATATCCATATCTGATATGATTTAAACTCCGTCTTCTGACCAAGAGTCTATACCGTCAACATTTTTTATAGGGAGACTCGTTTTATTGCAGAAAATCAATGCTCCCTGTTGAACTCAATACTCTTTAACAACTTCTATGATGCAAATGAACTATTCCATCTACACTGTAAGGGTCAACATACTTCCACATATGGTCCAGTAATGGAATATGTTCCGTGGATAATAGAAAATTCGTTCCAACAAATACCAATACGATATATACACCAACGCAAATTCTTATAGAAAATAATATTTATCCTCTCCCCTGTCACGAGTCTTCAGATACAAACATAACATAAAATCAGTAAATTTTTAATATTTTCCAAGTTTATGATCTTTCGGCATCAGCTTGAGAGCAGAGGATACACACCGATCTGTAAATTTTCAATATATCGAGAGTATATACTTATTTAGTCCAAATTCTAGACAAAGGAAAAATATACGTCACATTCTTGCCAGACTCTAATCTGAAGAAAAACAACGATGTTACATATGCAGCCCACCACGCTCCTACAAGTTGGCGTACCTAGAAGCTCGCAGTAGGATGCGTTCCAAGACGCTCGCGATACTTACCACGTTACCAAGGTGCTGTATGAGTGTAAATTGAGTTTACGTTGAGTAGGTTAGGATAAGTCAAGTGACACCGTCTTTTTTCTTCAGATTCGAGTCATGCAAGAGTGTGACGGTAGGCTATAATTTTTTTTTTTAGTCTGGTCAAGTGTATAAAAATACATATTTTTATACTATATTATTTCTTATCCCTTTTTCTTATATTTTTAGAGGGAAAGAATCTGACCGTTAAATTAATTGACTAGGCATTTCTACAGCGACAAGAGTTTAGGTGTTAAGGAAAAATGACAAGTTTAAGACGTTACAGTTTGAAGCCTTCCTACAGTAAGGAGGCAGGCGAAGGACAGAGGGGGAGAGACGCTGAACACAGGCAAGTGGGATCAGATATCAGGACAGAGGGAAGGACTGTCACGCCGTACGACCAATACTCTCGGCTAGCAAGGCCGAGACTCGCGTTGGCGTTTCAGATGTGCGATACTATTAAGGATTGGATTAGCTAGGTAAATAAGGGTTTTTCGAGGCACATATCGACTTATGTATAATGAAGCAGATAATAGGAGCAGGACCACGCGGGAATTATAATAGAAAAGCAATAAGCGGGAACATTTTCACTGCGTCGCGGTTGCTCATCAGTCTGTAGGTTTGTTTGTCGGTCCATTCGCAAGGGTTCGAGTGAAGTCAAAAGTGGAGCGGTACGATCAGGTCACAAAATGCTATAGTGGAGCGAAAACAGTTGGGTTTCTGGTTGATGATGAGAAGATTTGTCTGCTCGTTTTTCGTGCTCGTGAAATATACGTGTTGAGAGATTTTAGTATGCTAGATAAGGGGAATTAACAATGAAGTAATTTACAGTATGAATTGCCCTTCAATACAATATGAGTTATCCTTGACATGACGTAAATAAGTGCGAGAATTTCATATGCCACTCAAGGAAGAAAAACGCTAGACGCTGGAAAACCATTTTTCTTATGTAAGTATATATATATATATATATATATATATATAAACATCTTTTGTAAGAATTAGACGTGTTCATTTTCACTTTCTACGTGGTAAATCCAAGCTTTAGAGAATCTTCGGATTCTCGCAGGGCGCGGACGCACTATCGTTCTTTTCTCCAGTGTGTTTAGTTGAGCTTTAGAAGTTCTTGAACTTCGCAGGGCTCAGCGAATTCATACATCTAACTCTACCTTTCGGTGGTCAGTCTGGCTTTAGAAATTCTTCGGATTTTCGCAGGGCCTGACTATTTCAGTTTTCTTGCACTCTTTGGAGGGATCGAGCGGCAAGAAGAAGATCCCAAGAGGCGGACCACCTGACAAGAATAATAATCCTTGGAAAAGAATGAACACACTTTGTTTTGGCTTCTGTTCGCCCCACTTTGTTTTGCGTGTGTTTGCCTTTATATTCCCTTATTTCGCGACCTTGCGAGCACATGTTTCGAGACGATTTTAGATAGTTTGTTGAATATTACAGCGTTCGTAGTCAAATTCCCTGGAAAAGATATCAAGATATTTCATATTCAGCAGAAGTATTAGTTCTGCAATAGAGTATACGAATATAGTCGGAGAACGAATAGCAGCTTTTTAATAGCCGTGGTCTTGAATGTACAGCGTATGTCCGTGTATTTTTTAAATAAAATTCATATTAATTCCGATGTGTTTACTTTCTCTTTTCCATCTTTATTTGCAAATCTGAGCAGTTCATTCATGAGAGACCCTCGGCCAGAAAACGCTACCAAAAGGAGATTGTTTATGCCACGAGGCTTTCTACTGTAGTTATGTATGAGTCAGTGTGTAAGTTTTCGTATATACTTGGGGATTCGTAGTAAAATCTTGAATGCAATTTCAACTAGAAAGCCTCATGGTGAAGGACTAGCACCCGCTGTAATGAGGGGGGAGGGCAGCTAGCTCATTTTTTATGACCAGCTAACTCTAGAATTTTGACATTTTTCACATCTCAGTCGACCAGCCTGACTACCTGAAAAAGATTGTGATGATGGTTCAACTCTTTCTGCCCTTTCTGGGTGGACAGAGAAACGCACAAAAAAACAAACAGACCTACAACTGAACCGTAAGCGAGAACAGTACCCTCACCACTCTCTTTTTTCTTGGTGTTGTATAATGCTTCATTTGGGTTGTACTACCTGTCCGTCGTGGCCCAAGCGTCAAGCTTTATTAATAATAACAAAGCACAGACGAGGCGATGAATTTTCACGGGGCAGTAGACACAATTGATTTTTTTCCGCTTGCTGTTTTCCTTTAACGGAAAATTTTCGCATGGATAGAAAAATGAACTTAGATGTACTGAAACCTTATGCTTTGGTAACTATGATACGCGGCAGGGAATTACATTAATTGAGCAATGCTTTACTGCTTGCTGTGTAAAAGTCTTTCTGCACTTACTCTAAGGTGAAGGACGCTTGTGCTGCTTAGATGAATTGAAAGAAGGAGCACTCATCTCTTATGACAATGTTAGTTGGCCTTTGTAGCGTATTCTCTAGAAACATATTAGGAACACAAGTAGGTTAAATAAAGACTGGTCTTCAGAAAATCCCCGCTGTCATTTTGGACAGCGCGGGTACTCTAGTAATATTGATAACTAGCTGGACCCGTGAAAATTTTCACGGTTTACCAACTTTATTTTGAGTGCTTGGAAAATTTCCTTCTACCGGTATGCTTGTTGTTGGATTTTAACGTAATTAGTTGCTCATCTAATTTAATCGTGTTTATTTTTGCAAATCGGTAGTTGCCCTCCTGGGGGTAGTTAACTTCCCAGGGGTTGTTGTCCTCCTAGGGGTCATTGTTTTCCCAAAAGGTAGTTGTCCTTCGAATTTAAGGGGTAGTTTACCTCCTATTGGGACAGTTGTCCT
>LQNS02278143.1:13555552-13571540 GCA_001587735.2 Parhyale hawaiensis | reverse complement strand
AACACCATCGTCCAATGATTTACGCCACATGATGTAGAGCGGGTAAGAAATGCTTAGCTTGCACATTTTGAGGATTTTTGCAGAAACATCATCTGGTCCTGAAGCACTGTTTCCGCTACTTTCATCGATGGCTAATTCAAAAATGCTTAATTGTGTGAATTCAAAATTCATTAGGTAGTTATCAGTTACTTCTAAAACCTGAACATCACGGTTACTGGTCTTTTTGCTGTTTTAAGTTTTTCTTTTTTTTTTGGTGGGGAAATACCTAGCGATTTTTTAAATTCAGCATTACATCAGTTCTCTACTGTTATTAGGAGGGAATTTTTAAATAAAATCTACATAGATAACACTAAATCATGGCAGAAAGGAGCTATTTTCATTTTTTTGTAACGTAATATTAAAGCTGAAGTCGATGCATCAATCATACAAAATCATGCAATTGCTCGACCAAAAAAATATAAAACAAACCTTATCAGACACTTCACGCTACTTGTACGCACAGTGTATACTGTTTACGTAGTGTCGTGTCCGAAGCGTGGTAATTGTAACTTAGAAAAATTTATTTGAACCAGCTCCCTACTCTTACCCTATATTGGGGAACGATATCATGGACGATTACGAACGATAAATCCATGAATTTCATATTCAATGAGAAATTATTTTCAAGGTTAGGAGCGTAATACTGGTTATGCTAAGGACATCGCAGCTTGGGCAAGCATTTTACAGAAAAAAAGGTGTTGATAGTGCGTACCAAATCTGATTTAATTCTAAATTTAAGTTGTTCATCGCAATAACATTTCTAAAACTAAGCATTTATGACGGCTATTACCTATAAATTCATCAACTAAACATGATAGTCGACAAAATTCATAAAAATTTTATGTTTCGGGAGCTCTTCTCCCATCTTCAGAATAAAGAATAATGATTGAAAAACCTAAAATGGAATAATCTTTTTCTGGTAGACTTACAAGGGACAGAGATCTTATCAGTGGGAGGTGTAAAATACGAATGACCGGGGTAAGCTCTGAGCCGGAAGCTCCATTGCAATATCAGTGCTTGTACAGCCAGACGATATGGAAGCAGCAGTCGTGGTACAGTCAGAAGAAAAAAGTCAATGATGGATTGAAATGAGAACTACAGCTGTAGTCATTAAATTGAGGCTGGGTTTTGTTTGTTTCCTTGGTTGGAGGCAGGGATTGATTTTTTGGTATCAGACCTCTTCCTGATCCAACCTTTGCAGCCTAACCAAGCTGCGGTTAGACTTCTGCAGCCTTTCTGGTCACACTCCTCTTCCACCACAAAAGGTGGTGCTAGTGAGAGTGTTGGGCTGCAAAGGTTGGATCAGGAAGAGGTCTGATGCCAAAAAAATCAATCCCTGCCTCCAACCAATGAGACATTGTTGGAGAATGTGAAGCGTCCCCATCTACAAACATGAGTATGGAAACATGCTATGGACTCACGTAATCCTCTCCTTGATTTTTTTGCAACATGGCTAAATTTCTAACAATAGTTTCAAATGTCTGCTACCCAAAACAGTCCTAGATGAAGGGCTCCTTGCCCCAGTAAAAGCGTGCTCAAGATGATACGTTGCTCCTGCCATAGTGAGAAACCTTGCAATAAAGCAGGTTGTGGCTGTGCAAGGGGAATTCGTCCCTGTAGTATATTCTGTACATGGCAAGCAACAGACTGCTACCATGAACAGTCCATTTGACATGCTTGAAATGCTTCATCATGTTTTTATATGTGATTTGTTTATTATTAAATGCTTCATCATATTCTTATATCTGATTTGTTTATTATTACACTCTGCAGATCATCTTAAAGGTGCTTGAAGGGTTTTACATTTGAATATCAGCGGATTTATTCTACATACGATACTCTTTAGTACTTTTAGAAACTTGGACAAAGATATTATGTTGTTGTTTGTGAAGTGACTAGTTAATAAAACTTGCAATGACTGCATCTTCAAGCTAATGTATCATCAAGGGTTCTCCTCCTAAATATCAGTGAGTGTATCGTATATGTATGATGTAGGCAACATCTTTCATATAAGCTTGTACAAAGATACTATGATACAGCTTGTGAAGCGTATGGCTGATGAAATTTGCCTTTAGAATATATTTGCTTTGTTTCTGTTATTTTGCAATGATATTTTCACGCACGAAAACTCATACACTACAATATTGCGATATTTTGGGATTATGCAAATGAGGCTTTGCCCTTCTGTTCTGGAAGTAGCTTAATGGGTTCCTTGACTTGCAAAACCTTATTTTGGATATTACAGCACTCAATTATCACTTCTAGAAAGAGAGATAAGACTTCTTTTAGCATATCGGCGGCCATTTTGGATTAATGTCAATTTATCAAAATGCCCATGGGTGCCAGCCCGGCGTCACTTAGATTCATCAAATATAAGGTATGAACGTAAAGAATCTATAAAAAAAAACATTGTATGAACAAACAATCGACGTTCACCCCACCCCCTAAAAAAACATTTGGCTGCAGGACTATTAAGAAGAAAACATGTAGCACGTGTCAGTGTTTACAAAATATCTTAGTTCTCCTTATCCTTGTGCATTTTATTTAGAAGAGAGGTTTTTTTTTATCCAAGTTCAACTTGACCAGTGCTTCTTCAAATGTATTCAACGCCATTTGACTTTCATAATGATTCGCTGGCTTTCGTGTTCGCTCAAAGCAATGGACAAGTTATTCAAATTACAATACCCCTCCGTCATTAACACACACTTTCACCAGATCCAGAAAATAGCAAGCTTTCGAAGCTAATGTGTCTACCTGTTACAGTGCAACCGCAAGACCACTCATTTCTGTTGTGCCAAATACTTTGGCAAGTTTCAATAATATTCGTTCCTCTTTTGTTTCAGATAGTTGAGCTCTGGTGTTGTCCGCCATTTTTTTACAATTTGTTTCTTTTCATAAAATTATATCTTTGAAAATATCTTCGCATAAAAGATAACATTGCTAATAGGGGATAAGTTAAAAAAAATACTAATTAGCTGAAGCTAGTCAAGAGCATTCAATTACTTCTGTCACGGAGGTGCCAGTAGTCACTGCAAGCAATTGCAGGGCGGATACATCCGATTTTGCCTCTACAGCTCCTGTATATGTCAACGGTGAAGCTAGCCAGCTACAGTGCGTGCATCACTCATAATTATCTATCCGTAGCTTTAATACAAAGATTAATTAAAGGGCACATGCAAGTTATGCCTACCCTCAGCAATAATTTGCATTTTCTGCGGTATAATTGTTTGTAGTTGTATTGGATTATGCACATATTTTGTTATTGAAGGAACATATCGAAGGCTTAGAGCCAGAAGTGGCTATGTGTCCATTCTTGGCGAAATTGGGTTTTATTCACAAAGTGGGAGCCGGTAAGGCATATTTTTAGTGTCACGGGTGTCTATGCCATATATTTTCATGCCAAATATCTTCTTAATGAAGAGATATGTCATAGACACCCGTGACTCTAAAAATATGCCTCACGGGCACCCTTTTGGCTAGGAGAACCCGATTTCACCAAAAATGGACATATCCACTTCTGGCTGTAAGCCCTCGATATACTTGCTAGCATCTATCATTCAGGGTAGGCACTGCCTGCCTGCCTTGCTTACCCTGACGGCATGTGCCTGGTACGCATATAATATATGCGTACCATTCTGTAGGTGTTATCTTTTATTATCAAAACTTCACGCTTGAGCCACGAAGGACAGGTAGTACAACTCAAATGAAGCATTATGCAACACCGGGAAGCCCAAAACGCTTTTAAAGATAATCAAACAAAAAGCCATTTACAGCTGACTTGAACGCCCGCAGGGCAACAAGACCGAAAGCCGATGCCGAAAATGTATTCCAAATCGAAACAGACTAGGGCACGAAGCACCGACTGAACTGACGAGTTCTGCATCCAACACTCTCCAAAGTAAGAGAGCGCGCATCGGTTGCAGTACGAGTAATAGTAGTGGGTAATGATGCTAGATAACCTCTTTTAAGGTTAACCTACCCTCGCGGCTCCCCTCGCGAGGAAGCTTCCGGTTTAGAACGGCTAATGCACTACCGGTGTAGCGGGGGTCTGGGGGCGCAAGCCGGAAGTGTACACCTTATAAAACGTACAGAGTTCTGCCACCTGTCTTCAATGGGACAGATTCACCAAATTATTTTCAGTGCACAGCCTGCTGGCTGAACTATCAAGTCGGTCAAGCAAACGCCAAGTAATAATGATAATCTTTTTTCTTTTAGGCAGTCAGGTGGGTTGACTGAGTTGCAAAAAGGGCGGAAATCTTGAGTTAGATGGCAATCAAAAATGACGGCGTTGAATTTTTAACTTCACCCTCCCCCCCCCCAAAAAAAAAAGCAAAAAGAGTTGAAACATCATCACACTCTTTTTCAGTCAGTCAGGTGGGTTGACTGAGATGTGAAAAGAGTCAAAACTCTGGAGTAAGCTGACCATCAAAAATGACGGCGTTGAAATTTGGCCCCCTCCTATCGCGGGTGGTTGTTTATGCCACGGGACGTCTACTGTAGTTATGTATGAGTCAATGTAAGTTTTCGTTTATACTTGGGGATGCGTAGCAATACCTTGAATGCAATTTAAGCTAGAACGCCTCGTTGTGAAGGACCAGCACCCGCTGTAATGAGGGGGGGGAGGTGGGCAGCTGGCTCATTTTTTATGACCAGCTAACTCTGGATTTTTGACATATTTTCACATCTCAGTCGACCAGCCTTACTGCCTAAAAAAGATTGTGATGATGGCTCAACTCCTTCGGCCCTTTATAGGTGGACAGACAAACACACAAAAAACAAACAAACATACAACTGAATCGTAAGCGAGAATCGTAATCCTCACCATTCTCTGTTTTCATGGTGTTGCATAATGCTTCATTTGGGTAGTCTGCCTGTGGTGGGTGGTGGCCCAAGCGTCAAGCTTTATTAATAATAACAAATCACAGACGATGCGATGAATTTTCACGGGGCACTAGACACAATCGATTTTTTTCCGCTTGCTGTTTTCCTTTGTCAGAGAATTTTCGCTTCAAGAGAAAAAGGAACTTAGATGTACTGAAACCTTATCCTTCGGTTACTATGATAAGCGGCGGGGAATTACGTTAATTACCTCCGCCAAGGAGGTTATGTTTTCGTCGGGTTTGTCTATCTGTCTGTCACCAAGATGACTCAAAAAGTTACGACGGATTTTGACGAAAATTACAGGGATTGTTAAATATGATAGGAGGAACAGATGATTTCCTTTCGGTGATGATCTGTCCATCCGTTTGTTTGTTTGTCTACCTCATTTTTCTCAATGCCGTAACTCAAAAAATTATTGGCAGATTTTATGAAATTAATATTAGTTGTTTGGTATATCACAAAGAGTAAATGACCAAATTTTTGTGATGATCCGTTTGTTCGTTCATTTATCACGGTTTTTATTTTTATGCGTGTTAGCACAATAACTAAAAAAATAACGAATAGATCTTAATGAAATTTATAGGGGTTGTTAGTGTTGTTAAAAGACATGAATGATTAAATTTTGGTGTAGATCGGTTAGCTCGTTTGACTCATGTTTGTCATAACGCTTGTTAGCAACATAACTCAAAAAGTTAGGTATGAACGGATCTTCAAGAAAATTGCACAAGCTGTTATTACCATCAGAAGGCGCAAATGATTAGATTTTGGAGTTGATACAAAGAAAATCATGGTTTCAGAGCTAATTTGAATTTTTTGCTACCGTTGCCTAGCTTGGTGGAATTAAGCGCTCTCAGAGTGCTCTAGTTGAGCAACGCTTTACTGCTTGTTAGTGTAAAAGTCTTTCTGCACTTCCTCTAAGGTGAGAGACGATTGTGGTGCTTAGATGAACTGAAAGAGGGAGCACTCATCTCATATGACAATGTTAGTTGGCCTTTGTAGCGTATTCTCTAGAAACATACTAGGAACAGAAGTAGGTTAAATGAAGACTGGTCTTCAGAAAATCCCCGCTGGCATTTTTGACAGTGCGGGTACTCTAGTAATCTATAATATTAATAGCGTTGTTCCCTCGTTCGTTCCTTCCTTCGTGTGTTACGCCTGAATTCAATGCTCAACTCGCATTTGGCCTTACATGCGAAATCCGGTATCTGTGCTACAGCTGACGCGAGAGGCAAATATATTGGCGATTTTCGTCCTTCATTCTTCATAGTTTTGTGCTTTATTGAGTTCAGGAAGCTGGCGTATCTGTGATACGGCTGGTGACTAGTCTCTAGGCCACAGGCCAGGTCTTTTTAATTGTTAATACGCCCGAAAGTTTTAGGAATAAATTTTGGGGAACCTATACCGTGGTTTACTGCCAAAGGAATTCCATGGGTTCAGTTAGACAGAGGGACTTATAAATATAATCCACGGGCCACTTAGACATGGGCAGCTTCAGTAATTATCAGCAAAAAGGCTGGTCGTATAAGATATCATACATCGAATCTCGGTGTTGTTTGTGATGTTGACGGGGAATAGCCATGGTACAATACGAAGGTTTCACTGATCTATCTGAAGCGCCTTAAGCCACAGCGTGAACGTTTCATTGATACTGCTAATTTATATAAATATTCCACGGATCCAATCATACGCGGAGGTCAGCAGTTTTATGCAGCTGGGGAAGGTCTTTTTAATAATTTTATGCCCCTGGGCTCTTCTGAATGAACGGGTTAGGACCTGGAAAATTTGCATGTGGCGGTGGGCACTAGGAGTGCTAGCAAAATTCAAGAGGGGGGGGGATGGGGTCAGCGAGACACAAAAGATAGACCCTAAGCAGTGCATTATTTTTTTCTAGGCCTCATTTCCAGTGAAGGGCACGTGTAATTTTTTAGGGAAGGAGTGTCTCCCCACGATCCTCCCCTGGCTACTCCACTGCAGGGAATTATGGATATTATCAACCAAGAGGATGGACTTAATGTATCACACATCAAGTCCTAGTGTTGAAAGTTTCACGGGTCTGTCTGAAAGGCCTTGCAAAGCCGTGAAAGTTTCACGGGTCCAGCTAGTATTGATAATTCATGTAGTGGCAGCAGGAGGTGCTATAGTGTCGCACTCCCTATGTGACGAGGCTGGGATATAACGCTATAATCCAAGGTCTGGCCTAAGCCCGAGCCGCCACTGCGCAGTTCCATTTACTGTTCACAAAGCAATACATTCGGAAGAGCTGCCCACAGAATACGTTTCAAAACAGTCGAGTAATATTCCTGAATTTGGAATGGGCCTTTCCTTGAACACTCTGACAACACTTACTTGAATTGGACACAGGCTTGACTACCTTACAGGTGACGTTATGTTGCTGCTTCTTTTCAGTGTACCCACTGAATGCCATGCAAGCGCCAAATAGACTGATGTGCCAAATGTAGCAGAAGAAGACCGCGAGTCCTGTAAAAAAAATGACGTCCTGGTAATTTAATAGAAATAATTTTTTTTATTCAATAGGTTCCCTGCAATTGAGAGACTTTCAACATCTACGAACCGAATTAATACCCCCAATATATGATGATTACTCACGCTGGTTCAAGCTGTTTGTATAGTAGAAGCTGCAGTAGTGTTTGAAGCACTTTGAATGTCGAGGGAGCAGGTGACCCGCTGTAGGGAATTGGTCTTTTTGCTTATGCCCGACCAATACTGCCAGGGAATTATTTTTTCGAGAGCGTTTAGGAAGGAGACAAAAGTAGTAGGTGTGGGTGTGCACGTCATGCGTAAGCCCGGTGCTCACGTGCATTTATAACTTCTGTCAACGCTGTCAGCAAAGATTCAACTCAAGTAATCCGCTTATGGTGGATGCACACTAAAGCAAAGGTTGCACCTTCACAAAACTGCACATCCGATTACATTGCTGTGAACAAGGTTTCAGCGTGCGTGGGACTCTGTCATGAAGATGAATATCTAAAATACAAGCATCGTCTTGCAGTTTGTGCGCTATGATAAGTAGCAATGGTCAAGCTTTGAGTATACCTTCTTACTGTGAGTATTTGAAGACGGAGCGTGGCCTTCAAAAGCACTAAGTTGTGGTTACGGTTATATGACCGTCAAAATGAAAAGTTTCTTGAGGGATTTGGTAACTTTTACGTTAGTGTGCACCTGCCATTACGTTGCCGAGGGTATGACTGCAAGTGATATATTGCAAAACTGTTGGACATCTAAGCCATCGTATAATTTTTCATATTTCAGCGAATGACAATCAGAAAGTTTTGGACGGACGTTTATAAGGATTTTGGAGCGAAATTTAAACTCTTGAAACTGTAGTCACGGTCATGTCAATGAATTCGGACCTGTTGAATTGGCTGTTTGGTAACAGCGCCGAGCTAAGTCGCATGTGGGCAGCCGAGTTAACACCGACTACGGCAGTGTGGTTTATTTCTGTATCTTTATATTATATTACGCAGTGAAAAGAAGTAATAAATTACACCAAATCTACTCTTATATTACAATCGAAAAAATTCGCACGTAAGATCTGCTACCAAGCGACTGTGAGGACTAAGGATATGCTCGACTAGGCGCCAAAATTGGGTCTTCAAGGCTTAACTTGTTTGGAACTTCAAGCAGATGCGCTAGTTTGGACCTGCTAAATTGAGTGTCAGGCATTGATTCTCAATCGGTTACCCATGAGCCTTCACGAAACTCAATCTTGCTTCTTGTAATGGAGTCTGCAGCCGGGTCAAGGTGATGGCGTTGCTTCTAACACTGGCAAAACGTTTGAAAGAAACAAAGCCAAAGCTTCTGTCTGGAGTTACGGGCAAGTCAAGCCTCGAAGGCCTAATTTCGCCGACCTAACAGACGCATCATAGGACACGCCGGAACATGGCGTTTTCTCCAAAAAATTTTCTTGGATTACACTATATTTACTTTGTGGCTGTATTTTTTATTTGTTTGAATTGCTTAGTTATTTTGGAATAAATTATAGTAGGAATTGGACTTTATTGGTAGAACAAAGACTAAGCTACTCGCAGTCAATGAAAAAAAATGATAAAAAATGTCGATCATTCTAGTGGGTGGATTTAGAAAAAAAAAATTCTAATACTTGTGCAGCCACTAAACCTGAATGGTATATAGTAGGTTTGAACCCAACCGTTATTTTAAATTAAGGCGTGTTCGATTGTGACATAAACTCAATATGCTTTGCTTAAATTGAGTGGAAAGTAAATTCAGACCGTTCAGTTTAAGGCCTTAAGCTGAAAAGGTTTGGGCTGACAACTAAGGACGTTTTCGATTGGGACATAAAGTCAAGTTGCTTAGTTTAAAATAAACGGAAAGTCAATTCAGACCGTTCTTTTTGCCACTTTGACTTGAGTTTAAGGCCTTAAGCGGAACCGGCTTAGGCCGTAAACTCATGTCTCCTCCGTGCGGTGGTGGTTTAACTTGTTAGGCGTGATGCACTTGAAGGGGACCGTATGCCCACCGATTTGAATTAAACTTAGTACACACATGTGAAATAATATATATATCTTTTGACTCCTGTACTCTTTCTCATTTTCGCCATAGAAAACGAGTCATTGAAAGAAAACGGCAAAAAGGGGGGACCGTACTTGTCCTACAGTTTTTGAGCTGCTGAGATGATTTAGGCATCAAACAATTTCAAATTAATTTCTGAGAAAATTCTAGAAAGAAAAAAACAATAAGTTTTTTTTTCGAAAATGTTAGCCGACACTCGTTTCCTAATTCGAAATTCAGAAAACCCAGGCGAGAAGTTTTAGAAAATCAAATTCTGCTTTGTTTGATACCAGAATTATCTCTGTAGCTCAAAAACTGTAGGACTAGTAGGGTTTAAATGTATGAAAACAAACGTTCCAGGGTAGTGTGCGCTTCCGTTTTCTTTGAATGAATCGTTTTCTACGGCGAAAATGGGAAAAGTACATTAGTCTAATCCAGATTCATTTCCTACTTTACAAATCTGTACCAAGTTTCCTTCAAATCGGTACACAAATGAAGAAAATCAAATTTGAACCCTTCGGCTGGAATTTTATTGTGGTGAAATTCGAGAATGCGCCTTAAAAAAAGTTTTTATTTATGTACCGATTTGGATGAAACTTTGTACATATATGTAAAATTAAAGAAGAATGTGGGTTAGACTCAAGCAATTTTTCCCATTTTAGCCATACAAAACGAGTTATTAAAAGAAAAAGGAAATACCGTTTTCTTTGAATAAATCGTTTTCTATGGCGAAAATGGAAAAGAAGTACATGAATCAAAAACTTTTTTTTTTCGATTTTGCATATCTGTACGAAGTTTCATTCAAATCGGAGTAAAATGAAAAATCAAATTTGAACCCTCTGGCTTGAAAATTTTTAAATGAAATTCGAAAATACGACTGAGAGAAATTTTTTATTAATGTACCGATTTGAATGAAACTTGGTACATATATGCAAAATCTGAAAACATTGTGGGTTAGACTATTGTACTTTTTCCCCAGAGTAAACGGTTTTCCGTTTTCTTTGTGTAACTCGTTTTTAATGGCAAAAATTCTAAAAAGTACGTGAGTCAAACCCCCATTTTTTCCGATTTTACATACTTTAGCCAACTTTCATGAAGATCAGGCAATTATTAAAAAATTTTTGAAGTAAAAATATGAAGTGTTACAAAAAACGTCACCCCTAAGCTCCCAGCCCCTCCCCCACACACACACACACACACTTAGGGTTACACTGACTGTCTAAAATCTTGCCTGCTAGTCCGTCTAATGTATAGCTATAGTTTAGTGGTAAAAAACGAATTTCGATTTTTGGAAGGTTTTTTGGGTATACGGTCCCCTTAACCTAATGTAAACAGCAATGGCGGCATGATAACCAACTTTTTTTCTTTCAGTAAATTAATATTAAAACAAAGGGGAGACTTTTTACAAGTTTAGCCTCCTAAAACAACGATTTTTTTTTTAATTTATTAGTTCGGTTACTATGAAAGCCACAGAAAGATAGAAGACAACCTTTTTCAGGGCTAACTTAAGTATATTGCTCTGGTGCGTGTTGCAATCAGGCCTTCGGTGTCACTTGTGCTGCACCGGCCTCCAATGCGACACAGGTTGGGTAACACCTGGTGACATCGATGGCAACCCTCCAAAATAAGGGTCATGAGCTTTATCACTGCCTTTGTTTACAAACATTGACTTTAATGCTGAAAACATTAGTAGGCTATTACAAAGTCTAAAACAGCCATATATTGCAAAATTCTAACATTTGAAGCACTTTTCTGTGGTTTTCTTAACATTTTATCCAAAAATAGAGCCAAAATAATGCTCCGCCGAAATGTATATGTTGAAGCTTGCCAAAAATTCCGCAACACTATGTTGGGGCACTGAGCTCGCTCGTCACATGAACTGCTACACGGGTAACACTGTCAGGGTAATATAGGCGTCTGAATGCAACTCGCCCGTGGTGTCGTATTATACTCTTTGCTTCCTGACTCACACCATGGATTGGTAAAATAACAAAAATATATCAGTCGCTCGCGCAGACCAGTATTGTGTTCTGCTTAGGTAGTATCATCACTGTTGTGTCCGAAACATAAATAACTAGCAAAAAATTAGCAAAGCCAGCTCCATACTTCGAACTTATCGTAGGGAACGACATCTTTTGCACTTGTGAGTGACAAATCCATAAGTTTTACATTCAAGCATGCTTGAATTTTTGGTAGGAGCGTACGACAGAGTCTAGTGAAGTGCACTTGACTATTTGACAGCGACGTCCCAATCGAACACGCCTATAAAGTATTGTTTTTTTTTATGCTTTTGCTTATGTACTGAATGCGTCATCTTCACACTATGCAGGATATTTGCGAACATATTTCGCATATCTATTTGAAAGGAAGGAAGAACTCAAATTAGTTAAAAGGTAAAATGTTGGTACGCCCAGAATAAACGTAACAACACCAACCTGTACTCTGGGTATGCCTGCCGCTGCAGTTAATGAAATTCCGAGATATCCAATTGCTAATGCAACGAAATCATCATTCGTAGCTGAATTATTGTAAAGTTATGGAATTAGCTATCGACCGTATTGATGTTCATAGCGCAACACGTTCATGCCCGGCGTTTAACTTGAATGCACACTGACCTGAAATAAACATAGGGTTTTGGTTTGCTCAAAGGTTCTTAGCGTGCGTCTGTGAAAGAATATCATCACTAAATTGAAGAATTCAATCTACTTCAGCATGACCATTTCCGAGCAGATATATTTTGTAAGAGTACTTATCACTCTTCCGTAATTGGAAGCCAAGACTAAATTAAGGTCACATTGCAGCACGTTCACTAACCTATGTAGATGAAGAAGACAAACAAAAGAGCAAAGAATATGTTACTTCTGTAATATTTCAATTAGATATGTCCCACCATCAAGGGTCCCAGCGCCTTGTAAAGTAAAGAAAATGGCACATTGGTGGCGCATTCACTGACCTGTGTAGATGCAGAAGACCTGCACCATAGCAAAGGGCGTCAGAGTCCCCACGAAGAAAGATATGACGTTGGTGAGGGAGGTGATGGTAATGGAAACTGCCGCGTCAGCATAAGTGGTGGCCATGCGGTCTTTGACGGAGTCCTGGAAGCGAGTCCTCTGCCATGCCGCCAGCATCACGAAGGTGTCGTCGATACCAATGCCTGTCCAGGGAGGGACCAATTTTAGCAGACTAAAGTTACTGATAGAATTTTTTTCAAAGCATAACTCACGAAAACTGACTGTATTTATCAGAACCATTATTTATTCCAAACTCTTGAATGCAGAGCATAGTCTTTTTTTCTAAACACTGAGAAGGCATTCATGATAGGCAATAATAAGTTTAGAAAATTTTTGTTCATCTTTTAAAGTAAGTACCTGTAGCCTAGCAGTGTGACATCCATGAACAGTATTTTCAATGAGAATGTGAAACGGAAGTCGCCAACGAACTGTAGGGAGTTTAATTTATCTGCATATAAGCAACAATAGTCTTGAAAAATGCATCGCTGCATAACAATCGAGTAATTCGCATTGTGGACTAGATTTTTCTCGGATTGAGTTGCACCATAGTGTCTAGAACCGGTGTTACCAGTGAAACACTGCAGACAAAATGCTAATTCTCTACTGTCATGTTGAGGCGTGTTCACACGTCCTTCATATCAACACGTTCCCTCATTCACTTCTCCGAATGTGTTACTGTGCTCTAGAAACAGCAAAAGGCTGGACCGTTTTCAGAGTTTTATTTCAATTCAAATTTGAAGAAATATCCGTAAGTTGCCTAGTGATACTTGCAGAGAAACATAATTTGACGGTTTACATTTTTATAACTTTTGTGGACTACACACAAGTTGTGTTGACAAAATGAATGAATGCATTGAGATGAGTGACGTGTGATCTCGGCTCCAGTATTAAGAATGAAAACCTCAGGGCACTGTGCCTTTAATATATTGGACATAACATCCATATAAGACATAGATGTGTTTATTTGTTTGTTCGTTAATCGCTAATTGTTCCCCCTCAGGAAGTATGCATATATATAAAACCCAGAAGACTTTTGAAAACTCTCTTAGCATAGATATATATATATATATATTCTGTAGTTTAAAAAGACCGTAAATAATTATTGTATTTCGATGCTGAGGATGACACAGAATCTAACCCTCTGAGACTACTAGCGGTTGTAATAGCTTTTACTCATAAGATTAGGAAAGCAAGGACTGATTCTCCCAGCTATTAAGTGAATTTTTGCAAGAATAATCTTAATTATTAAGTCGTTCCGTAAGTTCCTCAATAGAGGGAGGTTGGCTGTTGTTGTTGTTCGTAGCCATCGTTAGGGTCCACCAATGCCAACTTGGGAGGAGGCTCATGAGGGGGCCTGGGCCGAGGGGGAGAAAGTCGAAGAAAGGAAGAGAAGCTAGGAAACGCGCAGCCTCAAACGGTTCCAGCCAGAGACTGCTCACCGAAAGTTCAGTGGGATGACTAGAATACGAGAAGAGGTGACGAACAGACTGTTTGCCCAGTTCGCAGAGTAGACAGGAGGGATCATCGATCCGTCTCGCTGGGAACTCATAATCCGCTAAGGCCGAACAGTGGCCAGAGCGTAGCTGGGAGAGGGCAGATCGGAAAGATCTGGGGAATAGAGACTCCTCGGCACAGAGAGGAGAGTATTTGTTGGTAGCCCAGAACCCGGCTGGCGGATATGTAGCTGCTGCACTTGCGCAGTAGATGTGTCTAATGAACTCAGGGCAGTGCGGTATTGCTCGGGAAGAACAATCCCATCTGTAAGAAGGGGAGCGATGTCTGTTTGGAACGTTGATGGAAGAGTGTGTCGAATACGGTGAGGGCCGGAGGGGCCCGTGATAGTACCGTGGACAGGATGATGTACTCGCGATGTGCTGAGGAAATATTGTTTTGACAGCAGCCCCATGCTGTCGACCAGGTAGGGTTGAGGTCTTCTGATGGAGATGATGCGCCGAAGCCACGCGTGCAGTGGGACCCAGTCATGACAATGCGCAGGGCTGCATTCTGTACTGTCTGTAGCTTACTCACGGCGGTTCTTGAGACATTAGGAAACCACACCGGGGTAGCTAAAGCATGATGCTTCTGATGAGGGCCCGATAGGTCAGCAGTAAAGTCTCTTTCTGTTGTCCCCACCTTGCGCGGTGAGAATCCGTAAGCGGGAGCAGTATCTGTCGCGAACATAATTCGCGTGAGCAGCAAAAGGGAGGTTTGTCGGGGAGGATGACGGCAGCACAAAAAAATTTGGGCCCATTTATCCGTCGAAAAACGCGGTTTTACCCTCCTTAAAGTTTTTGAAGTTCAGTGAAATAAGGAGTTTTATTATCTATAGAGTTTTTACAGTGAAATGAGTTTCATTTTCGTAGAGGTTATCCCAAGGTCTGTATTAAAGGGGCCGTTACACTGACATAATTTGTTAGCTTAGCGGAAATTTTGTCGTGCTAACGGGATTTTGGTAGGGGCAAAAAGTCCTCGATATAGATCAGGGTTCCGTGCAGAAATGAAGCAGAACAGATCAAGTCTGATCGACACAAATAAAACACTTGAGGCGTGTTGCAAACTGCTGGTGTCACGCGTGCTACTCCACGTCCAATGTGATTCAGGTTAGGTACCACCGACGACAACCTCAACATTTATAGAGCTCTAGCTGGGTAGAACCACCTTTGCTTACAAAAATTGACATTGTTTGCAAACATTGCGATTAATTGATGTACAAAAGTGCAGAAAATATCCCGAGGCTGATGTACATTTGCCCTTATGCAGCGTTTTCACATTTTCATCCTAAAAGCTGCCAAATTACAGCTCCACCAGCTATGTTAACTAGTGAGTTTTCTGCTCTTTCCGCTGAAATTGTATTCAGCCCTTATTTTTGAGTGGAACGGTGTTCCCCGGAACTTGTACCAACACGGTCGAGGCACTCACGACAACATGCCTCAATCCGTGCTTTCTGATGACTCAAATAACGAAAGAAAACGAGGAGTCTTGAAGGGATAACACAATATTTATACTGAATCACAAATTATTAAAACGGGAAAAAAAACGAATCCTGAAATGGTAATACACTTTGCATATCATCACGGACATTGCTCAATTTATGTTAACTTAAAAATTGAGTCAAATAAAGGGTACACGTGGACGTCGTAAGCTTTTTATGGAAGTTGGCACTAGTGCTGCACGAAACATGGGTCAATTCAAAACCAAGGTAGTAAAATCAAAGACCATGATTCAAATAACTGTAAGAATACCTATACCTCGATCGCGGCCACAGAATCAAAGCATGATAAACTATTAAATAAACTAATAAAAAATTTACCCGCACTCACCCAGCAAGAGAAACAAAGCAGCCATATTTATTCCAATGAAAGGCACTCCGCAGTACATTAGCAGACCGAAGGCCGCGCCGGTAGATAAGATGGCGCTGATGATTCCTGCTAGGCCGAGCAAAGATTTGCTCCTGACACAGTCTCCCATGGTGACTGTGATGAGGCAGAAGGTCACCATTATAAGAATAGTAGCACCGAAATAAGGCA
>LQNS02278143.1:13531511-13555508 GCA_001587735.2 Parhyale hawaiensis | reverse complement strand
GCTACTTACAGCGTACCCAGGGACCCCCCCCCCAAAAAAAAAAAAAAACGGATGTGTTGGATGCAGGTCTGGATTAACTATCAGGCAGAGTAAGCGCCTGCTTAGGGCATCAGGGGAAGGGGGTACCACAGATTCATCATTCGTGTTATCACCGTATATTTCCAATATAAATGGTTACACACTTTTCAGCTAATTGCTTATTTTCTCAGTTGAAGCTGTTAAAACAACAAAACAAGGCAAGCTGCATACTTTATCTCTATTAAGTATAGAAGCAAGCAGACGTCTTATGCAAGTTCGAAAACCATACAGTTAAAGAAGCAAGAGCGAACATTTCAAATGTGAGTGAAGTACAAAAATAGTTTTTTCTCATTGTTATATTTCTTTCACTGAAGCGGTTAACATCTTGTGTGCTGTATTGTTTATATGCTGAATTACACGTGCAGATTCTGGTACCAAAGTCTTAAGTTCTTAAATTTTATTAAATTCCATTAGTTGGAATTTTATGTGGTTTATAATGTTAATATTTTGACTTCCAGTAAATACTCTTTATAGGCAAGGGTTGCGTTCCGGGCGTGGCAGGTCAAATAACTACTAAATTACGTATTTTAAGAGAACAACAGTTTTCTATGATAGTGAATTGGATACTGCAATAATTTGATGTATCCAGCACAAAGGGCGTACCCATAAGTATGAAAGGTTGGCAATAGAGTGTTTAGTATGTGCGGAATTAGACAGAAAATGCTCTTTTTTTATTAATTTCATGTTCAACTTTTTCTCTAATCCTAATTTTTAAAATAAAGAACAATTTATTTTTTGTTCCATCTAGTCGCAATAAATTGTGTGTAAAGACCCGCAGGAACACTTTGCAGTATCATACTTCAATCACAGGCCTTCACACCCTTCCTGAAAAAAAACCTAAATAGATACTATCGTAGCAAGTCGGAAAGAAGAGTACAAAACTTCAAAAGGAGTGTAAAAATGGAAGCAAAGCGGCCACCAAAGAAACATTTCGTGAAGACCTAAGGCCAAGGTAAACTGTGAATTTGTCTGTAGCAAGACTTTCATAAAATAGGATGAGTGACCTTAACTCATAACCTTAAGTGGCCCGTGGTCCATCACATGCCTTCTGAGGCATCTGAAACAAGAAACCCATTCTCGAGGCTATTCCTGCAACTGGATCTGCGTGTTGGAGCAGGAGAAGGCATGAGAAAACCTAGATTTTTATTTCTCTGGATATTAATCAAAAATACATGGTGGCATATTTAATAACGAAGACTGATTTCTTTCACCGTTTTTTGTTTTATCATAAGATTGGTAACTGTGATTACTCCCACTCTACTTAGCTGAGATGCATGATGTCTTCAAAAACATTTGATTTTCAATTATTTCAATAAAAAATCTGATTCGAAGAGGAATATTAAAATATGCATTTTGTTTAGGGCTTACTAATCTAGAAATTTATTGAAAAAAAAGTAACAAACAAGACACGAATTAAGTGTTATCGCTGGAGCCACCTACCTTACTTCAGTTGTCCCTTAGATTGTTTCATGTCTTAGCTGGCAATTTTCCTAAGTCAAAGACACATATGTGGGAAGAAGTGTTAGTGTAGGTGAAAAAGTATGGCAACTGAGCGGCAAATGAGGCATATTATGCACGCACACTACCGTACCACCACCGGCCAGTTCTTCGGGACAGTTTTTAAAAACTTGTATTTCTCCAGTGTTGAGAATGTCATTTATCAGAATTTTCCCAAATAGCAGTTACTGTCCATCATAGCAAGTTTTTCCCCGTCTACTTATTTACCTACTACAGAATTCTTTACTTTTTGATAATTATTATCTTGCTGACTTTTTGGCCTACCGTATAATAAGTTTATAACTTTACTATACTATTTCGAAAAATGAAGGGGGAGGGGACTCTCGTATTTACGTCACTTGATGGTTCATCACATGGTTATCCTTGGGCTATCAATCGTCGTTTTTATGGCTCCTCGTAGCTTTACAAACTGGCCTAATGACTGAAAGCCTGAGTGGACCAGCAGATTCAGTAGGAATTTCTGACCTTGTGACTGTCAAAGTGAACTCTTGTCAGCTCGCCGGACAAGAAATTAGTCACCTGTTACTACAAGAAGCCCTCAACGGAGCCTGTGTACAAGAGGCGATACAAGCAGGAGGTGGATCTGTCATCTTCTAAGGCTGTTTTAATTACTCGGTAGTGGGCCCTTTAGTTGACATAGCCATCAGACTGAATCAGGAACATCGATTGGTTAAATAACCAAGTTGTGCCATTGCACAGTATATGCATGAGGCTCGAACTGCTACTTTCCAATCTACCAGGATTTCATGCATTGGCATGAAAACCATCCTGGCTATGTAAGACATCTAGAATGGCCGGCTAAGTCTCTAGACATGAACCGCATCGAGAATAATATTTATGGGACCATCTTGCACGACAAGTTAGGCGCCGAGAAGATCCTCTACGTACTTTGGCGGATTTAAGGAATCGACTGATGCAAGAGTGGTTCAAAGTGGTCAACTGTACATTAGAAAATTTGTAGACTCAATGCTTTCCAGAACTGCTGGTATTATACGTGCTCGTGGTAATGGTTTGCTATTGGGTACAGTGCTGTTGTATATGCTGATACGTTAAAGCAATAAGGGTGCGGGCTTAGAGTACTTTGATCGTACGAATTAGTTCGTGAGAAACGGCTGGAAAACATTAGCGAGTGTTGGCCCAGTACAAGGAAAATGGTCATGCATGGTTACTTCTATAATGTTATTCCTATAACTGCGCTTGTCAGCCACAAGGGAAAGGGTTAAGGGCGTCAGAAAATAAAAAAAGTAATTTTTACCGGGCTTCTCGTAGTTGCTAGAAGCAGAAGAGTGTAGTGGACCGGCCACTGCACTCTGCAACTTCTCACATGGGCTGTGGCGCTATGCGCCAGGAACTCACTATGTCTTGCGCTTTGTTAATTATATTGGATGCTCAGCAGGAGTCCACTAGGGCTTTCAGTAGCTCTTACATATCATCCCTACAGCTCCGGCTGCTCTTTTGGAATGGGCCTGATGATCAGTCTACTGCCAGCTATCTTATTTATACTACAAAGGGAAGCTGTGTGGAGACATAACAAAGGGAGGCTGCGTGGAGACATAAGAATATACAAACAAATGTCAACCCAGAGATGCTCTAAACTGCGTCTAGAGATTATATGCAATAGAGCTATAGTGAATTATTTCTTTATATATTGATGATTATGTGCTATCTAATGAAATAATTTGTACTCTATGCTGTAGGCAAATAAACTTCAAACACTAACATCTCGATTGTCCCTTTCACATTACATTTTTGCAAGTTTCTGATAATTATTGCATTTCAAGTGTCAAGAGATTATTTGCAAGTGGTAAAATTTAGCACAATGGCTCGCAAAAAAGAACTAACAATGGATAAAAAGAACTATATAATTAAAGAAATTAGCAAAGGAAAGTCGTCGCTGCAAATTTCGAAGGATTTAGATATGGATCACCGAACAATCAAGAAAATTTGTCAAACGGGAATTACACCAAGAGAGAAGAAAATCATAAGCTAAATTCAGGAAATCAACTAAGTGAGATCTGTCTCATATCCGTAGAGAAGTGATTAAGAACCCAAATGCATCAAGTGCCTTCATATTTGATGCAACTGCATGGAACTCATGATGTGTCGAGAGAAACAAGATGCAGAGCATTCAGGTAGTTTGCTGATGTCAAAAATCAAAGCAAGAAGCCAATGATAACAAGAAAACAGAAGGAAAAAAGATTGCAGTGGGTAAAGAAATATCTGAAAACTGATTTTAATAAAGTTTTGTTCACATACGAAAGAAGAGGGATTTGTTGGAGACGCGTATATGGACTGGCCTGCAAATAGCTGTGACTTAACCCCATTGAGAACCTGTGGAGCATTGTCAAGAGAGAAAGTTACCTCAATGGTAGGCAATTCATCAGCAAGCATGACCTCTGGGAGCCAGTTAAGGTTGCTACAAATAACGTATCAGCCTCTACAATTGCAAATCTAACATCAGATGTCGATAATAAGGCTAGTGAGAGTCGAAAAGAAAGGAGCATCGGTGCAGTAAATTATGAGAGGCTTTAATATGTTTTAATGCTTTTTGTGTTTTATTTTTGTTAAATCGTATGTATGGTATGATATTAGGGTAACGTGTCTAGTACCCGTCCACCATGCTACTAGCCGTCCATTTGGCACTAAAACTCTTAATTGCTGTGGGAAAACTAGCAGTGCTAGAAAGCCGTACATAGGCTTAAAATGTAGGCTAAGTAGTGCCGCACCATCCCTGAAAATGACTGGTGAAAAAAGTAAAACAAGAAAAAGTGCTGGTGGTGTTCACAATTTTATCACTAAAAACATAAAAAATGTGAAAACCACCACCATTTATTCATGTTTCATTTTTTTCGCCCGTCATATTCAGGGATGGTGCGGCACTACTTAGCCTGCATTTTAAGCCTATGTACGGCTTTCTAGCACTGCCAGTTTTCACACAGAAAGTTTTTTAGAGCAAAGTGGACGGCTACTATCATGGTGGACGGATACTAGACATAGTACCATATCACTAGAAATTAGTATAAAATATTGTCACATTAGTTTCTCCCAAAAAATTATATTAAAGTGTAAAAACTGATAGTTGCAAAGAAACTATTGATAGTCGAATCAGTCTGTTTTGTTACTTTGATAAATATTTTCAAAACTAACCATTGTTTTCTTTCTCTACATAAATGTAAGTTAACAACATCCAATAGAATGCACAACATCCATGACATGATAGAAAAACACAATTATTTTCACAATTCTCTATATTTTGTGATTTGCATATAATCTCTAGACGCAGTTTAGTCATGTTACTTTCCAGTGATTGAAGTGCTAAAGCCCCGTTCTCATATTGAACCAGTAACTTCACTAGTTGCATCCAACAGTTAAATATGCATTAAAGCTTAAAAGTTAGAGGTGAAAGCTACTGGAACGTGTTTAGTGACGTGTGTTTTTTCTTGAAAACGCTAGAAAAGCCCAGTGAGTGTAAAAATAAGTAAATAACGATGTATAATTCAGGAGGCAATGGACAGTGATATCCAATTCTATTATTAGTTTAGTTCATTTATTTAGGGAAATACGCAATCCTCCTGTAAAGATGCTGCTGTTGTTGCGTCACTTTTCAGGAGGCTTTCGAGAACTGGCCCATGTAGCGCCGTAAAGAGGTTGTGAAAAGCGATTAAACTATATGGGTAAATGATCAGTATATTTCTATGTATAAAGTGAAAAGCATATATACTCACAAATGGTCGTCCCTCTCGGTCTGAACGTTTGCCCAGTAGAGTAGTTGCATGGCCTTCGCAGATTTAATGGTGTTGCCAGGGTATAGTTCTATTCCGGACAAAAACGTAGGAAACACATAGTTGTCGAAAGTGTCCGGGTTCAGCATCACAGGAAATGTAAGATTGAACTCCCGTGTTTTGATTTCAGGTATTTTATCCCCTAAATCGAGAAAATTATTGCTATAACAGGTCTCACTAGTTTTTGCGCATATATCTCTGTAGGTGTAGGAGTTTCCTTCTTCATCTTCAAAGTTGAACGACATCATGGCTTCATCAACTCTTCTGATCTCGTCCCATATCTTTTCGTCGATTAAATTGGCCAGGCCTTTGGCAGTGAGCGAGATATAACACAGTCGACCGGTGCGCGTCATCCTGCCTGGGTTGAAGTTACTCGTGTAGTTGACTTTAAAGTAAGTTTCTACAAATGCTCTCTCCTGGCGCGCTCTTCCATTTATGGGAGCAAAGAGATACTCTGGATCATCGACAAAGTTCAGCTTTTGCGTCCCCGTCGCTAAGATAAGCGTAGCAAAGATGGGGACCAAAAAAAAGTATCCAGGGTAGTCCGCAATGAGTGCACCCAGTTTGTAGAACTGTCGCGAGAGAAAACAGTCGAATCTCTCGAATATAAGCCATTCCTTCTTTCTCGCGAAGTTGAAGTTCGGGAAGCATTTCGTGAGGATTAATCCAAAACAGCTGATATTTTTGTCGGTTATCTCTGGGCGCACAGAGCTCCTCCTGCAAGAGAAACACATTATTGTAAGAATAAGACTGTTTCAATCACACAATTTACATGACAAATGGCCTGGAAAGTTTGCCACTACTAGATCAGGGAAACTTTACGCAGTCACATTCTATTCGCTGCCGCGAGTATTCTGCAACAACTGCACTCAAAGGCCATTATCGGTTCAATAACGCGCCCTCAAAAGGGCTGCAGCGATTACAGTATTGCCTCCGCCAAGGATGTTATGATTTTGTCGACCTTGTTTGTCGCCAAGATAACTCAAAAGTCATGAACGTATTTCGTAAAACTTACAGAGATTGTTAGGCGTGTTAGGAGAAATAGATGAATAAATTTTTGTGAAGACACTTTCGAATCTTTGTTTGTTAGTCTCTTTTTCTTTCTTTCTCGGTATCATAACTCGTAAAGTTTTGGACGGATCTCGATAAAATTTGCAGGAATTGTTTATATGTTACTAGGAGCTAATGGCCAAATATTTGTGTTGATCTCTTTGTCCGTTTGTTTGTTCTTCTGTCTCCAGGTTTGTTTCTATGTTTGCCAGTGACATAACTCAAACAGTTATCAATGGTCTTCATGAAATTTGCAAGAATTGTTAGAAACGGTGAAAGATACAAATGATTAAATTTTAGTGAAGAGAAGAAAATCCTGGTTTCAGGACCAATTTAATTATTTCGTGAACACTGCCTTGCTTGAAGGAAGTATGCGCTCTCATAATGCTCAAGTTCTAATAACAATTGGGTTGCAGTATCCTATTTTTGGTGTTTCCAACGTAGAATTATTAGGTAGCAGTCAACAAACAATGAAAGACTTTTCTCTACTTCAGCCAAGTCTCACTTATGACAACACTAGTTAACTCGTTCATAATTCAAGACACTGGCACCTCACCAAAACGATGAAAATAACTGCATTCTGTTTAAACTTTCTCAGCCTTGACGGATCCACTTGGCACATAATACAAAATTACTATGTTAACAATAATGAATTTTAATTCCAAGAAACACTTTTTGAATGGAAAGTTGAAAATAATTTATTAAGGAGTTTTTCATCACGTGGAAATAGGATATTTTAAAACTTGTGAACAAAGGACGTATCGAGGAAAGGTAAAAAAAGCTGCTGATACAGCACCTTGGACCGTCATTGCTCATCTGTTGACAGTAACTAAATCCTAATGAATACAATATAGAGCTTGCGGAGTCTGGCACACTTCAGTTGACAACATACAACAAAAACGTACCGCTGTTCGAAGATTCCTGGTCAGTAATAAATTCTTTACTTTCTATGCAATCTGAGACCAGCTAAATTGGTCCTGCATTTCTACATCACAAAAACGACATGCAGTGAGGACTCACTGCAAGGCAATGGCAGTTACCATCGGAAGATTTGAAACTAGCAATCTTCCAACGAGTTTGGTACCAACCGTCTCTGGCCAAGTCTAAATTACGTGCCATGCTTCACTGCAGGTTGATACCTTAAAAAGTATCCAAGTTTAAAGACACAATACCACTGTGATATTCAGTACAAGGAAGGTTTCCACTAAAGTTAGAATCGAGATACGTTTTCGAGAAGATCGATGCAGTAAACCCTGAATTATGTTACTTAGTGTATTTTAAGCCAATTTCTAACGTGTCACGCTTTATTGCAGATGTCTTAAATGTTTAGTTTAGGTGAAGAAAACGAGCTATATTCCTTGTATATTGTGCCCTAGAGTGAGGGCTTTAGAATTCCACTACCATCCTGCACGTGACGTACGAGGCGACCAATGCACGGTCGATTCCGAGCGCCTAAACTTGTATCCCTTCTCACTGGCCACCAGCTGCCGCTTGGCAGGCGTATGAGCCTGGAGAAGATTAGGTGTGGGAAGCCTCATGTGAGGAAATGCTTATGAAAGGCGGATGAGCTCTATAGAGCCAACAGCCTCAAGAAAAGAGTTTACCTAGCTGTTGCCATAGCCGTGTGCCCGGCATTCCACAATCAGCTCCTCTCCTCACCTCTCGATGGCACAATTGAGACTCTTTCATTTTCTTTCCTTTTTTTCTTCTGTGCTGATTCCGTGCTCTAAGCGGCAGGGCCATGGGATTTTCATGGAGGCACCCACAATCCACATGTCCATCGTGACTCTCATCCTCCATAACCAGGCTAACCTTGGGAATATATAAGCCTTGCTCGGGATGGCAGCTCGGCCGAGTGGACCGTCCTTCTGCCTCTGCTTATCACTTGTATAATGGGATTTTTTATTTTCCATTATTCTGTTTTATCTTCATTTCTCTTTTACATCTTTGTGGGGATGTTGAAAGTAACCCGAGACCGGATATGGCTTGGGAGTGTCGTCTCCTTTATTGCCATTATAGAAGACTGAATGCAAACCTCGTGGAGGCTGGCTTTGTGTCGCTGTCGTGTGCCGTTCCGAGACGTTGGTGTCGGGCAGGAGACACAACACAGAGCAAGCCTTGGCAGGTTTTCCATTCCCTTTCCGCAGATCGCTGGGATCGGGGCCTGGATTTAGATTAGTTTAGATAGGCGGAAAGCACGATCAAGAGCCGCTGATATGCGGAGCTTTGAGATGTCAAACTGTGTAGTTGAAACGGGAGAGAGAAGAAGACGGAATAAGGCGGCCTCCAAGCTTTGACCGTCAAGAGGTTGCGACTCCTGGAGGAGAAGTTCTAAGCTGAGGAGGATGTCTCTCCCAATATATTGTACGTCACGATGATTTTAAACGCGTTGACTGACTTCGCCCGAACAACACCGGAAGGGAGTCTATTCCAAATGCTGACTATGAAATTCGGAAAGAACTGCTGACTTAAGGTTGTTCTTCAAGCTTTATGCTTGAGTTTTTGACCACTGTTTCGCAAGCGATCATTGAGGTCTCTTTCAAAGAGTCCCGTAGTAGGTACATCGTCAAAGCCATTCAAATACTTGAATGTTTCTGTTAGTTGCTCCCTGAGTCGCTCTTGCTCGAGAGAGATCAGACCCAGTTCTTTTAGGCGACATTCATTCGCTTTGTTTTACAGCTGAGGTATCAATTTCGTTGCTCTGCGTTGGACTCTTTCCATGTTACCGATATCTCTACGCAGATATAGCGACCAGAATTGTACAGCAAATCCTAAGTGTGGCCGCAATAACGCCTTGCACAAGCGAATGATCATGTCCTTGGACTTGTGTTCAAAATTTCTGGTGATGAATCCCAGTACTCTGCTTGCCATTGTCACATGCTTGTCCATTTGCTGACTGTGTTGTAGTTTGTTTGTTATAGTGATTCCCAAGTCACTTTGTTGGGCGACAGCTGCTAATACCATCCCGTTCATTTTCGATGGGGTTGAAGGGTTCACCGCCCTACGTGCATTACTGAGCATATGTCGACATTAAAGCTCATCTGCCACGTTGTGCTCCATTCCATGAGGTGGTCAAGGTTTTGTAGGAGCTGAGGCTTTTCGTGGCAGGGTGACATAATTTTGTATCATCCGAAAATTTACTGATTTTACTACGGATGTTAAGATCCAGATTATTGATGTAAATTGAGAGCAGAAGTGGGCCAAGCACGCTGCCATGTGGAACCCCTGATGAAACGTGCGTCTAGGCGCTTGTCTCTTCTTCACGCTTCACTTGCTGCTGCCGACCAGTAAGTCATTCCCTGATCCATCGTAAATAGTCTCCCTGGATACCATGGGCTTCCAATTTTTTTAATAGCCATTAATGAGGGACGTTGTCGAAAGCCTTTTGGAATTCTAGATACACAAGGTCTACGTCCTTTTCTTCATCTTTAATATCCGTAACTTTTGAGAAAAAGCCCAGTAGGTTTGTTTAGCAGCTTCTTCTATTTCGGAAGCGATACTGAGTGTCGGATATGAGCTAATGCATCCTCAGGTGATCAGTGATGAACTTTTTCAAGCGTTTGCTGAAGACCGATGTGAGACTGATTGGTCGATAGTTGCTAGGGCGTTTCATATCCCCCTTCGTATGTATCGGTATCACGTTAGCTAGTTTCCAATCATGCCGAAATTCTCCGCAGGTGAATGGCTGTCTATTTCCGGAGAGGTGCTCTGTGCTTATCGGGAGTCAGCGTACGAATGGGTCTGTCATGAGATTATGACAGTTAAGGTGTGGGGCCGTCTGAATTATTATTATTTTTTATTCTCGTTGTATGGAAGTACTACAACTGACGTTTTTCTGCATGAATGGTACGTGTCCTAAGTCAGCCTTCATTTCCGATGGGGATGTTAATGCGCATCTCAGGAACTGGTTGCGAACTGTGTGGCCGGCTGATGGCCATGGCGAGGCTGCATTGAACTTCTGCACCCTATCTATAGTTGTGTGAAGCTAGTCCGTAGGTCCACGCACATTGCAGGCAATTGTCTCGACCTCTACTCATAACTGCTGTCCCTGACTTGGTGACCTGTGTCAGTTAGCTCCCCTAATAGCGTTTCAGACCATTACATCTTGTTGTGTCCTTGGACTTTCCCGTGGCAAACACCAGGAGAGTGGTGTTCGTGAAGAGCAGAGCTAACTTGGTTGACATTACTGAAGCAGTAGAGGCGTTACCTTGGCGCCGGATCATTTGGAGTGAAAATCCTATTTCTGAGCTTAGCAACTTGACTGTGTTTGTTTTGAAGAGGTTTGTCCAGAAGAGGACTATTCTTACGAGGTCTCGTGATAAAACGTGACTTGCTGATCATTGTCGGTTAGCTTTCAAAGCTAAGCAACCGCTTTTCAGGTTTGGTGGCGTTCGCATGATCGCACTTTGTGGCAGACCTAGGTATGTAGATCATCGAGCTGAGGCTAAGCATGTGCATGCGAGGGCACAGTAGCGTCAGCGGCAGTGTTCCATGGATCTCTGATGAGTATTGACTTTTCACATCGTTGGTGAAGTGAGCTGAAGAGTTTAACCTTCAATGCTGAACCCCTGTTGCAAGGTCCCGGTGGTACGTGGTATCATTGCTGACCCTTTCACTAAGGCGGAGCTGTTATTAGCACAGTTTATTGGGAAGCGGATAAGAGATGTGATGTTATTGCCTTATGGATGTCACTCTGAGCCCCGTTTAACCTCTTTGGCATTCAGGTCTACTACTATCAAAATCCTCCTTGAGGAACTTGATCTTTATGGAGGTACGGACCCGGTAGGGATGTATCCTCTATTTTACAAGCATCTTGCTGGCGTTCTCGCCTCCAAGCTTGGAATGATCGTCCGGTCCCAGATACGGCCAGGAAGCATTCCCCGTTATTGCCGTACTGGGAATATTATTCTCATTCTCAAAGGTACATGGTCATCAAATATCGCCAAATACCGACCTATTACGCTGGCGCCCATTTTGCCTTAGGTGTTCGAAAAAATGGTGGCTTGTAAGCTCGGTCGTCGTTTTACTGAGGCTGCTGGATTGCTGCCTGCTGTTCAGTCTGCGTACAGAAATATTTGGGTTGTTGAGACGCATTTTTGTCGGTGTCACACCATTAACAGTCATTGCTGGATCGTAATTCTGAGACACACCTTGTATGCACAGTTGCGGCTTTTGACAGGGTAAACTACACGGGTCTATTATTCAAGTTAGAGCCGATTGGTGTGGGTAGTAAGGTTCTACCAATCATTCGTGATTTTATTTCTGAGCGAATGCACAGTGTGTTTGTTGACGGGTCTTTCTGTGCCTCAGTCGCGGTGGTGTCTGGCGTCCCCAGGGTAGCATATTTGGCCCGCTGCTCTTTGTTCTGTACACTAGTGGCATGCTCTCTTCGCAAGAGAACATAATGATCAACTATGCTGACGATTCTACTTTGATAGAAGTGATACCTGCATGCGAAACATTGTCGATCAGTCTCCGAATAGGGATCTGTCGCGCACAAGTAGATGGTGCTCCGCATGGAGTTTGAAGTTGAATGCCAGTAAGACTTAATCTATGATTGTCGTTCGGTCTCAAGCACTTCTACCGCATTGTCCACCTCTGAAGATAAATGGGACTTTGCTCCACTGGTCTAGCTGTTTGAAAATTCTCAGTGTTGTCTTTGATGAGAAGTTTACGTTAGAGCCGCAAATAAGGCGACTCGTGTCACGTGCTTCCTGTAAGATTGGGCTCCTGCGCAAGGTAAATTTTGTCTTTGGTGACATAGGTGTAGTCCGTGTACGCTTTTATGCTTTTTTGCTCCCTGTGTTGGAGTATTGCAATGCTCACCGGTCAGGGTTTCGGCTGCTGACAGTCACTTGCGTCTACTGGACTGACTTGTTGCTTTTGCCAGCAAGCTGTGCGCTGAGGGTGATCTACTGATTTTGTCAGATAGGAAGGGGTCGGGCTCTGTAGGTGCGTTTTGAAAGGTGTACAACAATAAACTACATTTGTGGCATTCTTCTGTCACTGCCCTCAACGTCTTTAAGAGAATTTCAAGTGCTGCGGTTGACGCGCACTCTTTCTCTTGAGAGACGATTAGGTACAGAATTCGGCATTTCAATCGGTGTTTCCTATCCTGATCCCTTTCGGTTTTGCAATGTCTTACCGGCATCAGGTGCCAATCGTGATCGCCAGCAGGCTTTCAAGTCAGCTGTTTATGGCTTTCCGTCGAATTTTCCAAGGTAGCATTCCGGGCTTCCCGGTGATTCATAATGCTTCATTTGGGTCGCACTTCCGGTCCGTGGTGGCTCGGGCGAAAAATTTTAGTAGAGAACTCTGAGAGCGCTTACTTCCGCAATGCAAAGTGAAATTAACGAAAAATTCAAATTGGTTCCGAAACTATGATTTTTTTCATCAGCACCAAATCGATTCATTGGTATCTTTTGACAGTAATAACAGCTTCTGTAGTTTTCTTGAAAATCCGTTCATGACTTTTCGAGTTATGTTGCTGAGAATTTTTCTGCCAATAATTAGTCAAACACTCAAAACAGACCAATCGATCGTCACCGAAATTTGTTCATTTACGTCTCAATATTTTTAAGAATTCCTGTAAGTTTCAAAGAGATCCGTTTCTAATTTTGTTGAGTTATTTCGCTAACAAACAAAAATCAAACACCGAGACAAACAAATGAACAAACAGATCATCACAAAATTTGATCATATACTCTTCATGTAATACTTAATAATTCATGTAAATTTCGTAAAAATCCGTTATCAACTTTTTTAGTTATGATGGTAAGAAAATAACAGATAAACAAACAAATGGTAGAATGGATGTTCACCAAAACTCAACCATCTATTACTATAACATGTTTAACGATCCTTGTAAATTTCCTATTAAGATCCGTCCACAACTCTGAGTTATTTTGGTGACAGACAAACAGAGAGACATACAAACTCGATAAAAAATGCGACATCCTTAGCGGAGGTAATAATAATTTTAAAACAAAAACAACACTGAGTTTTCAATGTTCCGTTGCCACGATAACGGAATGTCAAGCATTCCTGCCAACGGTTATGAATTAAAAATTTGGTATCGCTGAAATTAGGCATGTACTGACAGTCAGAATGTCAGTAGGGGATAACAGAGTGATAATATTAAATCTAGACACTTACAGAGCGGCTACATCCCGTGGAGGAGTGGGATGTCGAGTTCTGCGTGGTCTCAGGGACGGAGATGAAGGTGGTGATGTCGCAGCTGCTCTTGCATTCGTGCCATGTGTACTCGACATTTTCGTATAAATTTACTGAACACTCCTATGTGATATCAGTTGGACTGAGAAATGATTTCACTGAAAGAAATTATACATAAAATTTATTGCAAGCTTTAAAATCAGGTTGAATTTAATTGAAAGTTAAAAAAAAAATTTTGACAAAAAGATGGTAGTAGTAATAATAGTTCAAAAAAGACTGGCTGAAATAAAATAAGAGAAATATAGAAACGCAATACAGTCGTTTGATAATTGCCATTCTATTATTGCTAATATGAATTATTCGGTCAAAATGCCCTTTTATCAAACGTTGTTATACAATGCGTAATTATTTACACAATATGCAATAAATACGAGGGTCATGGAGGTGGGTTATTTTGGTACTCGGCTTATGAAACGTAGTACTAGATTTCCATCAAATTTATACGAAGAATATCTATTTTTTAGAAGACGACTAGTAACTACATGTGCTTTGACATACAGTGCTCGGATTCAGCTGGAGAAATGTACTTCTCCGTATGCTATGCATGCCTGGGACGGGAAGTAAAATATCGAACACAAATTTTCTTCAATATTCCTCCCAAATATTACAAGAAAAAGTTCGACACCAGTTGGGGTATGTCAGGAAAATGAAATACAAAATAAAACTTTGCTGAAGCGAAATTAGTAGCAGTGGCAAGCAACAACCCCCCACCCCCCCCCCACCTGAAGATAACATGGTTAATCAAGAGAGGAATCTGAAGGGATGTAAAACCTGCACAATAAACTGAATGTTCTAATACAGAGCAACGTCAAGGAAACAACAAGTCGGAATTGTAAGTGAGAGTAGCAAACGTAAAGACGCATAGTATGCGATGGAGGAAAATGCGCCACAGGCCTAATGAATGTTGGAGGTAGATTCCTGCTAGAGAGACCTTCACTGCCGCGCCGCTGCCCGCCGGGCAGCAAACGATTCCCGCCGTTACTCTGACGCTTGTCCGCGTCAGAGCGTGCTTCGGCTTAGCATGTTGTCGTTTTGGCGGCGTCGCAGTGAACTTCAGGTGAAATTCGCTTCACGAAACACTCGAATTCATTGCATTTTAAGTAAGGTTAAAGAAAGTTAGTGACACTTCATGTCTGTAAACATTTTGTCACGAATTAACGAAACAGTAATGTAAAACGTTCCTAACAGGAAGCAAAGAGTGTGACGGGAGGACACAATGAGACTAAAATAACCGCATGTCGGCGAATGACGTCACTCTACTGAGTCGGAGTCGAAGTATCTTAGGGACCTAGGGTTAACCTCAGGTCGCTCTTAGAGACTGAGTGCATACAAAAATATAAGCAGTGTTATATTCTTGATGCGAAAGTAATTATATAAACAGATATTGCTCGAACTTTCTATACTTGCAAACAATTTTACCGCGTTTTGTGTATGGTTGCAGCCCAATTACTTGGCCAGTCAGGAGCAGGAGACTAAATGAATTAGGTCGGAGAAACGCAGTGTTCTGTTAAAATTACTTCTAGCAGAAGATCTCTGTGAACTGGATATGAAGTGTAAGTATGGCTTCGCATCAAAGTAGAAGTTAAATCAGGGGGCCATACCAGCCTCCACTGTAATTTTCTGTTGATAATTGCTCACTGTTCAATTAGTATATATTTCTTTTTCTTGGAGCTGCAGCCATACACAAACATGGTAACATGGTTTTCGTCAGGGATATCGTGATCGGGGGGGGGCGGCGGGGGGTGTGGTGACTTCCCCCCCCCCCAATAATTTCTGGTCGGGCTATAGTCGGTATATTTATGACAAGAGCAGTCCTTACTTTTACGCTAATCGTGCCAACTTAGCTGTAAAATGTACCGACTAACGTCATATGTACCGACTAACGTCAAAATTTACTGCAACTGAACATCACCAGTGAAAAAAATTTTCGCGCTGCGCTCGGATCGCCTTGCCGCTTCCACAGTCACACCCGTCTCGGCAATATAGCCAAGCATGCACTAAGACTGTGAGAGGAGGATGTCTGTATCACAAGTTTTCTTCAGTAATAGGTTTCTATGAAGTTATATTAATATAGACTAGGTAGCCATGTTCGGTAAATTTATAAAAAAGGGTTTTGATATTCATAATTATATGCATACTAAAAAATATGCATATAATTACGTATTTAGGCAAGAAGAGAAAGAGATTTGGAATTTCTTGGTGACATTTGGCATTTTTAGGGTTACAAAAACAACGGCAACGCTGATGACAGTACTGCACAGTGCACAAAGACAGTCTGAGCGACAGTGGCGTGTTATGAACCTATTGTAGTAGCAACCTGAGGTCACTTTTATTTTCTTAAAGCGCAATGAAATCAAACGTTTTCACTTTTATTTACATTGCGATCATTTTGTTTTGCTATATTATGAATTAATTAACCTTATTTTATCAAATATAGTGAAGTAGTGTGATTGCCTTCCAGTTACTGTTCTGCAATGTTGAATAAATTTTTATGTAATAATTGTTTAACTGCTTCTAATTAGATAAATATAAACCAAGACTTATAATATGCTCCGAATGCATTCCATTGGTGTAGAAGAAGAAGTAATTTAGAGTGTACATTTAGATCTACGCTGGTTTTATTACTTCTGTACAAGTTTAAGTTTTATACACGTAACTCACAGGGGTTACGGCGCGTGCATCTGCGTACGGCGCACTGAATCACCTCTTTGTCATATTTTAAATTTTGCTTGGAGAATGGCATTTATCGTAATGCGCTGAAACATGTTTGTGTTATTCCGATCTTCAAGTCAGGTAGTCCGAATGATGTGGCTAATTATAGACCCATATCTACGTTATCTATCTTCAAGAAAATTTTAGAGAAAGTCATTCATTCGAGGCTATCAAACTTCCTTCCCTCACATAACGTACGTAGTTAGTGGTCAGCAGTTTAAAAAAAAATTGGCTTTCGAACTAAATCTAATACTACGCTAGCAATTTTTCATCTTCTAACAGACCTTCTGAAATGCTTTCACGATAAAACATGTTGTATATCTTTATTTCTAGATCTTAGGAAGGCGCTCGATACGGTAGATAAATGACTTTTACTAAATAAAACTTGATCATTGTGGCGTTCGGAACGCAGCAAATGCACTGCTAAATAGTTATCTGTTTAACAGGGATCAATATGTAGTCTGTAACGATGCCAAATCACGCATATTACCTATTATTTCGGGTGTTCCCCAAGGAAGCATTTTAGGCCCGTTATTATTTAACATTTTTATCAATGATATTATTACAATCGGTATGACTTGGGTATTCTACGCGGATGACGCAGTTTTATACACCAATAGTAGTAATTTTCCAGTTGCCATAACTGATATGCAAACTTTTTTAAATGTGTTGTCTGAATGGTTAACTCAAAATAGATTAGCTGCACATGAGAATAAAACCAAATTAATGCTTTTCTCCCCCTGTCCTCACCAACAGTTGCCACCTATTAAATCCCATATTGAAGAAGTGGAGAGCAAGCCTTGTAGGGTTCTCGGCATAATCCATGCAATATCCAATTATGTTGATCGCGAATCATTAAAAAACGTTTACTACTCATTGGCTCATTCAGTGCTGGCCTAGAATATCATCGTTTGGGGCGGAGCCCCTCGTTGTGATATTCACAAATTTGAAGTAATATTGAATAATATACTTAAGCGAATACTACGTGTTAGACGTAACGAATACAATTTGCCTGTAATGAGTTGCAGTGAAATGTACTCGTCTTTACAAATGTTGCAATTTCAGGATGTTTACAACTATTCCTTACTAAAATATTTTCGATTTCTGTGTTATAATCATTCTGAAGAATTTCTGAAGTATTTCAGTCCCTTTATTCCCCAACAAAATTACAAAATGAGACGTTTTGTTCTCAATCTCCTAACTGTGCGTGTTGACTTTGAGAAACGCGCTACAGTATTTCAAATTGCAACGCTTCTCAATAGACTTCCTGAGTATTTGTTAGATCCCATTTTTGATAATGTCTTAAAAAAGCATTTTAAAGAATAATCATGCAATTGCATTAGCTTTTGCTCAGTGTTGCCCCAAAAGTTTAACTATCAGTGGTTACGCAGATGCATTATTCTACAGTGTACAGTACCACTTTGCCAAATACTTGTAATGTATCTGTGTGTAAAAAACCTATCAAAACCTATCACCAGTCACGCAGTGTCACTGTGTGGGTGAGGTCTGATTGAGCAGCTATGCTGCCTGTGCGATATTCTCGAAAAGTTATAGTGCACGGGTATGTGTACATTCATATATATATATTTTTTTTTCCAGTCGGTAATATGACTGATAGTTAACGTCAGTTGGTATTTTTCAGTGCCCCCCCCCCCCCAATGTTATATACTTCGCGACATCCCTGGTTTCGTCAGATACAAAACGTCAAGAATATAACACTGCTTATATTTTTGGTTAGGATTAAGAACGGACCTTACGAAGGCCTGAGGTCCGACTCTCAAATANCCCCCCCCCCCAATGTTATATACTTCGCGACATCCCTGGTTTCGTCAGATACAAAACGTCAAGAATATAACACTGCTTATATTTTTGGTTAGGATTAAGAACGGACCTTACGAAGGCCTGAGGTCCGACCCTCAAATACTTCGACTCGTCGCTGTGACGTCATTCGACGATAGGCTTTCGGCTAAGTTTCATTTTAGTCCAATTGAGTCCTCCCGTTACACTCTTTGCTTCCTGATTGTAGAACGTTCTTTACAGCATATATACAAAATAACCATAGCTTCATAGCGCAAATATGGTTGTATTTATGAGTAGGCTATGCTTGCATCAACTAGCTACATCTTCAATTACAGTATTGATTATATTAAACTGTATGAAAATAAGCAGAGGTCGGTATCTCCGAATACCTTACAATGGTACGATGGCAAAATCGATAGCACGATGGCCATCGCCATCGTTCTTATGATGGCAATACTATCGCTCCATCTGTATCGGAACAAAAAATCACCAATTTTCATCGGAGATGACCTACGATGAAATAACCGTCGATGATGGCCATCGTAGGGCGTCACAATCGGCGATGGGCCATCTCATTCACACATTTTATATATGCAACCATCTCAGACCACAAACATTAAAATAATTAATAGAAGCAGCATCTCTTACAACCTCGGTCTGTGCGCGATTACAAACCAGTAAGACTATTGCTAGCTGATACAAGGTGCGAAGTGTAAGGCTCAGGTTATTAATTGACATTGTTAGATATGAGAAGTGCATTAAAATGAACATTGTAACCCCGTCTTTGTTTTAATGTCACTAAAAAATGAATGTTTCTTACTAGTAAGGCTGTTTTTCTGAAGTTTTAGCCTTATTTCATCGGCATCGGAAGTACAACCGATGATGATGACCATCGTATGCCATCGCCGGTGGGATGTTCAGTTATTTCAGCGGACCATTTTTTCCTCACACCATCGCCGATGAAGAAAATGGCCATCACCCATTGTTTGATACGATTTCCATTGGACCACCGAACCATCGCTATCGCCGATTGATTTTTGCGATGTTCCATCGTAACATCGTAGTTTTTCCGATGGCGATGGTCTACACACCATCGCCATCGTATAATCGGCGATGGCCATCGTGCCAGGCTCTGAAAATATGTGAAGATGTAGCCTGTTGTGGACGGATGTCGCAACAGCAGTGTGTGATTACATGCTACGGCGATAAGAAAGGTTCGTGCTACTTATGTTCTGCATGCACTTCAATAAAACGGCAGAAGCAAAATAACCAGCTTTAAATTATTAATGAATCTCCTATTACTAGTAAAGTGTCTCGAGTTATCTTGCAGCTTTCGTTCACAAAACAAAGTAATTTTAGGTTAGATTCGCTTTATAAAACTCCTGAAGTAAGTGGCTTTAAAATGGAAATTTGGAACGAAAATGAGAATTTGTATAGTAAAGCATGTAAAAATATACTTTGGCCAACCTGTCTTAATGTGCGATTATTTTTAAATTTTAGCACATAACAGACTCATACTTGCACACTATTTGTAAAATACATACTTACCTAACTAGAGAGCTGTAACTTGGTTGCTGTGGCGTGGTACGTGTATTGCTGCATGCGATATTGTAAAACATTTCCAACGTTTTCGCTGCTTTTTCGTTATTCATGACAAACGAAGTACTTGTGCATGCAGGTAAGACCGTTTTATGCCCAAAATATATTTAAAAACCAAAGATTCGGGCGTTTCATAAAACGAAGCTCTCACCAGGAGTGTGCGTCGACGGCGTCAAAATAACGACCTGCGGTATTCTGCCGCCGCTTGCTTTAACTCTTAACAGTCGTCATACAAGCGGCGTCTTAAACTGGCCGAGGTGCTGTGACGACAACGAAAGTTGCTGGTGTTATTCACGAGGTAAGCTTTGTAGTGAATAATTTTTTTTTCTTTGTGCCCTTTTTGCACGGGGCGGCGCACGGAGATAGGATGCCATCGGTGGACCGAAGACCAAAAAAAAAAAAAAAAACGCCACAACGTATCCCGATGACCTTGTGAAGACCTCTCGGGGCAGCGCTACGTGCCTGCAGTGTTGCCACCACTACCGCGAGTCTGCGCTTCATGCGTGATAACAGGCACCCACTTGTTTAGGTCCCGCTACGCATAAATGACACGTGTATCATGAATCCCTTTACCATCCTGCTGGACTTCAATGTTTATGTTTAACTACAGGTGTTCGTACAGGAATTGATGTTTAATATTGATGGTAAAGGGTTAGCCGTTAACGTATTGAGTCTAAGCGATCAAGTGTTAGATTTTGGATTTTTTTTTTCGCGCTTTCCGCACGATTTGTGGGGTAGTGGCGCGCTTGAAAGGGAGAATGCCGTCAGTTTTAGATGGTGAGGATGAATGTTGTGTAACGTTGGTTGCAGTATCAAATTAGAATTAAGATCTGATTTGATCCGTAAATTTCAAGATAATGTAGTTTGAGAACATGTAGCGTTGGAGGTCAGTTCGTCGCTTAAATGAGGGACCAATTTATTTAATTGAAATTGCGATCCATTTATACCCTCGAAAGTGTAAAATGGGAATTCAGAAAAACCCCAATTAGAGTGAGAAAATTCTATTCATTGACGTAATATAAGAAGACTGCCAAAGTCAAACTGTGACATACTGTATTTTTTCATTATAACAACAACCATATTTGTACCCTATGGTTTCCAAGCAATAACGCGACTGATAATACATTTTGAGAATCTTTTGCGATACATTCTGGAAATTAACCAAACAATTGTCTTAAATTTCAAGGAATTAGTACAAGAATTTTGATCTAAATACTCTATATTCAATATCTGACAGTAAACACTCTGCTCTTTTCCACTTCTGTTCTGACAAGAAAGAGATACATGTGTATCTTTAATGTACTGTTAAGTGTTTATTACAGTTTATAGAAGTAGCTCCCAAATTACATATGGAGCATTGTTTATATAGCAATGAATATACTTTAACCGAGGTCATGGCATAACAATGCTGCCGTGATCTTTGTCACAGTATCAACAGATGGACGTGAGCCTCTACTGTGTTTATGTGCATAGGCAATATGCCTATCACTCGATGGCCCCGGCTGTTGTACAATGTACATAGTATAGCATGTGATACCGTGCTGCAACTACTGCTTGTCTGCTCAAGGAAGTGTACGTAGATAGCGAACAGTTTTTTGTATGCGCGCGTAAACAGTTGAGGTTTCGTTAATAAACATAAGGAGACAATTATGCTAAATTACTTGTGCAATACTTTATTTTGTGTGGTCAAACAAAAATATCTATAAATGCCAGGCTTTTTATTAAAAGATAAGCTTAAACAAGTCAGTGGCATAAATAACCATTTCATTACCTGGCTAGCCAGCGTATACATCAGGGATGGCAATAACCTCACAAGCTACTAAAAGAGCAAAGGCGCTGTTTAAGTCTTCCTAGCACAATGGCTGCGATGCTTCAAGAGATGATAGGGAAGGGACATGTGGTATGTCGACACAAACGTGGGTGTTCCCACACAGGATCAGCAACGCGTATGGGAACAGCAAGTAGGGAGAGAAGATTATGACCAGAACAAAGTAACAGCTGTAGTAGAATACAAATTAAGACTAGAACAAAGCAACCGCTGTTGTACAATACAAATTAGGATCAGAACATAGCAATAGCTGTTGTACAATACAAATTAAGACTAGAACAAAGCAACAGCTGTTGTACAATACAAATTAAGACCAGAAAAAGCAACAACTATTGAACAATACAAATTAGGACCAGAAAAAAAAACAGCTGTTGTACAATACAAATAAAGACCAGAACAAAGCAACAAAATTAGGAACAGAACAAAGCAACAGATGTTGTACAATATAAATTAAGACCAGAACAAAGAAACAGCTGTAGTACAATACAAATTAAGACTAAAACAAAGCAACAGCTGTAGTACAATACAAATTAAGATAAGAACAAAGAAACAGCTGTAGTACAATACAAATTAAGACCAGAACAAAGCAATAGCTGTTGTACAGTACAAATTCGGACCAGAATAAAGCAACAGCTGTTGTACAATACAAACTGTAGGACCAGAACAAAGCAACAGCTGTTGTACAATACAAATTAGGACCAGAACAAAGTAACAGCTGTTGCACCATATAAATTAAGACCAAAGTAAAGCAACAGCTGTTGTACAATATAATTTAAGACCAGAACAAAGCAACAGCTGTTGTATAATATAATTTAAGACCAGAACAAAGCAACAGCTGTTGTACAATATAATTTAAGACCAGGACAAAGCAACAGCTGTTGTACAATATAATTTAAGACCAGAACAAAGCAACAGCTGTTGTACAATATAATTTAAGACCAGAACAAAGCAACAGCTGTTGTACAATATAATTTAAGACCAGAACAAAGCAACAGCTGTTGCACCATATAAATTAAGACCAAAGTAAAGCAACAGCTGTTGTACAATATAATTTAAGACCAGAACAAAGCAACAGCTGTTGTACAATATAATTTAAGACCAGAACAAAGCAACAGCTGTTGTACAACATAATTTAAGACCAGAACAAAGCAACAGCTGTTGTACAATATAATTTAAGACCAGAACAAAGCAACAGCTGTTGTACAATACAAATAAAAGGAAATGAGGTTGGCACGCACGGCAGATACCACGAAGGCCGAACTAAAGCTAGGGTACCCTATAGGCTCTGCTCAGGGTTGGGGAACCTGTTTCATCCGAGATACAATATGAATTTTCGATCATTTTTCGAGCTCATTTGCTAAATTTGAAAGTGATAGCAATACAAATATGCAGTTAAATATTTTTTTCATAATATCTAATAATAATTGGAATGAATTTTAAAATTTCTTTTTAGTACGATAGAATTAGCCGATGGCACCACATGCTATTACCAAACTGGAGCCAAACAATGGGCCGCAATGCAGTGCAGTTTCTGATGATAGTATTATCTGTTCTTTCTAAGTTTGTATCTAATGTAACTCTAGTAATAAGCTGTTCCTTGTGTATCCATGATGCTAGGTGTACCTAAAAAAGCATACTATTTTTATTAAATACTAACTTATCTTTAGCGTAAAGTCTCTTCATTCTTGATACTGCAGGACTCGGTGCATTTTATTGAGCTTTTATCACTTATGACAAATACGGTAATCGAGGTTTACAGAACACGGCAGCGTCTCCGTGTATCGGGACTTCTGTACGTTGCAGGAAGATGTACAGGATCTCGCTCAGATGATTTGTTTCACTTGCAAACCTCACTAAAGGCCCGTTCACGCGTTAGTCTTTTAGAATTAAACTGCACAACATTCGAATGCGTTGCTGTGTCGGTTCGAACGACAAAAAAGTGCACAGCGTTCGCAGTTCTCATTCACTTTAAGTGTAAAAAGACATGTGAAGCTGCGCTAGTGACACTTGTTCAGTAAACTGACTTGACTGCTAACGTTTGAATAAATCTTGTAGGGCACACAGCGCTGTGTTAGTTGGGATACGATGAACCCTTCGGACGGTTTGAAGCGTAAAGGTATTGGAAAAGACAAAGATGTGAATCCGCCTGAATTGGGTGATATCATGGCAAATATTGTTCCTGAGAGACATGAGCTGCCGTCTATATAATATTCATTACAATTCTTTCATTTATTTTAAACCTAACCAAAATATGATATTGTACTGAAATCTTATAGAACTAGTGGACCCGTGCGTGAAGAATTCACGCAATAACCTATACGTTTGCCTGATGCCTCTAGGCCGGTGCGGAATCTCCTCTTCTCTTATTTGCTTCTTAATTTTCTTCTTTTCTTCATT
>LQNS02278143.1:13505230-13521271 GCA_001587735.2 Parhyale hawaiensis | reverse complement strand
CACTGAGAAGAATACATAAAACAAGTGTTATTTCTTGAGCGGGGCATTCAAACGATGCAAGCTGTAGTCACGACCACGTTGCCACCTAAGTTCAAAGGTGAATGACTGTAACTTTTGAGTTACTGTGCGCCCGCCATTACACACATCATATAACCTATTTTTCTATTCTGATGTCACCTGTGGATCTTACAAATGTTCTGCCAGCAAAGGATTCGCTCTTGTATTTTGATGAAGACATAGAAACGGCAACAAACCTAATGAACATAAACTCTTCGGATGTACCTCTGCCTTTGTTCAACATCCATATTTGCATCCCTTCTCTAAGTTGTGTTTCTCACTGTCTGCAGAAAATTTAACTTTCATAATCCTTACATTTTCATTTTTTTATTGGTGAATATGATTTTTTTCTGGTCTACAGCGTTAGCCGTTGCTATTCTATAGCGTAGTCAAACATTTTTGTTGTTGTTGGTTTATTTCAGTCGATAGCTATACAACAAAACAAAGCAGACCTTACCACTTTCTTCAATAATTGATTCTTCTTTCCGTCTAAGCCATTTTTTTAAGTGTTCACATTTCTTTAAACATCGTACTTTCACTTCAAAAAAGCTCCAGAGCCGCTCTCTCTCTGAACCGTATTATGGCTACGAATTTAGTCATGAGACACCTGGAAGAAAATTAATATACGTTACACTAGTATTTCCTCAGAGACCTATACTTCTTCCGAGGTGAGAACCCCGTGAAGTAAGCATTATATGATGTGAAAATCGGTATGTATGATACGAGTATAATAAACTTCAGGTGTTCACTTTCAAACTAACTGAGAACTTTTTCAAGATGTGAAAAATTACAGCTATGGTTGGACTTCATTCCAGTAAAAATCAGAGTCTCTTGCAATGTTCATTCCCCCTATCTAATGCTGAAGAGCGTAACCTGCAGACTCATGGACGGATTTAGTTTCAAGAAGAATTATATTATAGATTTATTTCGTGTCCGCTTCTTAAGAACATATTCCAAAATTTCAGCACTTCAGTCAAATAGATATTTGAGCTTGGAAAGCAGCACCATTGCTACGGTACGCTCACATGGTATAATAAGCTGACTGGCGTTGCATTCAAATTTTATTGCAGCGTTTTACTCAAAATTTTAATTGTGTCTTTCACTAAGGGAGACGCACGTGAAAGAAGGAGACTGGATAGGGATCGTAAAAGAAGAATGAGACGACTACAGTCTTTGGAACAAAAACGTGCTACCAATGGAAAGGGAAGATGCATCTAAGCGTCACAGGAACCACTCCCACAGGTCCAAGGCCGCTCTAATCCATCCCAGTCTTTCCGCACCGGCCAATAGTATGCAAACCTATCGATTATAGCGTGAATTTTTTACACACGGGTCCACTAGTATTATCTTATACTAAGAATGACCGTCGTGTGTTTATATATTTATTTTTATGTTTCGTGCCACGCACTTAACGAAATAAATAGGAAGAAATTAGCACTGGAAGTTTTGGTTGTACTTCACTGGTAAATAATACACTTCGGATCACAGTTCATTTACAGAAAATAGTTATGTGAGATCTGAGCGTTTGTGCATACGGTCGTACTAACCTACAGAATAGTGACGTCAATCCAATAGCGTCACTCCTTTTGCAGCTAGGAATCTTGGGTGATTTTACAATGGCGCGACGCCCTTGGCTTGACGTCCCGACGGTGAAGGTTTGTACCGCCGTATGCGCCAGCACTCAGAGAGGACATAACTATCTTCTGTAAATGAACTAGGCTTCTTATTGACTGCATAATCATCGAAGAAAATGATAAGATATTCTTTATCGGTCAGCAGGCGGGTAAAGAACACAAGAATTTCTTGGCAGCAAATAATTTTTTTTCAATTTGGGTTCTTCATTGGACAGAACAACTTTCCAATTGGGAAAACTTCCGAGTTATATGACATCAAGTATCCTGGATACAGAGCTCAGCATGTATTTGGAAACAACATCTACTGCGGGCCAGAAAAAAAGACATTACTTCTCAGCGTATCACCGAAGGAAAACTTGGCGTTGCTCAGCCTCAGCATGCTCATCTGCTATGTTTCATAATTCAAGCTAGCAGTTGTAGTGCATCCTATATACGGCAAGTAATAAGAAAATTATGATCAACTGCACAGGCGGCCCGTGACCCCTTGGGTCGCGATCTCGATCGTCCTTACTTTCGCAAAACAGGCGTTATTCAGCTGGTCATAAACCCCACGCTATCCGGCCGTCCGGTGCTGCCCGTACTGGTCACCATCAGCAGCTTCTTTGTTTCTCTAATGAATATTCAACACATAGCCCGTAAGCACTGTCATTTTATATAACACAGATTCCAGTTGTATTTCCCGTAGCAACTTTGATTTTAACGTGCCCGTTCAATCAGCAGAGCTCAGGTTTAACTTCCGCATCACAGATACAATCGGATTAAACTTTCATCCCTCAAATTTCCGTCCACAAAAAAAAAAACAAGAAACTGCGTGCAAACGAGCAAGACATGAATGAATAAATAAAGTTCGCAGACTTTTAGAATAATATAGATCAATACGGCTCATGACAAATTCTTCGCTGTCATTTTTGACAGCGTGTGAAAAACATCTTTTTTCTTTAATTTTCACAGGTTCCTACTAACACAATGGCAATAGCTCATAGAGTGCCGGGGCGTATGTTCCGGTGTCTCTTTGGGAATGGGCCTATTGGTTCGTCTACTGCCGCCTATCTAATCTAATCTACTCGTTTCTGTTCCAGCGTTACCGTCATAGCACGAGATCATAGAAATTTCACAGAGCTGGAGCTATATTTACGATACTGGTGTCATGTATACGACCTCATGATGTAAGCTACGATAACGAGTTTGTAGCGAATTTTAGTTTAAAAAAATAGATATAATCCCTATGTTTATCCGCTTTATGAGAGTGAAAATCTCGAATGCTGAGAGCTTTATTTAACCAGAACTGCATTCATAGAGCGCAAACTTTTGCCAAGAAACGCAGAAATATAGAAAATAAATAGACTGACAACAGACGAACAATAAAACAGACCGATTATCGCCAAAATGCCAAAATGAACTCAGCTATTTTTCTTGGCATTGCAAAGATTTCCTGCTTATCTGATGAAGATTTGCTCATAGGTTTTGAACAATGTACCCAATAACGAGCAGACAGACGGACAAAATGACAAATATAGTGACACATCATCATAAAAAATGAAGAAGTTTCTTGTGACACATGTAATGGATATCCTTTCATAACTTTTTTGAGCTATGTTGTTAAAGACCGTCAAACTCCATCAAAAACCATACCATTAATAGCGAAAGTTATGAAAACAAAAACCGAAAAATAATTAGCATGAAATAGGAAACAGAGCTTGCTGAACAACAAGAAATGCTTATGAGAAAAAAATGGCCGAGTGCTTTTTTTATTTATGCTATACAATCACTGCATTGCAGCATGATGTCCCGGAATTCTTCGAAAAAATTTTACCGTACGGTTTCTTACACTGAAATAAGGATATGTCATGCAATATTCCTGTTCGAAAAAGTTTTATCTAAAAGCTACGATGAAGAAAAAAATTAAGAAGTAGCATTTAGTGCAGTGGTGAGTAAAAAGACTCCAAAATCAAAATATTTTTATGTACCAGCGTGGAGGCCCTGGCTGAGGGGTTGCTGAACCCATACGAAGATACCAGGAGATTTTCTAATCCTCGCACAGCCTTCAAAATCCGACCGATAAGTTCTTCTTGGGACAAAACTAGCGTTTCGTACATTAAACTCCTTAGGTGCCCCCCCCTCCCCCATGGTGGAAAGCAAGAGGGACCATGTAAGGAAACGTGGTGGAATTTCCTTCTCTCTAGATTCCGGCTGCTCTCCTACAATTACAGTTCGTCGCACCATAAATTAGATGTAATTCTTTGCATGGGCTCACCATTCGATAGTTGGTCCATTATAGTGTGTACTTAGATTTATTGTAATTCTGTGATATTTCATTAACTTTCATTTCTGAACATAAGAAAAAGATACATGGAGTTAAAAAAATCGTAAGATGATGAAAGCAAACGCAAACTTGAGAAACACACTCATGAAAACTGAGCTATTTATATTGTTAAGAAAAACACACACACACGCAGATAGGAGGTGCATCCGAAACTTGAGATACAAAATGTGCAGGAGGAAAGATAACCCAATAAATGAAGACATTATCAATGCAGCGTTAGGGAGATAAATGGTAATTTTTGCAAGGATTAAAAATATAAGTGCGAAGAAATGGGATATTCGTCATCAGTAATCAAAATTACAAACTATCATGATCTTAAATAATTTGACCTGCGTTTCCCCAGCAAAGGCGTGCAAAGAGGAAGCAACAAGAGACTTACATTAGGTCCATAAAAGCTTGAAACCCATGCACGAAGGCGTTCCCACACAAAGTCAACGGAGAGGCGGGAAGCAAAATACAGAACAGAATTAATCAACATCATTAGCTCTATGAAAGTGCAAGGAGAGTCGTCCAGAGGGCCTAGCTGAGGCTAAGGAAACTTATAAGTTCCCATGCACTTGGGCGCTGCTCTCCAAATCATATAGAAGTTTGGTGAACACAATTAGAACTTGAAATCTCTGTGTACTGAAAGTATTGAAAGATATGCAGCACTTTAATTTGACCACAATATTGACTTTTAAATTTAAAAGTATTCTGTTCTGCTTTAATCTCTTTCACTATCTGTGTATCGTTGATTTGTGTTGCGTTAAGTGGGACGAGATGCTGTAGATAACAAGAAGTGTGGCGGGTTAGTTAAAGTTCATTAAGTTAGACAAAGTGTATAGAGATAGACAATGTGCACATGTTAGCCTACAGCGGATGCGTTAGGTAGATGAGGTGCGTTTGGTGAGACGATAATAGAAAAAAAAATCATTTTTCTCGTGGATGCTCATATACATTGTACGTGCTTTAGGTAATACCAAGTGTGGAAGCTAGGATAATGTGAGCTTGGTAACACAACAGACTTTGGATTACAACAGTTACGATGCATTAAAAGGGGTATGTTGGCATTGATAGGTGCGTGTGTTAGGGTAAATGTGAGTTGAATTAGATAAAGTTTGTCGGATAGACGAGATGCGTTACTGTAGACAAGGTGAGTTAAGGTGTAGGAGGCGTGTTATGGGCGAGATCGGTGCATTTTGGTGAGCAAGGTGTGCAGTAAAGCAGAAGTATAGTTTAGAGTAGATAAGATGCACTAAGCCCGATGCCACGCACCACATTCTTCGGCGTTGTCAGTCGTGACCGCACCGACCGGGACTATGCATTGATGTATTTCAATAAAGCGCAAAAAAAAAACTAAACGTAGAATCCTTCTGAAATGTAACTCTCTCAGTACTTGGAGAAACAGTCCCATTGTTGGTTTATAATTGCCGGTTACTACATTGTAAGAATTGTAACAGTTTGAAGCTGCCCACAATTTTTGCGGCAGTTTAATAATGTGCGAAATGCACTATGCAGCGGCATAGTAACCGGAATAATCAGTTAGGTCTATGCTCATAAAGTCGACGAAAGTCGTACGTAGTCACTCGACTTCATGATGAATGAGGCTCTTCAAGTGTACCTCAAACGAGGTATGTTAGGCATAAACTAAGATAGGGGGGGGGGATATTTTGCTATCGCAAAGCTCATGGTTGTACAGCTTGCGTGTCACTAATGGAAGATCAGGCCTGCAGAGATGAGACATATAATGCAGCAAAACCTATACTGGGAACCGGAACAATAAAAAGCTCAATCATAAAATTTTTGAGGTCGTTTTTAACTGCTGCGCCCTCTAGTTATTGAATATTTGGTACTATGCTTCTGGCCACTATAGCCGCTGGGTCCATTAAGCGAAATAGTTACTATTTGTTCATTCTCCGTCTCGCTTGACGCTGCAGGGTGGCGGAGCAGAGGCCTGCCCCCCTTCAGTAATTAACATCGAGTGGCTTGAAATTTTAATTTCCTATAACTAATATTTTGTTTGAATTTTTTTGTGCTGACTTGGCAAACATATAAAAGAAATTTACGTGTGTATGATCATTACCATATACTAGAGGGCCCAGCCGTCAAAAATGACGGCAAAAATTTTGTGATAGAGCTTTTTATTGTTTCAGGTCTCATCCCTGCAGGCCTGATCTTCCATTAGTGAAACGCAAGCTGTACAACCATGAGTTTTGCGATAGCAAAATATCCCCCTGCAAGATAAGAAGTGAATATCAGCTTGGAATTGATTAAGCGTTAAGCTGCACTGCACTAAGAAAATATAGTTCAGTCAAAAGAATTCACTGGAAATGCCCAGGGCTCACCGTATTGTGGATACCAGCTGATTGTTGAACCTCCAGCGTCGAAATTTGGCTGCGATGTAAATTCAATATAAAAAGGCGTTTGCTCAGCGTAAAGATTCAACTGCTACGATATAATGCAGCAATGAAAGAGGGGATCCAGAGGCTGGAGATCCAGAGCTATATTTGTCACCGGTACCCCAAGCGCTGAAATTGTCTGGTATCTCAACTTGTTCTTCAGTACATGAATTTTCTCCTATTAAACTCTTGACTGCGTAACGGAGAGACGGACCAATATTGGAGCAAGCAAGTTATTTAAGAGAGCAAGGGAGCGACCAACAACTGTGTTTTATTGTATAGTAGATTGTATGTTATGTCATATTATATTGCAAGTGAACTGATTTAAACTTGATCATGAATTTGATAATTATGATAACTGCTCGTCGTTCAATGTTCAGGGCCGAATTTAAGCTAAGGGAGGCTGGGGGTAAGTTAAGCTGTAGCCCCTTTATCCAACTGAGGCCCAGGGCAAGTTGTGCTGAGTCAGGCGCACTCACCCCCACTGTCCCCTATGATTCGGCCAAGCCCATATATTTCAGCTGACGAAAGACTTCATCGACCGTTTGCAAAATATCATGCAACTGCCCACTGCATTGCACGAAATTTATCTTTATAATTTCCAATGCACTTACTGGCGACATTTGGCAAACGAGTAAGTGCATAAGAAAAACTGTTTGGAAACGGACGGCACAATTTCTTAGCCACGCCAGTTTACTTACCCCTTTTTTATTGCAGGTCCAGTTTGGGTGATTTATATGTCAAAAAATAAACTCTTATTCTTTTCTGCTCTTGTGCATCACTCACTTGTCTCCGAAAATTGCTAAATCTTTGCCTGGGTTAAAATTGTGTTTCAGATATCGTACGGATGAATTTCTGAAAAATGACAGACACGTTTTCGTTACATGAATTGTGCCTCGCCCATTTCAAGATGATAGATCACTGACGTTATGGGTAACCTTGGAACGAAAATAAGTAAAATTAGCCTTATTAAATACTAATTTTTTTCGGAACTTCAGAGGGGAGCGTTCGTTTCGTCGCTCCGAATTGAGTACAAGTTGTTCAACTCAAATCGAATAATCTAGAGAGGAAAAAAAATCAGTAGTCCTACTGTAACTTAAAATGGCAGTCTATATTTTATTTCTTTTCAATTGTAATCGGGTTTTCCAATAATTCGGCAACACGCCCAAAGGGGTGAAAGCAGCGATTTGGCCAGCTAAGCCTACTGATCATCACAAAAATTTTGTCTAATGTCATTTAACTTTTCTAACAATTCCAGTGAATTTCATGAAACTCCGTTTATACCTTTTTGAGTTAAATTGTTAACTAACGTAAAATCAAACATATGAACAAACAAACGGCCGTGCAGAGCATATTAAAAATTTGCTATTTAAATTTCGTGACATGCTTAACAACTCGTGTAAATTTCATGGAAATTCACTTATAACTTTTTTGAGTTGTGGTACAAGAAAATAAAAGGTAGAGAAACAGACAATCAAACGGTTGAATGGATCTTCACCAAAGTTAATGAGCCGTTCCCACGAACATGCTTAAGAATCCTTGAAAATTTCGTAAGAAGTCTCCTATAACCATTTGAGTTATCTAGGTGCCTGAAAAACACATAGACAAATAAACATACAGACAAACCCGATAAAAATGTAATCTTCTTGGCGGAGGTAATATAACTCGTATTTTGGTTTTAACATCAACTGGCTAAACAAGTAAAAAAAACTTTGGCTTCCAGACCATAACCGTACAGCACAGAAGCAGTAACGTACTAACATAGTGTCTGTGCCCAGCAGATGAGCTATACGGACGACTGGTAGAAGTTTTCTTAAGAATACATGCTGCATGACTAGACGAGACGTTTACATGGAAAACTTGTACATATTGCTCCAGTGCTGAACTGAGACTAGAATATTCCAGGCTGGCGACTGCCAAGGTTTGTTCTGTCGCCACGGGACGTGAGGGTCTATAAAATAGGTCGCTTAGCTAAGAATCATCGCAATACTTACTTAAACCAAGACGCTGACACATCGATTGCAGCGATGTGCCAGAGTACAAGTAGTCACTAACAATTAGAATGCATGATTACCTGATTTTTTTCCATATGGAGAAGCGTCAGCCGAAAAAAAAAGAATTATTGGTCCTACACGATTAATATTGATGGCTCAATAGAGCGCGTGAATCAGTCACTGCGTGACCTTCGGATAAATAAAAATAAATCAACTCTCCAAAAGCTTATTTCGATGAATGGACGGTCACTCTCGCCAATATATTATATCTATGATAACTGCAGTAGAAGTGGCGTTAGTAGCGTGAATTATTTTGCTTTATGTTGAAACAATTTATGGAATGCTTTATTGTCATGAAAAGCTCACGTCTCTTGAAAAACACTTTTTAGCTCAATTCTGCTATGCTTTGATAACATTTCAGTTACGCTAATTCGATAAATGCATTTTTCCAAATTCTCAGTTGCTCCGCAAGGCAGTATCGAAAAAATTCTGCTGCAGTGGTTGCTAAAAATTCTCATAGGGCCAGCAATTACATAGTAGAATGTGGCTACGGTAGCTACGCCAGGCGAAGTAGGGCTAGGGATCCCAAATTGACTCTCATCACCGCCTGCTCTTCACACTACTAGTTCTTCAAAATTCTAGAATTTAAGCTAAAGAAAACCTCGTTAGGTGTGTAAACAGTATGCGAGATAATAAGGGATATTTCTTGTCAATTACGATTTTTGTGGTCCAGAACGAGAGTTCCGTAAAATCGCCTGGGCCACGGGGTCACGCAGAGTGCTTTGTTGTCACCCGGAAACAATTACCATAAGGCGCCAATTCGCTTAATGGACGCTTCGGCAGATTAATAACATGGCAGAACTATATCAGTGTTGATAGTGGAGGGAAGTAAACTGGCTGTCGCGATTCCGTTCACACCCAAATTGAGTGCTCGACTGCCACAAATTATTGGCAGAATATCGAGGCGCCTTGGGGCAGCCAACTATTTTGAGCTTTCCAGGAGTTTACTGAAATTGACCTCAAGGCCACCACTGGCTCAGTACTTATATTGAGTAAAACGTATATAATATACCTTGCGAATAAACTTTCTGAGCTTGATGAATACGCTATAACTACAGGCTATTTCTTTATTTACGGTCCAATCTGGTCCCATTCCAATTCGAGGCACTAATAGCAGTAGTATAGGACTAAAGTGATTGCAATTAGAAACCTTGTCGATGACAAATGGACCTTTCGCTCAAACATTGAATCATATTTCTCTCTAAAATCTTACACGTTCGGAAATTTTCAAGCTGTGCAGCACCAGTTTACCCACTTGGCAGTTAACAGTAGGATGTACGCCTGTCTCTCTATTATACACGGTATCTAAAAAGTTAACATAACCAAACTATGCAATCCTCATCCATTATCATGATATGAGTTTGAAGCAGAATTACGAGTTTTAAAATGACACCAAAATTACTTGTGCAGACCCTTGCATGACTGAGTACCATAAACCAGAGGTTGGGGTGCAAAAACGTAGGTTCACTTCGAATGGAAAATATTTCTAAGATTGCATTTTTTACTTCTCTATCACACCTTCAACATCATAATTTATAAAACGTGACACAAACAAGTAGTGTGTAATGCGATGAGATACCTGTTTTTTGAGGGTAGGATCCCCTCGCGCCGGCGGGTCATCTCGCTGCCCCTTCCGGTTTCCCAGGCCCCGCCCACTTCGGTTAGCGCCCCCCCCCTGACCCCCGCTAAACCAGTAGTGCATTGGCCGGCATAAACCGGAAGCTCACGCGCGAGGGGAGCCGCGAGGGTAGGTTACCCTCAAAACAGGTATCTCGTCGCATTACACACTACTCAACCATGGTAAAGAAAGCAAATTTTTTATCACATAACAAAAGGCTGCTAATTTCCAACATTCTCTAAGCGGCAAATGGTATTCGACATGGCCACCTCCATCATCTAAACAAAGTCTACATCGCCACAGTCAAAGCTGTCAAGATTAGCATTGCTCTCATCTATTCCATTGCATCAAATAAAAAGTAAAGGTCTCGTAACAAGCCATTCGAGCATCGCTTCCAGGAGCTTGGACTCATCTCTCTCAAACTAAGAGAGCTCAGGATGCAACGTACAGAAAGAGTCAAGTATTTGAACGGCTCAAACCCGCACGCGCGTCAGCGAGTCTAGAGTGCGGAGCTCACGATTCATGGCACTAGACCTTGCCGGTTTGAGTGCTAACCCTCGGTTGGGAACCTAGTTCTTAGTACAAATAGAACGATAAGACTAGCGACTAGCTAGTTTCCACTTTTTTTCATTTTCAATGAACGCATCTGTAACAAATGAAATCACACCTTCAAAATTACATTAGTCAATATTGCTGAGAAATTTATGTAAAACAAATCTACACCACGTAGAAAGGAACGGCTGATTGGACAATATTTAACGATGGTCGGTCTTTAGCAATGTATAACGATTCTAAAATCCTGGTTTTACGCCAGAATTAGAATTTAAAATAGAGAAGTTACCAAGAGCGAAAGGATGGTTCGTGCTTTCACTATGCAGTCTAAGGGAAGATGTGGCAGTGCGGTAAGTGGGAGATTGGTCCGGAAGGACCGCCCCAATGCTGATAAAATGTGATTTTTGACTGCTGCTGAGTGCTGCCGATAAAGGAACTGTGGCAAGTTCCGCACATATATTTATAGTTAACATTCGACAGCAACTCAGAAGGCAGTCGGTCTTTATATTTAAATAGAGACTGGATTTTGTAGTCGATCTTAAAAACAAATAAAAAGTCAATTTGTGGATAAAAATTTTCCTAACATATATTTAAAATAGCTTGCCCTATCTGTTGACGCCTGACCTATAAATGGAAGTGGTATAAAAATCAGACATTTCTCTACAGTGCACACGGTGTAAGATGATGACAGTCTATAGGCTGTATGAAGTAGGGTGCGAATCGCATTCAATTTTTACACCAAGGGGTAGAAGCTAACAAAGCTACAGCCTAATCCAGTAAATGTGGGCTTGCGGTACACAGATGAGATAAAACTATTATTTATTCTTGCAATGTTAAGGTCTAAAAAAGGTATTTTTCCCCATGCTAGCCCTCCATTGTAAAGTTGATGCTCTCCTGGTAACTATTGATTTGATCTAAAAAGAACGGGGCGTACTGTAGAGAAATGTAAGAATTTTTGTACCACTTCCATTTATACCTCAGGCGTCAACAGACATGGTAAACTATTTTAAAAACATTTTAGGAAAATTTCATCCAAAACTTGACTTTGTATTTGTTTTTAAGAACGACTACAAAATCCAGTCGCTTTTTGAATACAAAGACCGACTGCCTTGTGATTTGCTGTCAAATGTTATCTATAAATATACGTGCGGAATTTGCCAGAGTTCCTATATCGGCAGCACTCACAAGCAATCAAAGACCAATTTTATCAGCACTGGGGGCTGTCCTTCCGGACCAATCTCCCATTTACCGTACTACCTACTGCCACAGTCTTCCCCTAGACTGCATAGTGAAAGCACGAACCATCCCTTCTCTCTTAGTAACTTCGCTATTTTAAGTTTTACTTCAGGCGTAAATATATTAGGATTTTAGAAGTGCTATACATTGCTAAAGACCGATTATTGTTAAATATTGTCCAATCAACAGTTCCTTTAAACGTGGCATAAATTTATTTTACATAAATTTCTCATGCAATATTGACGAATATAATTTGACGGTGTGATTCAATTTCATTTGTTACAGATGCGTTCACTGAAAATGACAAAAAAAAAAAATTGAAACTAGCTCGTCTGTATGCTCAATAGATGATTTTTATCGTTACTCTAGTCGTTTTATTTTTACTAAGAATGCTAACCCGATCCAGGGGTTTCTTGCAGCGCTTGACGTTCCGAATCGGCATTTAATGTCAGCGCAGCTGCCGTTGGAGTTCTTACCCATCCTAGAAATAGTGAGGGTCTATGGCACAGGTCGTTTCTTAACAGTTTTCAGTCAATGGCACCACAGCTCTTAGACGAACCATGGTTGCCTGCATCCGTACATTTCTCAGGGGCCAGTTGAACAATATCGGCAGCACTAACCAGTGCGTGTGGCTTTCCCATTAAAGGGCGTAGTTAATTCTCACCCTAGAGCTAAGTGAAAAAGGTGATAATGTTTTCGTTGAAGATTTGAGTACATATAGTTGTACATAGATATACAAATATGTATATATATATATTTGTCTGTCCACCCAAAAAGTGGTCGGAGAAGTTGAGCAATGGTCAATGTATATATATATATATTGTCAGGAGTTTGGTGGGCTTACCGAGATGTGACCCATGCCAAAAACTAGGTCTAGCTGGCCATAAGAAATATAGTCGTTGAATTTTCGTCTACCAGAGCTAAATTGTCTCCACCGCGGCAGATCGTCTTAAGCCAGGAAGCCTTCTTTTCTCCTTTGTTGGTATTGAAGAGCTAATCTCTGGGAATGGGGCTGTGTCATCAAAAATGACTTCCTTGAATTTGCCTCAACCGCGGGTGATGGTCATACGCCACCGAGGCGTTCTAGTTTGACATTACGTTTACCCGACACTGAGACTCATTGCTACAGACATGGATGATCGCTTCCGTAACAATTGAAAAAATGCAGGGATCAACGTTGACACGCTACGCAAGGTCAGCAGGTATTTCCGCACTTCATAGTGAAGATTTAGAATTGAGCAGAGGTAGTCAACACGTTCAAAAATCGTCTGGAGAACTGCTTGGAGCAGGACCCTCTACATTTTCGAATACCTTTTGCATGACTTGTCGTATCCTAAAGCTTTGTTGGCTTTGTGGCTTTGTTCCAGCATCTTGTTTTCCCAATTGAATCGAACTTAACGACTCCGAGCTCTAGTCACTAGCCAGTCTGCTCCAACTTGTCATACAGTATGTGGCCAATGTATTGAAAATCAACCTTTTCTTAGTTTTTCCAATCAAAGTTCAGCAGTTGGGCTCACTGAATTAAGTCCAACCTTCTTCACATTTTAGCTTTTTCAAGAGAGTCAGATGTGAAAATATGATTTGTATTATATTCTACAGCTGTTTCGAACAAGTAAATTGAGATTATTTTGTAACCCGTACGTCGGTGATGGTGTGAGCTGATTTTAAACCAATGCCTTCCACGCTTAGCACGTTACACAAATGTTGCGGAATCTTGCCATATTGTAAGTGTCTCGTGGCTTTGTTTTTAGATCACAATACACACATTGAAGAAGGCCTTATAGGGCCTGTTGCCTGGTTAGGCCTAGAAGTGGAAAAAATATATATATTTTTGCAATTAATACTACTTAACACAAATAAAATACAAGTCAGCAAGCAACTATTCTTTATTTCATTCTAGTTTTGAAGATGAATCAATTTTTCCATTTCTTTTTCATGTGATATTAAAAAAATATCCTAAATAAGAATGTGATGTGATACTAAAAAAAATTATTATTATTTGTATATGCAATTCATGAACGTTGAAAAGTTTGTTAATATACCTATTTTTCTTTGTTCTGACACTTGAATGAATGGCGAAAATCGGGTACAAACTGCAGAAGACATAGAAATTTGAAGTGTGTGCATATTGCGAACATAGAAAGAGGAGAATTAGATTTTTCAAGTGTCAGAATAAAGAGAAATATATAAACTCACTTTTCAGCGTTCCAGAATTACAAAGTTTGCTCTCAAAATTCTTGTATATTTATAAGATTTTTTAAAATATCACATAAAAATGAAGAGAAATGGATATTTGGATCTACGCTCAAACTACAACGAAGTAAAAAAATTCCTCTCTGACTTCTTCTCTATTTGCATTAGAAATGTTTAGAAGCGAGAACCAAAATAATCTAACAGAAACTTTTGAAGCCATTGAAATTCAAAAGTTTGCAGAAATAACTCAAAATTGTTATGCAATTTCCATAAAATCAATAACTGTACAGAAAATCCTGAGCACAAAATAGTCTTAGAGTCGCGTTTTACATACAATAACAAAGTTTCAGATAAATCGGACGGTAAATAAAAAAAGACGTCCCAAAACCTAAAACCCACCCTGGAGTCAACTTTCCTCTAACAATTGAAATTGACCGTTGATTGTCTGAACTATTGATCAAAAGATAAAAGGTTAGCCACGATGTTGGTCCAGTTAAGCAGCTCGTTGCGCTTATGTATCCTATTAAGATACGGTTTATCGGCACAATAGGTTAACTCTGTAATCTACAGTGCACTATAATAAGAGAGCTGTCTCTCCGTCAGTCCGTCTCTCTGTCTGTCCGTTCGAAGCCTTTCAAAAACTGCATCCAGGATACGAACCCGAGAATAGAAAATCTAACCTCCTTGTTGGAGGTAATTACCTCCGGCAAGGAGGTTAGATTTTCGTCGAATTTGTCTTTCCGTCGTCTGTCTGTGTATTTGTCTGTCTGTCACCAAGATAATTCAAAACGTTATGGACGGTTTCGACGAAATTTATTAGGATTGATTAGTATGTTAGGAGGAACAGATGATTATTTTTTGGTGAAGATCCGCGTCTTCCGTTTGTTTGTTTGCTTGTTTGTCTGCCTCATTTTCCTTAATGCCATAACTTAAAAAGTTACCGAAGGATTTTTATGAAATTTGGATGAATTGTTGAGTATATCACGAACAGTAATTCGACTAATTTTTGTGATGATCTGTTAGTTCGTTTATTTGTCGTGTTTAGTTTAATGCTTGTTAGCACAATAACTAAAAACTTATGAATAGATCTTTATGAAAGTCACAGGAGTTGTTAGTAATGCAAAAGACATAAATGCTTAAATTTCGGTGATGATCGGTTGTTTTTTTTTTGGTGGGTTTGATTAATGTTTGTCAGAATGATTGCTAATTACTCAAAAACTAATAAACATATCTTCAAGAAAATTACCGAAGCTGTTGTTACTGTCAAAAGGCAAAAATTGTTAGGTTTAGGTGTTGATACAAAAAATTGTGGTTTCAGAATCAATTTGAAATTTCGCTACCGTTGGCATGCTTGGCGGAGATATGCGTTCTCAGAGTGCTCTAGTTACTATAGAGCTTGACTCGAGACCTATAGTCTCCGCGCTGGCTCTGGTGGATGGGGTGGACCTGAGGACGTTATGGACTTGGTTGATTCTGTGGTAGTGCGAACTTGTTTTGATGGCATATAGGACCACCATTACTTTCTGAGCTAATTGGTAACAGACAAAAAGACAGACGAATAGAAAAGCAGACAGATAAACAGAAAGTGAAATAAACAAAATCCACAAAAACAGCAAACAAAAACAGAGAGAACAGGACACGTGTATACATTTTGCGGTAGCGTTTTTTTTACTGCATTCAATAGAAGGCAAAGCGTCCCGATTGTACAGTGCATATTTGTTTGGTGTAACTGTTATTATCTTGTCACCTACCTTCACCAAATCTACAGCATCTCATCTACTCAAGGGCGCAGTTGCTGGGCTGCTTGCCCCCCAAAAAAGCCCAGCTTTCTCACCATCGATATCCTTACCTGCGGAGAAGAGGGAAATTCTATAACAGAATGAATCAACACATTGTCAAAGAGATGTTTAAAATGACGATATTATTACCTCCGCCAAGGAGGTTATGTTTTCGTCGTGTTTGTCTGTCTGTCTGTCTGTCTGTCTGTCTGTCTGTC
>LQNS02278143.1:13492687-13504932 GCA_001587735.2 Parhyale hawaiensis | reverse complement strand
AGATTCTGAAACCTCTAATCTATCACTAGGCTTATCACAAACAGCCAGCAAAGTAACATCATCGGCGTAACCAACAAGTAAATTATTAACAAGATGAAACAGATCCGCTTTATATACAATGAACAACAAAGGGCCCAGAACAGAGCAGAGCACAAGCATCACAAGTTCCCAAGCCCTTACGAAAACCAATAATGCAAAAACAATAATTTTAAATTTAATTTATCGCTATGATCTGAATATCTTGCTTGTTAGCTTCATCTCTTCTTAAAATTAACGCAATACCTGCATTATGCAATCCTAGGAGGGCGCTTAGAGAGAGCTTGTCTTATTATTAAAACGGGGCAAGGGCTTATAACCCCACCCTTCTGGCATCTGATGCGTGAACATACATGTAAAACAGTTATACACATAATGAAAACTGATAACTTAATTGGTGGAAAATCAGCAATAATCGACTATCATTATGGGCTATTATACACCAATAAAGCGACCATTTCAATAAAGAGGCGTCTTTAAGGAAATTTCAGATGGCATGTCATTGAAAAACATTTTAATCGTTCACCCATCGATAATAGCCTATATAATCCTGGGTAAGCCTATAATTACCGGTGCTTCCACCGAAAATTTCTGACTGGGGGGGGAGTAAGATTATCTGGGCCGGTAGATTTGTACACATTTAGGTGGGTGAGTTCTTGAAGGATCTCGATTTCCGTGAAAACACAGGTGTTAATTGGAGCAACTTACATCGGTGCTGGTTCAGGTATATTCGTAACATTTTCAACAGTAAATACAGAGGTGAAATAGTCGTTCAGGATTGTGGCTTTGTCTCTTAGACTATTGGCGATTTCACTGTCAGGTCGTTTGAGCGGACCTAAGGTTTCTTTTTTGAGTCGTCTTTCATTACATATTTATAGAATGCCTTTGGGTTGCGTTTCGCCATAGCGGCTACGGAAACTTCTTTCTCCCTTTTTGTGGTTCTGACTATTTTCTTTGCATCCCGACAAGCCCTTATGTGACTGGACCTGTTCTCCTCAGTTGGATTATGCTTCCAGGCTTTGTAACGCACTTGACGGACATGTGCTAATATCTCTCTAATAAATTCCGTTTCACTATTAGAAAGGCGTTAAGTTGATCTGTTTTCAGCAAACTTACCAAAAGCAGCGTCCGCCGTCCAGCCCTTGTATGCAAGGAAATCTCCCGTACGTTTTTCGGGATGCTTACGATGGAATTAGCCGACTGCTGCACCCTGCTGGAAGTGTCTGCCACCCTCTGGCTGTGCAGCCTTCAAGTGCCCTTATCGGAGGCAGTCAACTTCCATCGCATATTCATGACTTCGGCAGAGCTGCAAGCAACAAACGCTGTTGTGCAAAGCCTGGCCAACAAGACCAAGATGGAGTGCTCGGCAGCAGCTCAGCAGGACCTGCAAGCAACTCCCGTGTTCTGCATCNGCTCAGCAGGACCTGCAAACAACTCCCGTGTTCTGCATCGACACTTCTGGTGGGTGCTTCCTCGCGGACGTCGACGCTCCTCCCTTCTACTACGGCGACCCAAACGGCGACTCCAAGTGTTACTCCAGCAAGACGCCTACGATACCCATCGGTAAGTGTTGGCATAATATTTCGTATTTCAAGTGTAGAGGTGTCATCGATTGACACATGGGAGTCGAGTTCGTTAAGCTTTCTTAACCTGACTTATTTGGAACTGCAGACCAAAGAGTTGGTTTTGCCACTCTGCAGTGGGTCTCATGAAAGCCATTTATTGCATTCCTGCTTCATAACATGCAATGTCCACCCAGACTTGGTAGAACCAATGCTCCGGTCTGAAATTCAGGACAAGAGCGCCTAGCTTTAGTTGACTTCAAAGTATCAATCAGTGTTCTTGTATTCCGCAGAGGCGCCTACAATATCCGTGGTAGGTGTTAGTAGTTAGTACCATGCAACTATTTTCCGGGTTAATATCAAAATCTACGGCTTAACGATAATTTTTAGGTAGCCTATTGTGGGACACGTATTGAAATCAGCACTGCATCATAGAGTAATTATTTTATAGCGCGTACTATAGCTGGAAGTAGAATTTACAAACATTCTTATTTATATGCTTAGTATTGTTTCTTACCAATTACAATTAAACTTTGTGACTGCAGTTAAATTGTACAATATTATTCTCCATGAGAATTACACCCTATTCTCAACAGCGACACACTTGCATGCCTGCGGAAGAACTTCCTGCTGCTGTCCCGATCCCTTCGTTTCCGTGGAGCAAGTGGGCTGCGTCTTCATAGCCACCGACACCGAGCTGAACATGGACGACGCCCGAGCTGAGTGTCGTAGCATGTGGCCAGGGTCCGACTTGTACACGGGACCTCCTTCGTGGGAGAACCTCTACGGCTTTCTCCGAGCCAAGGGTGAGCATCAAGCTACAGCGCTTGCCTGTGTTTCTGTGTCACCCAATGACATGCCCACGTTACTCCTTCATTTCGATGCTGATGATAAAGCAGTGCCTGCTCTTTGTATGGTGTTTGTGTTCTTGAATATTGCAGAATTTTTTTTTATCCTAACTGCTGGTCAATGGGAACACCCTCATGCGAAAAATTGCCTTTTATCTGTGCTACATGACAGATTTTTTGCAATAATAAATGACTAGCAAGGACACTACCACCTCTTCAGAAGGTATACATATATTATGAAGTTTCTCCTGAGATTTGAAGACAGTCTTCAGGGAACCATTGTTAGAAAATTCTGAAGCTGCGCCACCCCAAATCCAAGGCATGCTGGTCACTTGTCACAAATAAATACAGTATATAAAAATACGTTCCTTCAATTGCCAATGTATTATTTAAGAAAGATTAGAGATTACTTAAACAACTATACTTTGATTGTCCCCTGAAATTGGCAAATAAGGCTCACTGCAAAAAGATTAAACTTTGACAAAATCGTTTCCAGGCAATAGAATGACCTCAAACAAAAAGTAAACGGTTTTCGGCGAGGCAAGAACTGTGTTTATTGGCAAGAAACCCAAATTTGTAGCTATATACCAATTGTGGACGACGATAATTGAAGCTTGGGATAGCAAAATGAGTTGAAATTGGTTAAAATAAATTTTGCAATTTACCGTTGGGCAGTGCTTACGCATATGTGTTTCTTTCCACTAGCTACGGTACCGTACACTCTTTAATTGCGACTACAAGAACAGTTTACTATTTGCTTGAAGTCGGTACGTTGAATGGAACGAATTTCATCAATGATTCATCAACTTGCCATCAGTCACATTTGAGAGGAGCGGACAGGCAAGGTATCGCGTGGTCCCTGGAACAACATAATTACCTCCGCCAAGAACGTAATGTCTTCGTCTTGTTTGCCTGTCTGTTATCTTCTTGTTTGTCATCAAGATAACTCAAAAAGTTATGAACGGATTTAGATCAAATTTACAGGGATTGTTAGGTATGTTAGAAGGTCGAGATGATTAACTTTTGCTGAAGATCCATTCATATGTTTGATTGTTTGCCTCATTTTTGTCAATGATATGACTCATAAAGTAAGAGATGGATTCTCATAAAATTTACCTGAGTTATTAGGTTTATTACAAAGAGTAAATGACTGAATTTTTGTGACGATCTGTTCGTTCGTGCGTTTGTTGCTTTATTTGATTTCGTGCTTGTTAGCGTAATAATTCGAAAAGTGCTGAATGGATCTTTATGACATTTATAGGGGTTGTTAGTAATGTTAAAAACACAAATGATTGAATTTTTGTGCAGATCGGTTAGTTCGTTCGTATGTTTGACCTGTCTTTGTCATAATGTTTGTTAGCAGCCTAACTAAAAAAATTATGAGCAATGTTCAAGAAAATTGCGGAAGATGTTAATACCATCAAAAGGCACAAATGATTAGATTTTGGAGTTGATACAACGAAAACTATGGTTTCAGAGCCAATTTGAATTGTTCTTTACCGTTGCCTCGCTTGGCGGAGTTATGCGCTCTCAGAGTGCTCTAGTCTTTAATGTAATAATACCGATACGCTACCGTTGCTTACAGTTTAGAAAAGAATGTGAAATTTTCATTTAGATTCATTTATGGTCTCAAATTCGAGGTCTTAGACAAGAAATAACCAAGTTGATAAACCGGTGCTTTCGCAGATTTTACCTTCATCAATTCCGTACTACTTTAGTACGACATCATATTACCGAGTTTATTCATTGCATCATACACATAGGGAAATTGCTAATCAATTGGCAGAAACAAACAAAAGCAAGCGACAGCATGAATTACGAGCTGAAATTCTGATTCGCGCTCACCGAAAGGCTGTACTGCATATGAATGTTCCTATGTACACTGTACAGGCCCGTCCAACTTTCGCTTGGCTGTTTCACAGGAAAGCCATTCAGAATACCATTGCCGTTATGTATCTGGTTAAAAAGAATGGTCGAGCGATTTTATAGTGAAGTAGACTGCAACACTCTGAGAACGCATACTTCCGCCAAGTATGACAACAGTCTGCGTCCGTGCTGTGGGTCTGCGTCGGTGCTGTGGGTCTGCGTCGGTGCTATGGGTCTGCCTCGCCGCTGAGCGTCGTCTTCTCATCTCAGCAAAGCTGATGGGGAGCGAAATTCTATATTCAGATATTGTTTTCTCCTTAACGCTTTGAGTGTATTGTTTTCACCAGCAAAAGACAGAAAAAGTGAATGTAGCTACCTATAAATGCAAAAATAACCAAGTGCAATAATAGAAATTTGCTGAAGCAGATTTTTTTCAGAAATTTATCAAACGCTCTTCGAAATTTGTCTTCGCTTTTAACATGGGTTGCTCTCACCATATTAGTATTTGTCGCTTGTTGGAAAATTTAATAATAGTTAATTTATGGAGCGTAAGAGAAGTCTCACCCGTAATTTTTTGATTGCTATGGACATAACTCAAATTTATAGCAAAGAGTAGTGTTCTTGAATTCTGCGGAACTTCCTCAAAACAGAAGTGTGGTCCGTCATTTCTGCTCACGCCAGAAGCATGGCAAACATGCATCAAGTTCGACGACACATCAACATCCTATGGGGCAGCAGCAGCTTAAAGCTTATTCCCGTTACTCCTTCCCGAGACCGCATGACTGATCCCCTATTTTTTCCTATTTATGCAATACTGAAAGCTTAACGTGCAGCCTGATACATAAGTAGATGGATGGAACTGCTGGTAGATAAGATTATACTAGAGTAGAATAAAAGTTGACCGTTACCCAATTATGCTCTAAACTAAAGTTTGACGCAGTTTTGGATGTTAGATGGGGAGCTATAAATCCTTCTTAGTATCGATCTGTTCTCCTTTTATATTTAACCCTATATATTGTACTCAGGCTGTGACGTTCCGCTACAAGAGTTCATTCTCAAAAGCATTATAGAGAAGGATCCCTTCTAGTTAGGTAGAACAGATTGATTTAGATAGGGAAATAATTTATCCAGATATATATATATATATATATATATGGTGTTACTAGTGATTGTGACAACACAAGCAGCGAAGTCGCCGCCCTGTCAATCTTAAACTTAGAAAGTATTGACAAATGTTACGGAAGCAAAATAGTCGCCGATTAATATCTAGTAAATTCTTGAGAACGAATGTTTTATACGATTCCTAGACGACTGGGAGTAAATGAAATGTGTTTATCAAAGTCCGTTGGGTTATTGTTATCTGTACAATTTTTGAGATATCGCTTGCATGCTGTCGTAACCAAGGTCGCCACTTCATTATATAGGGAAATTATTGTGATGCTTGGATTGACACGCCAGAATTTCTAGTATTCACACCCGATTGCGGTGGAATAAACTGAAATCAGAAATGGGGCGGTCGGTAGTTACAGGTAACTGTTGTCATACGAGCCTTCCGCCTCTGACGCCAGTATTCTCACACTCTGTAAGCGGCTGCTACCATCACCAGTCTGAGGTTTAGCAGCCATCTGTATGCAGCACGAAGCAGTGCTTTTGGATTTCCAATTGAGCTGTTCTGTTAATTGGACATTGCACATATACATATGGAGAGCCCAGCAGTCTGAGCTGCCTTCACGGGAATGGCTCATAAGTTACCAAAATGCGTCCTCTACCCCGAGCACCTCACTGTTCTCAGGATTGTATTATCAGGAACAAAAAGATTGTTGATGCTGCACTGAGACTGAATTCATCTACCTCAGGAATGATATTCTGATTTACATTTTGCAAAACTTCTCTCAGGAGTTTCTATCAGAAAAGGGCATCATTCGCCTATTTCGTGGCATAGACACTGAAGTGAGAGCAAACTCTTGCATATGTCAACGTTATTTGAGAGTAACAGTATACACAGATGCCCAAAATACGTAATGTTAAATGCGAAGAAATGTGAGGTAGTGCGGTTCTGATCAAATTGAAAACATATTTTGCCAGTAAGCTATTGTCGAATTTCTCTCCTTGACAGGCGCAGTGCGAGCCTTCGTTGGCGCGAGGGAGTTCCGCAGGAGCAGCGGCGGCTCCTCATGGCAGTGGCTGGACGGACGCCCGGTGGACCCGAGCGACTGGGGAGTGTCCGTTATAGGTTCTGAACCCAATAATAAGGCTTGGCCACTTTACCTATTCAAATCCGCAGATTGCGGTGCGATTTCCGTGCAGTTTGTAGTAACTTCTTACAAACTTATAGATCGCTACTGTAGCGTAAAAGACAGCTTCGTTTGTGAGATCAAGCTCTGCTAGGCGGTTCAAATTTCGGCAGTGCCTCGACTTTACTGTAACACTATCTATAACAGTTATTCTAGTAAATGAAAACAGGTACCAATTACTTCAGTAAAATTAATTAACCACGCAGCGACGACTAATCGTAGCAGGACGATTCGGTTGGTTCGGTCGGTTGGGCGTGTACATTTCGCTACAGATAATCGGTACTGGTGTGTTAATGGGGAAGTTGAGCGACCTGAAAAAGCCGTATGAAAGTAACTTTTGTGGGACTTGACAATTTTCTTCTGAGTGGCTTATAACTATCTAGCTCGCAATTCAAAAATGAAAACGCTCGTATAGAAAGTTTCTAGCAACCAGAGCGTTGTTCTATCTAGAAAATGCTAATAAATGCCAAGCAAGCTAACGTGCAGCAAAGAAATGAAAGATATACTGCCACGAAAATCAACAGAAAGCAACAGCAATAAGGGAACATGAAATAATATGCATGCCATATTTACAGCACAAATAATCGTGATGGGAACGTCAAGTGGAAACAAGGAATTAGGGCCAAATGGTTTCTACTATGGTCTATAATGTGTAACCAGATTCCAAATGTGATAAGATTGCAAAATTATGTCCAAGTGCACACTTGGATTGACTGACGTGACTATACGCATTTCAGAGACATGCTGCATGCAGTAAAAACTGAACGAAAAAGCTGAAAGGCAGAAATTCATGACAAAAAATATCATCTGTCAGCTGCAGCTAGTGGCTATTGTAGTATGCACGGTTTCATGCAAGGGTCTTTTTAATTAGTTCAAGAACTACCGCAGGGATTCTCAAACATGAATGCTCGCACCTCCAGGAGGCGCGCGATCACTTAGTATGGAGTGCGAAATCTTTGATTCTTTCCATGTCGTTCAAAGTTAACTTAGCTTAAAGTTGTTCAAAGAAGGAGTTGTAATTCCTGTTTTATCAAAATTATAATTCTGTTCGTCGCTCCGTTAGTTAGTTAGTTAGTACGGCAGTGACGCTTTCCTTAGCATTACATTGTTGAAAACTAGGGCATCCTTGAAGTATTCTTGATGCCACCTGGGAAGTGATAAATACGAGTAGTCAAGTTCCAATTCAAGTTTCTACTACTCGAGGGTCTTAAGTACGAGATTAACTGCCTGACGTAGGACATGTTTTACCCTCGTATGCATGAGTATGCTTGATACGGGTCCGAAGGCATCATAATTTGGGAACAATACTTTTGTTTTACAGAATTTTCCCTGGTTCCTTCGGTATCAGATGGGGAAAATTTGAACGATACGGGTTTGTGATATCACTGGAGAATATTGTATTTGTTTCGTGGAGTTTCCACACGTTCCATCTGGCTATTGATTATTTATCTCATTAATAGTTTTCTAAAGGTGCCAGGCATAGAAAACGTTTGGGAACTAGTAAACTAGAGAATGACTAACGTCAGTCGTCATTGAAAAGTAGCAGTTTCTGGCATGGAAATGCACTGCATCCTCACTTCAATTGCCATAAGCTACCAGTGTAATTGTGAACAAAGTCCAATCCCCAAGAAACGGATCCATAGTTATTATCATACTTGCTGGTTTGTTGTCGATGTCTCGGCAATACTAAGTTTAGCGAGATATTTTATGGCTGCCGTCCAAGGCAGTGATTCCCTAACCTGTTTTCTATCCACCCTAATGAAGACGACACACGGATTTCTTTCCTTCCTTTGAAATAACATCAACTCACTTGATTGTTTACTGAGTTACTACATGATACTAGCGGGCCCGCACCCTCAAAAATTAAAGCGAGGAATTTGTCATCACCCGCCAACGAAACAAAGAGTAGGGATACTCTTATACGGGTTATATGTTGTTTGTTTGTCTGTCCACTAAAACAGGCAGGAGTTGAGCCATCATCGCAATTTTTTTCAGGTGGGTTGACTGAGCATTTGCAACTGGCCAAAACTCTAGAGTAAGCTAGCCATCAGAAGTAACGGCGTTGAATTTGCTCCCCCTACCGCGGGTGATGGTTTCACGCCACGAGGCATTCTAGTTGTGACTGTTCTTTGTACAGTATATAATTCTTTCGTTGCTAACATGACCGCCTCACGGCCAATGAAATTACAAGGAGATATTAGTACCCTCTGTTTTAATTCATCTCAGCAGACCAGTTCTTTCCCTTAGATGACATTAAAAAAAAAACAATTGATGTTAGCAGGTAGCCTACTGAAGAATCACCCTTAATTAAATGCCCGGCAGCGTATCCTATGGACGGTATAATACGCCTTCAGTACACCGACATTTTTGTTGCCAAGCGAAAGTGACAATCTGGAAATATTACATCGTGAAACATCACCTCTCCTGTACTTTGTTGATTATCTACACAATTTGTACGTCGTGAACTGAGAGCAACTAATGTAGCTTCCGTGTGTGGCGTATGTAATAAAACTTAGACGCTGGCTGAGCAAGAAGCACATTGAATTATCTGGGTGAAATTCCAACTGTGACCATCTTATGCTACCTGGCTTACTTTCAGCTTATCGATCTACATAAAAACGCAACATAACATCATCTATATCGTGGTAATTGTTTTCCCCAAGAAGGTTATGTATAAGACGAGTTTGCGTATTTGTCTGTCCGTGCGTATTTCACAACGATAACTCAGAAAAATTATGCATAGATTTATACGAAATTTTACAGGAATATTTGGGTATGGCAGGAGGCAGAGATGTTTAACTTTTGGTGAAGATCCATTCACCAGTTTGCTACCTTGTCCAACGCTTTCTCGTATGTTGCGAAGAGCAAATGACTAAATCTTTTATCATCTGTTGATTTGTTTGGTTATTTTTGATAACTAACTAACTAACTAACATAACTAAAAAGTTATGAACGGATCTTCCTAGAATATACAGGAGTTGTAGAACATGTCAACAGGCACGAATGACCAAAATTTAATGTTGGTGATGATTGGCCCGTCCACTTGTCTATTTGTCTGAAGCTTGCCGTAGAGTATGTCCGAAAATAACTAAAAAAGCTACGTACGGATCTTCAAAAAAAAAAAAAAAATTAAAAATATTGCTATTACTGTCAAGAATCTTCAATGACCGAATTTTGATGATGATGATGATGATGATGAAGAGGAAATCCGGATTTTAGGAAAAAAAAAACTGAAAAACTTTCGTTAACATCACCTTCCTTGACGAAGGTATGAGCTCTCAGAGTGCTCGGGTGTTGCTTTGATATCCGTCTGTGTTTTTAGCATGATGCTGTTTACTTACGGGAGTGAAATCCGAATTGTAAAGCCAAGTTAAACATTAAATTACTCGTGATAATTCATTTTATCTAATCTCATGCAGTAAGGTTGAACATTTACCACTCATGAATATTTTTTATGTTGAAAATTTATTTCCATAAATGCTCGAAATCTAACGCTACAGCCATCCATATTAAAAAATGATGTATCTTAAACTAAAACAAACAACTATAGCTAGGGGGTAACTATGTAATAATGAAAAAATTGATTGCAAAAATATAAGAAACCTCGCGTAAGGTGTACTCCCGCAAGAGGTTGCTCGTATTTGGTTTATAACCAATATTCATACAAGGCAAGTGAAATTTGTAAAAGGTAGGTAGAGTGTATGTTATTCACCCGTTTAATTTTCTTTATTATTCGAGTATGTACTTTGGAATTTTTACCTCCGCCAAGGAGATATGTTTCCGTCGCGTTTGTCTGTCAGTCTGTCAATTTGCCTGTCTGTCACCAAAATAACTCGAAAAGTTATGAACCGATTTGAACGAAACTTACAGGGATTGTTAGGTAAGTTAGGAGGAACAGATGATTAACTTTTGGTGAAAATATATCCATCCGTTTGTTTGTCTGTCTGTCTGCCTCATTTTTCTCAATGCCATAACTCAAAAAGTTATGGATGGATTTTTATGAAATTAACATAAGTTGTTAGGTATATAACAAAGAGTAAATGATCAAAATTGTTGTAATGATCCGTTTTTCGTTCGCTAGTTCGTTTGCCACTCTTTTTAATTTTATACTTGTTAGCACAATAACTCAAAAAATAATGAATGGATCTTTATGAAATCTATAGGAGTTGTTTGATATGTTAAAAGACATAAATGATTCAATTTTAGGGCAGATCGGTTTGTTCGTTTGTATGTTTGACTCATGTTTGTCATAACGTTTGTTAGCAGTATAACTCAAAAAGTTATGAACGGATCTTCAAGAAAATTATTGTACAAACTGTTATTACTATCAAAAGGCACAAATAATTAGATTTTGGAGTTTATGCAAAGAAAATTATGGTTTCAGAGCCAATTTGAATTTTTTGCTACCGTTGCCTCGCTTGGCGGAGGTATGCGCTCTTAGAGTGCTCTAGTCATAACATAAGATACAGGGCACCACTACCAGTTTTCATTTAATTTTTTAAAGTATGTAGTAACAAAGAACGGAAGGTGGCTAAACTTCTCCTAAAATATACATAAATTTCGGCCGGCATCCTTATATGATGCTCACCAATACAGGGTGTTCACAATTTATCTTACACTTGTTCTCTCATTTAATAAATACATCCTATATATAACTCAATTCAAGATAAACATGTTATTTAACTGTTCTTTTTTCCGAATAGCTATTATTTATTCAATATGCTTATCGTCGTCATCGATAACCTGGTGCAGACGACTTGAGAACTCTCTGCATATGAATCACGTATGGTAGTTTGGGGAATATTTGCCTGTTCCTTCAAACGTGTTGCCTTTAAAGCCTCCATCATTTTCGTGATGGGGAACTGAGAAAATGCACTCTAACATGGGCCACAGGCTGAAATCAAAGGGACTAAGGTCTGGAGATGCCATTCTTCCTTTGAAATGACATCTGGCACACATTGCTTGCCACCCACTCATGTGTGTTCCGTACGTGGGTGCAGTGTGGGTTAAGAAATGTTTAGTGGGCAAAAGATCTTCAGTATATATTAAAACTAATAAAACATCGAAACTTGTGAATATTAAGCAAAATATGCATATAACATATATACATACATATGTACAGAAAGGTTGTAGCGATAATTTCTGAACACCCTGTATGTGTAAAACTCTTAGAAAGCGCACATTTTCTCTCTTATAACTTTAAGTACTGTAATTCATCACTAGGAGTTTGTATCTCAATTTCGGTATAAGCTATGAAATGTTATGATGGAAGTTTCAAAGATCGTGAACCAGTTAGGAGCCCGTACATAAACAAAATCTGGTGCGTGTGTTCTTACTGACCCCCAATGAGAACATGTGTTCTTAGGTGTTGTCTAATCTGCAAAATTATAGCTTGTGACTAGAAATAGTAGTGTAACGCGTTTCATTCTCATCACCCATAATAGTAATGACCATGTTGCATTTAGTGCGGTAGATGCTGATGCCCGTGTTTGCGACGCGTCTCTCCCTTAGATTTCACCAACTTTCGCACCAGCGATTGCCCCATTTACTTTTTCCATCAATGTAGGCAGATTTTTACTGTGATGCGAAAGCAACTGTCGCCGCCGCCGAGAAAATGGGTGGCATTTATGGGAGAGACG
>LQNS02278143.1:13427562-13439862 GCA_001587735.2 Parhyale hawaiensis | reverse complement strand
GCCACACACTGCTGCGCAGTGACGCTGTGCACCTGCACTAGAGCGCGCAGACCAATGTCTGCCATACTTAACGAAAAACGTGCTATGGGCCCATTACCCGCAGTGGGCTCTTTGCCCCTTGTTACCCTAATGCTAATGAAACTATCCCCAACTTTCTGTGATAATTGTTGTTTTAGTTACTTGCTTACAAAGTGGCTGTGACGATCGTTACTCAGATGCAACCTTGAGTTCAAACTTGTGCTACAAAAGAGCAAAACTCTCTGAAAGTACTAATAGATATCTGAATACTTTGTATGGGAGTTATAGACGAAGGATTAGGCTATCCAAATGTGCATAGGTTTTGTTAGGTGCAATTACCACTTTCCCTCAAAGCCAAAGAAGCGCCGTGACGATCGTTACACTGCGAATTTCTTACCGACAATACAGTGAATAAAGCAATTAAACAATCTGTAGGTAGTCCTTGGGTCTTATAACGCATTTTAACAATAATGTTTTTATATATGAACATGCAGTATTATATGACCAGAAACCACACCATACATTGACTGGACACTGAAATCGCGGTAAATTTTTACATGGGACGTGCAGAGATAGCCATATATATGTATATATATATATATATATATCAGTCGGAAATGCTTAGTTTTTGAGATATATGACTTTGCAGTTCACATTGTTTTTCTGCGGGAGAAAATAGCCGGCGTCATTATAAGCTTGCTAGCGACCCCATAGGAACTTCATTATCTCAACATAATTTAATCTAACCCAACTCTACTTAACCTAACCCTACCTAACTTAACCCAACCTAACCTAATTCAACTTAACCTAACAGAACCAAACATAACTCAAACTAAACTAACCCAAGCTAATCAAATGAAATTGAAGATTGGATTGGGTTAGGTTAGGTTGGGTTAGGTTAGGTTGGGTCAGGTTAGGTTGGATCAGGTTACGTTGGTTAGTTATTATTATTATTAAAACTTCACGCTTGAGCTGCCACGGACAGGTAATACAACCCAAATGAAGCATCTTGCAACACCGGGAAGCCTAAAACGCTGCTAAATGAATTTTGTTAAATATGAAAAAAGAATTCTTGACTGCTAATTTCAACAAGCTCTTAAACAACCTACAAGACAATCCTAAAACAGTATCCTGTGGATGTGGAAATAACTTGGCCAAACAAATGTTTATTGTTTCGGACAAGGGGATGTAAGTAAATAAATTTTCTACGTCGAAAGAAGCCATGTATAACTGCTCAGCATTGTTAAATTCTGTGATATCTTCAACAAATTGGAAGGATTTATCTACGGTGTATTGATTGGTTGTAAATGGTGACAATATAGGCACTAAAAATTGGCTAAGCCAAAGCTGGGTGTGTTAAAAGCAGCAGAAATTGGACGGAAATGACCGGACCCTGAAACATAAAGTTTTTTGTACAGTTCCTCATCAAATAGGTTTAAACCATTAAGCTTGCGGGGGAAACTGTTAATTTTATCTTCGATTTTGGTGGCAAATTTTTGCATGGAATCATTAACTACTTTGAATTTTTTGGTATCTGAGATAAGCAGTTTAACTTTATCATAATATTTCTGTTTATCGAGTAGTACCACGCCACGGCCCTTGTCAGGCTTACAAACAACCAGGTTTTGCTAGAAGCTAGGTCACGCAATGATCGAACATCAGCAGCGCTGAATATAGGTGAAAGTACATTGTAAGGTTTGAAACCGTAAAAATACTTATAGGCCAAACACTGAAGGCGTTTTCGAAAATTGTTCCGGTCTTGATCATCTTCAAATTTTGATATGGTAGCTAGACTCCTGAAGCAAAGTGTCATCAATCTCCAGTTGGGGATGTCGCGGTACAAGTGTCCGAGACCGACTGATAATCATCGACTTGGTCTTACTGGCAATCAGTTTCATACTCCAGGCCGAGCACCATGCACTAATGCGTGACAAATCCCTATTCAGAGACTGAGCTACAGCATCACGCAGGCGAGGCGCAGAATTCACTGCCATCAAAGTGAAATTTTCGGCATAGTTGATTAACGCGTTTTCAAGCGAAGAGAACATGTCTCTAGTATAGAAAACGAACAACAGCGGAAAAACACACTACCCTAGGGACGCCAGACACCACCACCCCGGTTGGATTAGGATAGCTTGGATTAGGTTAGGTTAGCTTGAGTTAGGTTAGGGGATGGGTTGGGTTAGGTTGGGTTACATTAGATTGGGTTAGGTTATGTTAGGTTTGGTTGGGTTAGGTTTGGTTGGGTTAGGTTTGGTAGGGTTAGGTTTGGTTGGGTTAGGTTAGGTTGGGCTACGTTAGGTTGGGTTAGGTTAGATTGGGTTAGGTTAGGTTATGTTGGGTTAATATTATAAGGTTCCTATGGGGTCACTAGTAAGCCTCTGACGACGGCGGCTATTTTCTCCCTTAGAAAAACAATAGAAAGTTCAAAGTCATATATCTCAATAACTATGCATTTCCGACTGATATATATGGGTATCACTGCATTTCTCTAATAGACTACTATCAATATCTAATTGTGAATTAGCTGTGTAACATATTGGCTTTTTGTAAAAATTCACGAAATGGGGCCTCTCGCAATTGGGCCTGGAGGTGAATTTACGTGTTAATAAAATGAGTTCTAGTAATCATAAAGACCTCCAACAAAGATTAATTTCTTCTTCGTACCATAAGGAATGTGTTGCAGAGCAGGGAATCTAAATTCACAATTAAATACCTTCAGTAGGCGATATATATAATACCTTCCGACACCAAGAATAGTTGACAATTCATCACAATTTCTAGGAATATAAAAAATTTATAGAAAAAATTTGCTCACCGATACTACAAGTAATGTATATTAATATCACAATCAATTGAATTTTTTTCCAATGACGAATTTGGAGCAATAACCTCAGAAATTGAAATGTGTGGAAATTTCGGTAGACCTCATCCCAATAGCCGGAAAAATGGAGGTTAAGAAAACCCCGTGATGTTCAACAAATGAATTGAGCTACAGTAATACTACATTGGTAGCAATGATCTAAAATACATATTAAACTATGAGATGAAGATACCAAGACAGCCGGTAAATGATATTAAAGCATAACAATTCAGGGCTGATACAACTCTTCATAACTGGAACCATCTAAAGCTGCATATCTTGACTGCCAATATCATTTCACATAACTGCCTATGTATATTACACCATTTCGTCGTTGCCTACGTTAAATCACTTCATGGTTTCCTATGTTTCATCACTTTTTCGTTGCCCAAGTTAAACCGCTTGATGGGTGCCTAGATTACACCACTTCATGGGTGCCTACGTTACATCACTTCATGATTGCCATCATTATAGCATTGAATGGACGACTAGGTTTTATCATTTCATGGCTGCCTAAGTTAAATCGCATCTTAGTCAACCCACCTGACTACCTAAAAAATATAATTATTATGACTCAACTCCTTCTGCCTCCTATTTGCTGGAGAAGCAACAAAATTCATCACCGTCATTGTAATGACCAGCTAATTAGCTAATTATAGTTTTTGGCATTGGTCACATCTAGGGTCAACCTATATGACTCCCTGCAAAAAAATTATTGACGTTCATCAATTACTACTTTTTGGGTTATCGCTAAGCGAGTTTAGCAAATAATTTTAGTTAACAACTCCACAGGATGCTTACTTGTTTTTTTTTTTATTAAAATCGAGCATACACCACCAATTTTAGAAGCTTCTGTTCTACAACATAAGACTATTTATTTTACTATATATTGGGAAATAATTTTACTCTACTGCTTAATATCAAAGGATGTTAATGAACAGTTGCTGTACGTAATTACACTTCAGCCTATATAGCTTAGTGAATTTGTTGCGTATAGAAGTTTTAGAAGTATGTACAGGTTTGCCAGTCATTATTGTATGTAAAAGAATTAAGGCAAATAGCTCAAACAAAGCATGAATAAGTGATGGGAGATCATATAAAAATGCGTCTGCGGCACCGTGCAGTCAGGCCCAATTACTGGATCAAAATCTGACTTAGGGGCCAGAGTCTCGTCAATGTATGGTGTGGTCTATGATATGACTTACGACCATAATAATTATTTCAACTGACAATTAGAAATTTATAATTGGCTTTCAAGTGCACTCACTATGTAACATAGTTTTGAAGCATAATGTTTACTTAGTAGCTACTATGGAAAATTATAAACTGGAATTGGCGCTACTTTAGTGCGCACTCTGCCCAGTTTTATCATCACCCGCTAACGAAGTGAAGAGCGCTGATAATTTTTTGTTATAATAGAGGGAAAAAAAAACAATTATAATATATTATATATTTCGAAACGGGCCATTAGATGGCTAACAATATTCATTTACGGCCTGTTAAGTACCTTTCTGGTCTGTCCACCCAGATGGCTATCAAAGTCACAATAATGATTTTTTTTTTGTAGGCGGTTGGGAGGGTTGACTGGGATGAGAAAATGGCAGAAATTTTGATTTAGCTGGCCATCAAAAATGCCGGCATTGAATCTGTAGCTCCACCCAGAAAGAGGCAGAAACAGTTGAATAGTGCTCATAATTTTTCGTGGAGAGTCAGGTGGGTTGACATACGTAGATCAGAGCAAGGCAGAAAACTTGAGTTAGTAGGTCCACCTAAACAGAGGCAGACGGAGCTGAGTCATGATAATAGTTTTTTTTCGAACTGTCAAGTGAGTTGACTGACGAGTGAAAAATACAAAACTCTAGAGTAAGCTTGCTATAATACGTGATGGCGTTTGAATTTGCCCCCACCGCGGGTGATGGTCTTTCGCCCCCAGGCGTTCTAGTTTATTTCTGTGTTTATGTTTTTGAGTTTAACTAGCACAAACATCTTAGCGGGGTTAATTACCTTAGGTAAGGTTACGTTAGCAGTTTGTTTTCATTCTACCAAGCCGTAAACATCGTTTAGATATAATATTATCTACTCTTTTCAAATATTTAGAAATAAAATTCGGATCTGCTTCTGGAAGCGCTAAGTGACAGTAAAGCTTTTCTTCCATAAACCCATATTAATATTTCTTTCATAATAAATAATTCTCTTAGGTTAGGTTTGATAGAATTATTACAAACCGATTTATTGACACAATACAAATGTTCGACACATGAATAAGAAACAATTACACTTATGTGTCTGCAAAGCCACTACAACTTGAGCAAAAGTTTTTGAGCAAACATTGAGCAAAAGCTTATTCGTTGCATGGCAAATTCTTTGAAACGTTTTTTAAATACATTATAAGAAATGGGATCAAATAAATACATAGGAATTTCCAAAGAAGAGATGGAATTTGAAAAACTGTTGTTGTTGTGGTTTTCTCATTTCGCAATTTTCTTGGGGAATAAGTGAACTGAAATGCTCTTGAAATACTTCAGGATAATTATTAAACACGAATCGAAAAAATTGAAGTTAGGAATAGTGGAACATATCCACATCCTGAAACTGTAAGATTTTCAGAGCACAGTACATATCACTGCTATTCATTACAGGCATATTGTATGCGTTACGTTTAACGCGGAGTATATGATGTGCGCGTTTGGTGGATTTGCGCGAATGTCGGGTAGGTTAGGGGAGGCAAGGACTGTTTTTTCATTTAAAAACTTGAACGATCCACCAAACGCGCAGCGCGATCGATCGCGCAAATCCACCAAACGCGCACAACATATACACCTAAGCATATTGTTCAGTATTACCTCAAGTTTATGGATGTAACAACGTGGGACTCCACTCCAAACTATGATATCCTAGATCAGCAGCGAGTGAGCTAATGAGTAATAAACCATTTTTAGTGATTCAAGATCCACATAATGGATATTGCATAGATTATACCAAGAACTCTACTGAGCTTGGTGGGTGGTTCTTAATGCTCAGCGTCTCATCCAGAATCAGTCCAAGATTCTTAATTTCAGCCTCCCATCCTAGTTTTACATTATCAAATAAAATAGGTGCAAACTCTGGGTGAGTAAATGGAGAGAATAACATTCATTTTGTTTTATTTTCGAGAGCTGTTAAGCAATTGTAAATTAACCATTCGGGCAATTCAACTAAAACGTTTTTGATATCCGTTATAGGCTCATAATAGCTTGATAACTGCAACGATTAGAGTAGAAAACTGCATCATCTGCATACAATACACAGTTCATGCCAAGTGTAGTTGTATCATTAATAAAAACGTTGAACAATGCCGGACCTAGTATGCTTCCTTGGGAACACCTGAAGCAATGGGTAATGCATGAGATGCTATGCTATGTAAATGTTTCCACTAACATCTATTATCCTTGTAGCTCTCACATAGACTGCATACTACAGCAGATCATACATGGTGGACTGCACACTAAAGCCGGTCATACATGGCAGACTGCACGCTAAGGCAGATCATACATGGTAGACAATACACTCAAGTAGCATCCTAAATTTTAAAGCAGTATCGGATGAATTTCCATCCCAAAATTCTTTTCCAAAAAAATTCTTCGCCAGTCATTGTTTTCAGTGGATTAGATGAAAGTAAAATATTTACGTATCTTAGTAAATCTTAGCCAGTGCAAGTTGCCACCAATACTTGTGAAGGCAACAAGACTATAGATAAGAAAAATTAAAATTGAAGTTATGAAGCGACAAAACAAGATGGTTCTTGCATTTTCTCTTGAGGAAATTTTGATAATGAGTGAAAATTACTAAACGCTCCTATATGTATTTTTGAGACGACTCACATACGGTAATAATGAATTTTACCTCCTCCTGAAGTAATTTCCAACTTCTGATATTTTTTTAAAACCTAGTGCGGAAAGCAAATACGTCACGTGTAGTGGGTGAGCCATGACATTTACTAAAATTTGTCAAAAATAATGATTTACATTTGTAGCTACCTATTGTTGTCAAAACAGTATTTATAAGGTATGGTTTTACAACAAATTTGAAAATAAAATCACTAAAGTATGAGAGTGTGATAGATTTCGACTACTTTCCTATATTACCGGACTGTATAAGTTCATTTTACTAAATAATACATGATATGAGTAATAACAAAACTTTCTTGATCGTGCGTAACATTTTACTATACTTTGATCATAAATATATATAGTGCACTACAGAATGTTTCCCTATAGTGGTTATCCATTTAGCATGCTTTGGAGGATATATGGGTAGATGTATGAATGATGTATGCGTGTATGATAGGTGCGTGTGTTATGAGCAGTCAGCGCATAATCTGAGAATATATTTGATTCTCGTCCAGATTTATATGCGCTTGAGCTTTGAAATTATATCTGAGCACTGAGTGTGAAATGTATATCAAGTGCTCTAATATTATATGAAAAAAATTTAATTCTAATAATAAATACAAGGTCGACAAATAAAAATTAACGTTTCGGGTTAAACAAAATTCCAATCATCAGAGGTACAGCAAAAATTAAAACCTACAACCTAAAATTAAAATGTTTTTTATATTTCCTATCGAGGGAGCAAAGGTGTGATCAGGAGGGAGTCTAAGAAGCCAGATGTCAGCTTCTACACAGTCGACGGATGTGGAGCTAATCAAGGGTTGTATGAAGCGGTACAGCTGAGGTCATAATGTTGAGGCTAGGTCTTGTTCTGTGGATGTAGAAGGATTCTACTGTGAGCTCTATTAGATTAGAGAAGTCAATGATTGAGAAGTCATTCTTGCTGATGGGATGGCTGTTTTGCTCAGCATTTACTCGGGGAGCTGAATGTGAAGATTTTGCAAGGGGTAAATCGGTTCGGATAGATACACCTAAATGTTAGTCAATGCGGGCTTTAAAATGTTGTCCAGTGCTACCGATGTACCAGGCATTGCATCCTCTGCATTTGAAACTGTAAATAATACTTGACAGCAGTTGTGTGGGAGGTTTGTCTTTAAATTTAAAGTAGGACCCTGTGGTAAACGTGTCTTTATACGAAAATTTGAAATTTATATGTGGGTAGTCTTCAGAAAGTAACGTTTTCAATGTGTTTACTGCTCTAACAGAGGCTTTGTTGTAGTACGGAAGTGAGTGAAAAAAATCTAGTTTACGAACAGAGGTTTTACTAATGCCGGGATTGAACAGTTTGTCTAGGAACAATTTGCAGTAGTGGTCCAGGAAATAGTGCAGATAACCGTTATTTTGGAAGAAAGTTTGGAGAGAGTCAACTTCGTTTGAGCAGGTGAGGTAGGAGGAGGACAGATTGTATACCCGAACTAGTAAAGTTTTTATTGCATTAATTTTAAATTGATCGTAGCAGTAATTGAAACCCCTTTGGGTTTCTTTAAACTCCAGTGGTAAGCGTTGAGTCTTGGTTGGTTATGAAAACATCTATGAAAGATAAAGAATGATCTGACTGGTTTTCAGCGATGAACTTGATTTTTGGATGCTTGCGGTTTAACTATTGCAGGAATAAGCCAGAATCTGTTTGATTCTTAAATATGAGGAATGTGTCATCCTGAGAACCCTAGCGAAGGTAGAATTTTCGACACAGTCGCACGGCACCGTGAGTGTCTGTAGAATATAACGATGCCGTCTTTATGTTTGTGCTAGTTTAATTTTCAATTTTTCAAATATTGCTGTCTTCTGCACTTTTCTTAACGTATCAGTCTAGTTAATGCCGATAGCTATGCATTTTAGTAATAGAGCCTCCTTACCATTTATTCAAAGGTAATTTTGCAGGTACTTTTGCAGGCAGTACATGCTTTTCGCTACAATATTTGCACATTTATTTTTTCAGGCACTACATTGCAGAAAGCGGGCCGCAGCAGCACTCGGCAGGTAAGACTACGTTGTTCCGGAAAGACACGAAAACAATCGCGCATCCAACATGTCAGCGAACATTCGCCTTGCAGATGCACAGTAAAACTCGGGAGCCAAGGTACGGATAGCAAGAACTTATCTAAACGACGTGCGATCTGAACATCCGATAATGATTGGGATGACAGCAACGAGTTTAGGTAGCAGGAGGTAGCAACGGCTTCCGAGCTCGGAGGTATAAATTCTTCTCGAGACTGAAGCCTTGCCGATTCCCTGATGGGCTACACCAATGGCTGGCAGTCTGTGATTAGTGGGGAGGAAGCAGCCATCGAAAGAGTAATGCTTCCCGCACCAGTACGGCCATTGGTGGTTATGCTTCCTCCTGCTATTAAACCTCCTTATTACTGCCACTACAGGGGTTAGTTTTCGTTGAATTTGTCTGTTTATTTGTCTGTTAAGTAGATTACTCAAAAAGTTATAGACGGATTTTTACGAAATTTACAGGGACATTTAGGCATGTTAAGAGAAGCAGATGACTAAGTTTTAGAGAAGGTTTGTTCGTCCGATTATCTGGTTATTAGCTTTTTTGGTACAATAACTCAAAAAGTTAGGAAGGGGGATTTTCACGAAATGGTTCTGATTTGTAGATAGATTTGTTTACGAAGAGCAAATGAACAAATTTTTGTAACGATCTGTCTCTCCGTTTGTTTGTTAGTTTGCTAGTCTCCATGTTTGATTTTACATTTGTCATCAACATAACCCGAAAAGTTATTAGCGAATCTTTTCGAAATTTGCAGGAGTTCTTATGAATGTTAAATGGCATAAATGACCAACTTGTGATGATGATCGTTTTTACTATTTGTGTATTTGACTAATGTTTGTCAAAAATGCCAGTGAATCACTCAACAAGTTGTTTCACGGGTCTCCATGAAATTTGCAACATTTGTTAGAAAATTGTTGAAAGACACAAATATCCAAATTTTGGGTTAGTCCGTTTGTGTGTTCTGCTTAAATCTGTCGTAGCATAACTAAAATATTTACGACAGATATTGATGAAATTTGCAAGAATTATTAGAAATAATAAATTGGCCCAAATGACCAAATTCCGGTGATGATCGGTTGGTCGGTTGCGTGTTTAACTAATGTTTGATAATTTGTTTGTTAGAGCATAGCTCTAAAAGTAACAGACTCGGGTCTTCATTAGAATCACATTAGAATCATGCTGTGAAGAGAAATAAGAAATCAAATTCGGTTGATGATAAAAAAGAAATTATACTTTCAATTCCTATTCATAATACACGTTTTTTCGATTGCTTTTGAACATTCTACCATTTGTTTTTGACGATATTTGAAAATCTTTGGACATTCGCCATTATGCTTTGACATTTTGTATTTGGCACTGTTTGCTTTCAGATTGACAAACTAGCAAAATTATGACATTATTTCAAAACAATTTGACAATAGTCAAATCAAAATAACAATTACCAGTTGCTCATGACTATGTACAAATTATGGATTGACAATTGCCCTTGAGTTTGACAATGAACGAAACAAGTTGACAATCATCAAATCATTTCGTTAGACGTTTTGTTATTATGGAAATTTTAAAAATCACGCAAACGTTGACACAATCATTATGTATACTCCACCCCCCGATGTCTCTTAATTTTTCAGCAACTCTCTTAGAAATACAGTTGGGAACCCTGGTGGGCAGTATATTTCCGGCTGCTTGTTGTTCGTCCACCAGCCGGTCTCCCAATGTTTGTACGTAATATCTGTGAAAGTGCTTAAACAATGCCTCGAAGAAATCGTGTCACCAGTGATGAAGACAGAGAGCGCATTATTCAGAGCTATATTGANGGCTGCTTGTTGTTCGTCCACCAGCCGGTCTCCCAATGTTTGTACGTAATATCTGTGAAAGTGCTTAAACAATGCCTCGAAGAAATCGTGTCACCAGTGATGAAGACAGAGAGCGCATTATTCAGAGCTATATTGAAGGTGGAGATTTCTTGGCTCTTGCTTCTACGCTGGTTGTACGCCGGACAACAGCTTACGCCATCATTCCAAAATTATCAAAGAACCGGTCACATTGAGCGTCAGCATGGAGGAGGCCGACCACGCGTGACTGATAATGAAACTATATATTTTATTGTGATGTTGGTAGAAAGCAACCCACTTGTATCACTGAGAGAGCTCATTACCATAGTGAGAGAAATTTGGCCGCGTAAATCCCATTTCTCCCAAACAACTCTAGCACGCGTTTTGGAAGGAGAGCTGTACTGTATACCGTAAAATTGGTCCGAAACATTCCTCAGGAGCGCAATAGTGATCGCGCAAAAGAGGCGAGATATGCGTACGCAGCCTGGATGCTGGAGTTCGGCCTTCATCGACACCGTGTGTATGTTGACGAAATGGGGTTGAACTTGTGGACGAGACGAGCCTACGGCTGTTGTGCATAGGCACTAGTGCATAGGCAAGTTTCCGGCAATAGAGGCAGTAATTTGACCGTCCTTGCGGCAGTTTCCAGCCTAGCCGGTGTCTGTTATTATGAAATTAAAGAGCGGTCACTTAACAAGGACACCTCTAACTCTTTCATCTCATCACTGCCCAGGCAAAATAAATCGTCGAGCGACAGTCGTGCGATTGCAGATAATTGCTGCAGCACGTGTCGGGGAATCGTCGTAGAATTGCGATGTACGAGTCGCTATGTCCCTTTTTTGAGCCGAATTTTACAGCTCATTTCGACAATCGGCCGGCACAGTATATCGCTGTGCGCACGACTCATTACAGCAATTCCTTGGGCACATTTCGACTATTGTCAGCAATTGAACAGCTCATTTCAACGATGTGCGGCTAAGGCCACGAGTTATAGTGCCATTAAAAAATATAGGCACGTACTGCAATTTATAACTCGTATCGACAGGCTTGCTACACAATAGGAATGTTTAGTTTCTTTAACTAAACATCGAAGTAGTCTGGCAAGTACTAAAAATATAGTTATTTTTAGTGCTTGACAGACTATTCTACGTTTAGTTGAACTGACTAAACACCCTTTGTGCAGTAAATCTGTCGATACGAGTTTTAAATTGCAGTACGTGAATTTACTTTTTTTGGTAATGTATTACGTGACGATATATAGGGTGAGGAATGAGGTTTTGAGAACCCGAACGGTTGATGCCTATCGAACTGAGAAGTGACAGAGCTTGTGAGCGCTCCTGACTATTTATAACATGGGTGAAAATATAGTTTCTATTAGAGTAGCTTCTTAGTACCGAATGGTTGAACCGCTGTCTCCTAGATCTCCACGTCTACACTTCGTGACGTCATAGTCACGAGAACTGAACAACTAAAGTAACATACCAAAGCCGCGAAGGTTTATGGTAAAGATAGGAAGGAAATCACCTGACGGTGAAATCACCAATAGCCTAAGAGACAAAGCCACAATCCTGAACGACTATTTCACCTCTGTATTTACTGTTGAAAATATTACGAATATTCATGAACCAGCACCGATGCGAGTTGTTCCAATTA
>LQNS02278143.1:13414336-13424939 GCA_001587735.2 Parhyale hawaiensis | reverse complement strand
GGCCATCTACTACTCGGGCCATCATCAGGTATGTATCTAGTCTGAAATAAAATGAAGCACAATAAGTAAGGTACATGATTACATTCTTTGGTAAGTTTAAGGTACGTAAGTAACAGCTAAGGCTAAAGCGTGATGGAGCGCCGTTGCTGCTGGCATGAACGGTATGTGAACATCAATAAAAATAGTAGAAGCACTGGAAATGAGGAAATATGCACCGATCATTAACGTCACGTACAATTAATTTTAAAACTACCTGAATCTGTTCGTCTTGCATGGCCACGCCCACCTGGACTACTTAAGGGATCGACCACCGGCCCGTTCCACCAGTAACACACCGATCATGCCAGCAGCAACAGCGCTCCCTCACGCTTTAGTCTTAGCTGTTACTTACGTATACCTTAAACTCACCAAAGAATGTAAGCATCTACCTTACTTATTGTGCTTTATTTTATTTCAGACTAGATACATACCTGATGATGGCCCCAGTAGCAGATGGCCGAAACATTGTGTTTTATATAGCATGTGCATATTTTTACTCTAAAATTGTTTTTTATCGAATTAGCAATGAACAGAAATGTGTTTTTAGAAACGTGGAGAAATCTATTGAATCCTTTATAACATATCTTCCAAACTATGAGTTTTGAAAATTGAAAGGATTTTTAAGTTTTAGTTAGGTCCAAAATAAGGGTACTTTTTCTCTTTTTTCTATGTATTTATTCATGTACAATTAGAATCTGAAGTCCGTTTTGGTTGGTCGAACCTAGGTTTTGAGTTATAAGGAAAAAACTTATCTCATTGTTTTGATAAGGGAGAAAATACCGAAGGATGGCAGAGTGCACTGGATAACCTTTTAAATAGGATTCTAATCTAGCCTAAACTGGCCTAACACAGCCTAGCCTAACCTAGCCTAGCTTAACCTAGCCTAGCTTAACCTATCCTAGCTTAACCTAGCCTAGCTTAACCTAACCTAGCTTAACCTAACCTAGCTTAACCTAGCCTATCTTAACCTAACCTAGCTTAACCTAACCTAGCTTAACCTAACCTAGCTTAACCTAACCTAGCTTAACCTAACTTAGCTTAACTTAACCTAGTTTAAAAACCTAACCTAACCTGTAAAATAGTCCGTTAGGTTAGGTTGGTTAGGTTAGTTAGGTTAGAATCCTAGTTGAATGGTTATCCAGTGCACTGTGCCATCCTTTGGTATTTTCTCCCATAGGAAAAGAATGGGATAGTTTTTTTCCTATAACTCAAAAACTAAGTCCGACCGACAAAAACGGACTTCAGATTCTGGTTCTACATGAAAAATTCATAGAAACGACAACAAAACTACACTTTTTGAACCTAGCTAAAACACAATAATACCATTTGATTTTTTTATCAGTTGTGGCGCAAGGCTTGATGAATCAGGTGATCGGGGAAAATGTTAGTATCAGGGTTTTGAGCACCAAATCGACGTCTAAAAACCTGCGCACTCCGTCCGATACTTCTAAAATGTGACTCGTGAGCTAGTTACCGAAGAAAAAAAAAAAAACACGTTAGGGCTACGTAGCTACCAACGATGCCGTGGAAATCTCTACGTGTCTGCCAATGCTTCTAATCATGCTTCTACAAAAACCAAACACACAGTACGCTGAAACTCCACTTGAATTACTAACTTCGAACTTACAACTCTACTGGCTTTGCACCCAAAACTTGCGTCTTTTTACGAAGAAAATCTGAGCACAGTGCACCACTATTCACAACCACAATTGCATTCGTACTGACCCACCCCCTCCCGTTGGGCTGCTTGGACACCGAACCTCTGTCGTGTATCAACTTGTTCCACCGATCGCCGCTGCGCCGATAAATTGCAGCGGGTACAGCGATTTTTCGACTCCCTCTTCCCATGTGTTGAAAACCGCAGTAAAACTACTTAATTGGCCAATTGTTTATTATGCGGCGATTCTGTAGTTCATTTCGGCAATTTACAACTCATTTCGACTGGCGTGACTCATTCGACAGTCAGACGACAATGTTACAGCGATTATTTTTGCCTGGGTGGAACCATTCTATGATGAACGTCCTGTAATCATCATGGATAACTGTTCATTTCACCCGGGAATCCAGAAATCGCACCCAGCGTTAGACTTCAAATTTCTGCCAGCGTATTCGCCATTTTTAAATCCTATAGAGGAGTCTTTTTCTGTTATGAAAACTTAGGTGAAACGCCTGCTCACCAATGCAACTGAGATAACTGCTGAGCGGGCAGTAGAGAGGGGATTAACGGTGGCTGAGCTGCGTAGGAGGTTACTGCATAATGCTGTGGAGATGCTGTAGTGCACGTTACACAGGAGGTTGCAGCCGCCCAGTACACTCACGCTGGCAGTTACATCATGAAATGCCTCGAAAATCAGCCTATATTTGAATAAGTTTCAAAGACTTGCACTTTGTTAGGCATTTTACGTATGCCTTATTATGTATATGCCTTTATTTTGCGCAAGTTAAACTCTCTTAATTGGGTAATTAAGCTTAAAACCAAGAGAAAGTGTTGTTAAAGCGTTTTGAGTTTTGTCAAAAACTATCTAAGCTATGTTAATTTCAAATGCCCAGTATCAAATACAGATGAAGATTGTTAAAACATTTTGCAAATTTATACCTTTTTAGCAGTTTCGGAACTGTGTCAAAATGTTTTGTACATTTGTCGAAAGCATACGCCCAATGTCAGAAGTTACTGGTGATTTTCAAAGAAATAGCTATGGAGAATGTCAGTTACATATGGTCAATTGTTCAAAAGCAATTGAAAAAAGGTGTAGTATTTAGGAAAAAAAAGCATAATTATTTAATGAAATTAACCCCCGTAGTGCATTTTGCCAATATCTGATTCTAACTTCTGGACAGCGGGAAGCATTTGACAACAGTATGTTGCCAATTAGTATACCTTACTGTAGTATATTCGTCGAATTACGTCTGTGTTTTATTATTAAAACTTAAAATGGAGCACCGTATACGTTATGAGGGAGAAACGGATGTGCACTCCGAGAATTGCAATAGAGAGTCAAGAAAATAATAAATAAAAAACTGAGAAATTAATGTTTCTGTCATCTGCATCTCCGCATGTGAGAGGTGCCAGTGAGTGAATTACCTCCCCCGACGAGGTTATGTTTTTGTCTGGTTCATTCTATCTGTTTATTAGCAAGACAGCTCAAAAAGTTTTTGACAGATTTGGATGAAATTTAGAGGGATTGTTGAGTATGCTAGAAGGAACAGATAATTCACTTTTGGTAATGGTCAGACCATCAGTTTCTTTGTTTGTCTGCCTCATTTTGCTAGTGCCATAACTAACTCAAGAAGTTATGGACGGCTTTTTATGAAATTTACATGAGTTGTTAGGTTATGACGACGAGTAAATGATCAAATTTTTGTGATGATCTGTTTGTTCGTTCGTGTGTTTGTTGCTGTTGGATTTTGTGCATGTTAGTACAATAACTCAAAAACTTCTGAATGGATCTTTATGAAATTTACAGGAGTTGTTAGTTATGTTAAAAAGATATAACTGATAAAATTTTTGTGCAGATCAGTTGGTTCGTTGGTATGTTAGACTAGTGTTTGTCGTAGTGTTTGTTAGAAGCATAACTGAAAAAGGTATGAATTTATCTTCAAGAAAAAAAAAAAAAAAACAGAAAGTGTTCCTACTGTCAGAAGGCACAAAAGATTAGGTTTTGGCGCTTTTGCGAAGAAATTATGGTCTCTGCACCAATTTGAATTTTTCGTTACAGTTGCCTTACTTGACGGAGGTATGCGCTCTCAGTGTGCTCTGGTTAGCTGGTACTGGGCCTACTAAACTAAATATCTACGATAATAAAGTAAGGGTAGAACGTTGATAAATAGTTATGAAGTGTTGAATTTGCTTGTCTTGGTCTTGAAGGGCCCTCCGTTGTTGTTCTATCGCGACTGGATAATGAAGAGAATTATTTGTATTTTTGCATCTCGATCTTTTGTTTGTCATTGATGTCGTGATTGATTGTGTGGACGCGGCTTCATGGGCTTGAATTGCATGAAACTTCACACAGTTGAGCTGGCTTCGATCCACTTAATTGAGTTTGAGGAACTGAGACTCAATCAGTTACTCATGAGACTTACAGAAACACAATCTCAGTTCGTAAACTGGGAGTTTCAGCATGTTCAACCAAATGTGGTGCTCCTAGCACTTGCAACACGATTGAAAGTGACAAAGGTAAGGTCAACTTTGAACACACCCACCACTGGGAAATCCACACGCACTGGTGGTCGTGCGACTGACATAGACCAACTAGGTATCTCCAGAGACGTAAGTGCAGCTGCAGCCCACGACGGGTCGCTAAGAACGGAAGATTCCACGACCCGCCACCCCCTACCCTAAGGTGGGTGCCTCCACGATAGTTATCGCAGCAAGCAAATTTGCTCATTCAGCACGCCGAGCGTCATGAAAAACACCCCTTCTGGCCTTAATAGTAATAATTTTATTGAATGCAATGATCTTACATAACATTCGTAACGCCAGGATGAGGAACGATGGCCTCATTTATACAAAAAGAGTAGACTGATTCAAGTCCCTAGGTAGTTCTAAGAACTAATTGGGCAACAAGGAAGAATAAATAATCGTGTATACAGCAGTCACTGGTCATCAATAAAAATAGCTGACGAATAATGACGAGGCAAATAAAAAAAAATTCATCAATCAACAATGTCTTACGAGCCGGGCGACAGGGGAATACATAGCTCGGCTACCAGGTAACCATTAAGATACGCACATGACTCACTGTAAACACAACTTAATTTTTTTTAACTCCAACTAACAGAAAAATTCGCGTTTTTACAAATTCCTCTTGACAGTCCAAAGATGATGTTTAAGTTTTATTTTGAACGTTTTGAGCGAAGTAGGGCGCTTAACGGTTTGATGGGTTTATTACACACAGGCACATTTTATACATTACAAGTATTTGGTAATCCGTCCTAGATTTTAAAGCATTGAAAAAGAACGAGGTTTGGCACACGGTCCTGTGATAGAACGAAATAGTTAAGTTACCTTCAGTTCGAAGACTGGTATTTTGATTGTTCGTTACTGCTAGTTCATTGTAGGCTTCATTAAAATATTGATTTCGATGCAAAAAGTACAATTCATAGAATTTTATTGCAGTGCAATACTCGTATAACTGCTGCAGGCGCAGCACACAGCGATGCTGATAAGTTTCATCTGAAATAATAAAAATAATAATAATGATAATTCCTACGTTAACGTTTGACACAGCATCCCTATGAGAAAATCACTTATATTTCTCCCGTTCTTTCTCAAGAGTGCCCTAGTTCAAGCTGTAACACGTCCATCTTATTTTATTTCTAAACTACTTCATGGGCATCATATAGCGGATATGAAATGTCACACCTTGGAAAACGCACACCGTATTTCATTCTGTAGTACGTATGTCTAGTTTTAGTTTAAACTTTTCTGTTTTATAATCGCAGATAGACTAAAAATGTTAAACAAAATCGCAATTACGAATTTCAATTAGGCACGTAACCCCACATACAAAGCTACAACGCGAGCCTATAGTACCTCATAGTATCATAGACTAATATGTCTGTTTTAAGTTTTGTATTTTCTTTTATCATACGTGGGATGAAAATGTATTGAACATGGGTGTCTGTCACACATTGTGCTACTTCTTTAGTATCTCTCCTTCAAAGTTCCAGACTGTATACTATATCATAGACCACACCTTACACTGACTGGACACTGAAATCAGGACTCTCGCAATTGGGACTGGAGTCCGATTTGCGAAGTGTTAATAAAATGTGTTCTAATAATCACAGAGACCTCAAAAGAAAACTAATTTCTTCGTAGTAACATAAGGAAAAATGCGTTACAGAGCAGGGAATCTAAATTCACGATCGTGTATATTTAGTAGGGGATATATATCACACCTTTGGACACAGCGAAAAAATAAAAATTCATAGTTTATAGGGATATAAACATTTTATAGAAAAAATTGGCTCATAGATACTACACGTAATGTACATTAACATGGCATACAATTGAGTTTTTTCCAATGATGTATTAGGAGCAGTAACCTCAGAAATTGATGTGTGTAGACTGTAGAAATTTCGGTAGACCTAGTTCATCCCAAAAGTCGCAACAAATGGGAGGATAAGAAAACTCAGTAGTATTGAAAAATATGAAATAAAACCACAGTTATACTACATTGCTAGCAATGAACTAAAAATACATATTTAACTAGAGCACTCCGAGAGCGCATACCTCCGCCAAGCGGGCAATGATAATAAAAAATTCAAATTGGCTCTGAGACCTTAATTTTCTTCATATATACTCCAAAATTTAATCATTTGTGCCTTTAGATAGTATTAACAGCTTGTGCAATTTTCTTGAATATCCGTTCATAATTTTTTGAGTTATACTGCTGACAAACCTAATGACAAGCATGAGTCAGACATGCAAACGAACATACGGATCTGCACCAAAATTTACTCAATGATGTCTTTCAACATTACTAACAACCCCTATAAATTTCATGAAGACCCATTAATTATTTATTGAGTTATTGTGGTAACAAGCATAAAATTAAAAAGAGTAACAAACGAACAAACGAATCATTACCAAAAGTTGGTCATTTACTCTTTGTTATATACCTAACAACTCATGTTAATTTCATCAAAATCAATGAATAACTTTTTGAGTTATGGCATCAAGAAAATTGAGGCGGACAAACAAACAAACAAACAAACAAACAAACAAACGAATGGATATATCTTCACCAACAGTTAATCATCTGTTCCTCTTAACATACCTAACAATCCCTGTAAATTTCATCCAAATCGGTTCATAACTTTTTGAGTTATCTTGGTGACAGACAAACAAACAAACAAACAGATAAATAGACAGACAGACAAACACGACGAAAACATAACCTCCTTGGCGGAGGTAACTATGAGATGAAGATACCAAGACAGCCGGTACATGATATTAAAACATAAAGTTAGGGCTCATACAAACCTTTATTACTGGAACCATCTAAAGCTGTATATCGTGATAGTCTATAATTTATCATCTTACATATCTGCCTAGGTATATAACACCACTTAGTCTATAATTTATCATCTTACATATCTGCCTAGGTATATAACACCACTTCGTGGTTGCCTATGTTATGGTTTCCTATGTTGATCATTTTTTGGTTGACTGAGTTAATTCACTTCATGAGTGCCTAGATTACACCATTTCATGGGTGCTCACGTTGGGCTACATCACTTTATGGGTGCCTATGTTACATCATTTCATGATTGCTAACATCCTATCATTTAATGGATGGCTAGGTTTTATCACTTCATGGTTGCCTAAGTTGAATCACTTCTTGCTTGCGTAAGTTAAATCCTTTCATGGTTGCCTAAGTTGAAACACTTCATGGCTGCTGGAATTAAATCCCTTCACAAAGACCTACATTACGTCTCTTCAGGGCTGCCAATGATATATCACTCAATAGCTGTCAAAGCTACATCATTTCGTGGTTGCCAATGAAAATTAATATCACTTCACAGCTGGCAATGCTTGATCACTTCATAGCTGCCAATGCTACATCATTTCATGGTTTCCATGGCTAGCTCGTTTCCTAACTGCCAATGCTATGTCACTCCGTTCCTGTCAATGCTACATAACTTCATGGTGGCCAGTGCTTTATTATTCAGATCACTTCATGGTGACCAATGCTATCTCACTTCACTGCTGTCAATGCTATATCACTTCACTGCTTCCAATGCTAGATCAATTCATGGCGGTCAGTGCTTCATCACTTCACTGCTGTCGAGGCTACATCACTTCATGGCTACCAGCTGCTCCAACTTCAACTCTGCTGTCTATTTTGATTTTGCCGCTTATCCATCAACATTTCCATCAACTGTTTACTTCGTATTTAATTACAAATTGAGCATAACACGAATTTGAAAAGCTTCTGTTTTACAACATGTCTCTTTATTTTACAAACTGTTACAAAATAATTCTACTCGGCTGCAAATATCAAAAGATATCATATACAGTACTGTTGTAGGAAATTACACTTCAAGCCTTAATATTTCGTGATACTGTTGAGCACCTATAGAAGTTTTACAAGTATGTAAATGTTTGCCAATCATTACTGAATGCAAAAGAATTAAGTCAAATTGCCTAAACAAAGTATGAAAAAGTAAATAGAAGAACATGTAAAAATTTGTCGCCGGCACCGGGCAGTCAGGCCCAATAGCAGGACCGAAATCTGTCTAAGGGGCAGTGTCCAGCCAATGTATGGTGTGGTAATGACTATATTTATATCAAATTTTGAATTTTCTTTTTAGAATGATTAAAATGAAAAAGTATTAAACACGAGTGTCTGTCAAACATAGTACTACTTTGAAGTTTCAGAGAGTAATACGTCTAGATTAAGTTTTAAATTTTCTTTTTATCACATATAAGGTGAAACAGTATTAAACACGAATGTCTGTCAAAAAGAAAAAAGTCCCCAACTTGACAGTGAATCTTGTTTCATGTATTAGTTCAAAAGATGCTACTTGTAAACATGAATACCTCAGGGTGCAGCGCCCTGGCTTGTTTGACACTGCATTCATATGAGACAATAAATGTGTTTTTTCCTTGCTATAAGCGCAACCTCCAGCTAAGAGCTGCACGAAATTGTTTTGTAACCTAAATAAGACATTAAAGCTCACCCTACTACCTCACCCATAGAGTTATACCATACAGCGGATGAGGATACACGAGAGAAAAATACAATTTCCGAAAAACATGGCCAGGTACACACCTACTTGGGTTATACATTACTCCAAGACATTTTGATAATTTTGACCTAGTGCTGTTCATATGCTGCGAAAAAGACAATCGTTCATCAGCTACGAGTCCGAGAAATTTATACTGGCTTACCCACAGTTACTCCTCTGATGCTGATATGGGAATCTGTTTCAGTTTATTAGATTAGAAAACATCATGTAAGAAATTTTACCAATATTCAGCGACAGTCGGTTGGTACACAGCCATCTATCAATTTGCTCTAGGGCCAAGTTAGTTTCGCGATACAAAAGTTGTAATTATGACCCAGTAATATAAACAGTAGTATTGTCAGCAAAATGTATAAACTCAGATATAAGAGAAGCCTTATTCATAGCATTTATGTATATTAAAAGGAGCATAGGGCCCAATGTTGAGCCCTGAGGCACACCGGTCACTACGATTGTGCTAGAGGAAAGAGAACCATTTACACAAACTCGTTGGTGTCTGTTAGACAATAATTAGGACGCTAAACAACGCCAGACAAAATCACGGGTACCGAATGAATACAATTTATGAAGTAGTATTGTATGGTTGACGGTGTCGAATGCTTTGGAGAAATCAAGAAATATGGCAAGCAAATATGTCTTGGAATTGAAACAGTGAAACATATTATGACAGAACTTGAGGACTGCATCGCTTGTGGCTCAAGACTTCCTCAATCCAACCTGGTTAGAGGAAACAACATTATACTCAGGGAAGAAACCATTCAATCGGATAAACACCAAACGTTCTAATACCTTATTTAGAAAGGACAGTGTTGATATTGTGCAATAATTTATTGGAAGGCTTTTACCTCCACTTCTAAACACGGGGACAACACGCGCACATTTCAGGCTATTGGGATACACACCTTGAAAGACACAGAAATTAATTACCGCGGCTAAAGTAGGGACAATAACAATATTATTTACGGTGAATTTAAAAAAAAAAAGAAAAAAATTAGATGCAACCTCGACAGACGGCGTAGCAACAGTGTATGATAATTAATTTTTGTTTCGACAATGTCTGAAGTTTGCGACAAACTTAGGCCACTAACTTTTAACCACGATATGGGTCTATTTTTCTTTGCATGCACTCCAATACAAAGGCAAGAACGGGAAAAAACTCGGCTTTACTTCATTTATGAATCTATCTATGGCCGTAAAGTGTCTTTTGGGAGCTCGCGGCTATCGTTTACAAAACAAGGAAACTTCATGTCAGGTTTGCTTTATAAATTGCTTGAACTAAGTGGCTTTGAAAGGAGGTTTAGAGCGAAAAGAGAATATTCATATATAAGCACCTATGTTGCCTATAAAACACGTGGTTTGGCCATCCTATCTTGATATTTCACCATTTCTACAGTGTAGTATGAAGCAGACTCGTTACAGACAGTGAATTGGATGATTTTAGAACATTTTCACTACTTTTGCGTCATACGAGACAAGCAAAAATGTGTGTATACAGGGCGTTTCTTTTTTGTGCTGAAAAATTTCAACCATAGATTAGATTAGATAGGCGGCAGTAGACGAACCAATAGGCCCATTCTCAAAGAGACACCGGGGCTTACACCCCGGCCCTCTATGAGCTATTGCCATTATGTTAGTAGATGTAGAGGAATGGAGAAACGAGAGGAAAAAAATAGAAGACGAAAGAGTAAAGAAACGAGAAATAAAAAAGAAGGGGGAGAAGAATCTACGCCAAAGCGATGGTCATGAATGCCCGCAAGCATGATCGATGGCCGCTGATATGCGGAGCTTAAATATATAGATGGAGCGGAAG
>LQNS02278143.1:13398795-13411192 GCA_001587735.2 Parhyale hawaiensis | reverse complement strand
CAACAACTACACATTGACGTCTGTTAGATAAAAATTGACTAATTAACGCGAGAACTGAACCACCAATACTCATTAATCTCAGCTTATGGAGCAGCCCAAGGTGATTCACGCGATCAAAAGCAGCACTAAAGTCAAACTGGACCAACCTTGCCTCATGACCCCTATCAAGAGCCAACTGCAACACATGAGAAATGTGAAGCAGAGCATCACAGGTTCCCAAGCCCTTACTAAAACCATACTGTGTTGTGGGGAGGACACCCTGCTTTTCAAGAAAGCAACCCAATCTCGACGCAACCAACCTCTCATAATGCAAATACAATTTCTTTACTTTATTTTTCAAGATGAGTGTCTATCTTTGAAATATAAATAGTAACTAAATGTATGGCTATGTTGTAAATTTAAACAGTGCTTATAAAAACTATTTAGCCATTTGCTAAGTTTATCGTATAATTTGCTTATTTACGCGTTCTTGTACTGTTACCTAAGAATATGCAATATGTTAATAAAAACGTCATAAAAAAGAAACAAATACAAGTGAACAGGAATATTTTTATCAAACGTACAAAACCAAGAAATTATAACCAAAACAGGGCATGATAGACATGTTTAACGTTTAACAGATTTTCCAAAAACTTCATTTTCAATTGTGACAGACACTTACAAGTTCCAACGCAAAAACAAAAATGTGTAGCGTTTGGTACAAAAGAATCAGAGAGCGAAAGCCCGAAAACTGCAGGAGGAGAATCACTGCAGAAATATGTCGAAACCGTCGATCATGACGTGGAAACAAACATTTATGAAATAGCACGGCATTCTATAAAGAAAAGTAGTAGCGCTGGAGAGGACTTCAATAGCGAAAAGAAACCCAGAATCTGCAAGTACTATGCCAAAAAACCAATGTTAATATGGAATTTCAGGCAGAGTGTGCAAATTTTTCCACCCAAAGAGGTGCCCTAGACCACATGTCCTGAAATAGATCTGAAAGGAACCATTAGAGCTGCTCCCACTGACCACCATAGGCACATCCACGCTGAACGAGGGGAAAATTCGGGGAGACTATGGCAGAACTCAAATCGCATAGAAACAAACAAATACGGAGAAATAACCACCAGTACAATATGGAAAGAGAAATTACCACGAAGAACCGTGATATACGTGTGTACAATCAAGAAGTGAGGAGAGATTTGCAAAATATGCAAAACTTTTCACAGACACTGTACGAAAAGATCTCGTCCATGGATACTTATACGGAAAAAGTGCAGCATTGAGCGCCAAGAGTACCTTGGAATCCACCAAGAGTGGAAAATACTACAGAAATGTGGAGGTAGGATCCTGGAACATGTCATCATGTGAAAACGTAAACAGCCATTCTATCACAGTAGATCAGAATAAACACCAGGATCTGAAATCAAATAAAGATGAAATACTTAGCAAAGTCCACGTTATAAACATACGAGGCCAATTGACGAAATATTGCAGAAAACAAATGGTACTGTAGGATATAATAAATGATGCAGGTTCTGAACTCCTTGCCGTTACTGAGACTCATCTAGATAATACAGTCTACGATGCAGAAATTTAAATAGAAAACTAGGTTTTACATAAAAGTGACCGCAAAAATAGGAAGTGTGGTGGTGTTGCATTATACGTATGAGATCATCTTGGTTCACATACAAACAGAAATTCTCGAATGGAGTGTGTGATTGTACTATTGTCAATATTGGAAAACGTAGATTGATATGCGTCGTGTGCTATCGACCGCCAAAATGTACCATGGAAAAATTTGCCGAAATGTTATAACAAGTAGTCAACATGCATTGCAAAGAAATTCCGAGTATTATTTGCATATAACTGGTGATTTCAACTTCCCCTTCTTAAAATGGAAAACGACAGATTTACCAGATAAAATTGGAAGCTTCGTACTATCCAGAAAATCAACCGCCTCTGGAGATGAAAAAGATCAGGCCCTCCTTCTAGAGCGCATCATGGATGAATTTTCACTGACCCAAATGATCTCGTAACCTACAAAAAATGAAAATGTCTTAGACCTTCTCTTCGTAGATAAAGCACAATTGATTAAAAATATTGCAATCCAGGATACAACATTATCTGATCATAGGCTTATTGAAATAAGGACTCAGCTTAATGAATGCGATTCTCATAGATCGCAGAAAAATTCGCAAATAAACTCCATCTCCAGTCTATGGGACTTGAACGAGCACGATAAAGGGATATATTGGGACGGCTTGAATGCAGAACTGCAGTCAGTAAACTGGGACGTACTTCTAAATAAATGAATAGAAAGTGAAAACATCAATGAGACATTCGAAAACATTTTATTAGAAGAGTGCATGTAGTACTTTAGCCCGGAAAAAAAAACTAATAATAATAATCATAGTCGACACCATAAATGTCGTACAGGACTACTTAAGAAACGTGCAAAGCTCATTAAATGCCAAAAATCAACGATGTTGCCACAACGACAAACCGAGTGCAAGAAGAAGCTAGATGAGATAGAACGTCAGCTTGCAAAATCACACGATGAAGAAAAACAGGAAAAAGAAAGAAAGCCATATAAAAAAAACAATAGCAAATATTTTTTTGCCTATGCATCACATCATTCGTCGGTATAATCGAAAATCGGGCCGCTGGTGAACGATACAGGATCTATTGTTGATGTTGACCAGGAAATGAGCGAAATAGTAAGCCGTCAACAGCAAAAAGTCTTTAGTGACAAAAATCAAAATACAGAAATCCCAAAAATTGATTTAACTACAAACTACCTAACGGACTTCGAGTTCACAAAACTAAGCATTGAATTAGCCATTGATAAACTTAGCGGCAACAGTGCTGCGAGACCGGATGATGTGCCTGTAAAAATTCTTAAGATGTGCAAGCTAACGTAGCTAAGCATCTCTTACCCCCTATACCTTATGTGGCGAAAATTGATGGATGATGGAGTAGTTCCACTGACCTACAAGCACGCAATTATTTCACCTATTCCTAAGCTGGAAATAGCTTGGATCCTGCCAACTATAGACCTGTCTCCCTAACTAGCCACGTAGTGAAGGCGTTTGAAAGGGTCTTTAGGAAACACCTTGTACATCATTTGGAGGGCAATAACCTGCCTACGTCAAATCAACATGGCTTTCGCCATAAACGTTCAACAACTTCGCAGCTGCTTGAGCATTATGACTATTCTAGCCCTACTATGCCCAGGCAAAAATGTGGACGTAATATATTTAGATTCTGCCAAAGCCTTCAATAAAGTAGATCATGAAATATTATTACTGAAACACTTCAACATAAGCATCCGTAAAAAAATGTCTAAGATGGATAGAAGCTTTCCAGAGAAACCGAACACAAAGTGTAATTTTAAATAATAAAGTGTCTAAACGACAGCCGGTACTCAGTGGAGTCCCACATGGTACCGTGCTGGTCCAATACTCTTCCTCATCATGATAAATGATATGGGGCACCAATACAAGTTTGCCGTTTCGTCATTGTTCGCTGATGACACACGGATATTAGCAGCGGTATAATCAATGACAGACGTACGGAATGTGCAACTAGATTTAACCATCATCTTTCCCTGGACATCGGTTAGCAACATGACCTTAAATGAATCAAAATTTCAACTATTACGGTTCGGGATGAACTTCGGGAGCGAAATCGAGAAGCAAATTTTAAGAGATATTGGGGTGAGAACACAGGATATGCCACTTTTGAAGATCACGTGGCAAGAAGTGGAACGGATGGGTGCTTCGAACTTTTTCTTCACTAGAGGCAGACACAATGCTCACCTTATGGAAACAAGTAATAGTACCGAGGATTGAATACTGTTCACCTCTTTGGATGCCAAGCAAACAGAAAGACTTAGAGTGCCTTGAGGCTCTCCAGCGATCGTTTACTGCCAAAATCCGGGGCATGCAAGATTTAAACTATCACGAAAGACTTGTTCAACTTCAAATTATCAGGGGTTCCACAAAGTAGCGGGCTTGGCTTACTTCTGTTCTCAATTTACATCAATGATCTCGATCTTAACATCCGTATTAAAATCAGTAAATTTGCAGATGATGCTAAACTCTGTCATCCTGCCACGAAAAGAGCCGAGCTCTAACAAGACCTTGACCGCCTCATGGAATGCAGCGCAACGTGGCTGATGAATTTTAATGTCGACAGATACTCAGCAGTGCGCGTAGGGCAGGTGAACCCTTCCGTCCCATTGAAAATGAATAGGACGGAATTTGCTACTATCACCCAACAACGTGGCTTGGGAATCACTATTACAAACGAACTACAACATAGTCAGCAAGTTGACAAGAGTGTGAAAATGGCAAGCAGAGTACTCGGATTCATCACCATAAACTTTGATACAAGTCCAAGGACATCATCGTTCCCTTGTACAAGCCATTGGTGAGGACTCACTTTGAACTTGCTGTTAAATTCTGGTTGCCACATCTCTGTGAAGATATCGATAACATGGAAAAAGTCCAACGCAGAGCAACGAAACTGATACCTCAGCTGAGAAACAAGTCGTATGAACGTCGCTTAAAAGAACTGGGTCAGATCTCTCTCGAGCAAAGACGACTCAGGGGGCAACTAATAGAAACACTCAAGTACTTGAATGGCTTCAATGACGTACCTACAACGGGACTCTTTGAAAGAGACCATAATGATCGGTTGCGAAACAGCGGTCAAGAAACTCAAGCACAAAGCTCGAAAAACAACCTTAAGTCAGTAGTTCTTTCTCTATTTCATAGTCACCATTTGGAATTGACTCCCCTCCGATGTTGTTGGCGCGGAGTCGGTCAGTTCGTTTAAAAATCGTCTTGACATACGTTGGGAGAGACATCCTCCACAGCTAAGAACTCCTCCTCCACGAGTCGTAAGCACTTAATGGCCAAAGCTTCCAAGGCTATCTTAGCAGACTTCTTCTCACTTTCGCTCCATCTGTATTTTCAAGTTCCGCACATCAGCGGCTATCGATCATGCTTGCGTGCATTCATGATCATCTCCTTGGCTGTGATTCTTCACCCCCTTCTTTTTTCTTTTTTTCTTTCGTCTTTCATTTTTTTCTCCTCTGCCTACTAACATGATGGCATTAGCTCATAGAGGGCCGGGGCGTAAGTTCCGGTGTCTCTTTGGGAATGGGCCTCTTCGTTCGTCTACTGCCGCCTATCTAATCTAATCTTAATGTACTCCATTCAAGGGAGATTCGAGCTCTTTACGATCATATATATCTGGAAAATTGTAGAAGGAATTACTGTAAACGCAAGTGGAAAAATCTATGCCGGACACTCAGACTGTATTGGTCGCACTTGTTACGTACGACTTCCGATCAAAACTTGTAGTGTCGCAATGGCCACGAAGTATTCTAATAGTTTTGCGGTTCGGGGGGCGAGATTATTCAACAAAATGCCACTTTACATCCGAAATGTCACCGGTCCAGAGACCGCGAACTTCAAAAACTTACTGGAAGCAAATTATAGAAAATGCGGCTACGTAAACTGCGGGGATAACTCGATAGCCATCCCGCTGGTTACGGACTGCAGTATCACATCTGCGCAAGATGGGTAGCGTGCATAACGAAACCTACACCTCGTCCGAAGCATCATCAAGGTATCAAGGTAGGTGGGGTAAAACAAATCAATAAACACTGAAATAAGTGTTCAGTAGTGGCAAACATAACAAGTTAATTTTCAAATGGCAAATTCCATTTTTTATGAATTTATAAGACGATTATCAACAGACTTGGTCAGGTTTGATACTTCAGATGGTGGAGTAGAATCTGCAGCTGTATTTACTGCATTCCACAGGCTTACTTTGCGCGAACACTGCCGATCACCTTCATAGACCTTCCCTTTAATAATCGCCCAGAGGTTCGCAAGTGATTTAATTAAATCTGGGCTATTCGCTAGCAAGGTCATAATCCGTTTTGATTTATATCCTCCATCCGCAAAACAGCAGTGTACCGTGCTCGGTGTGAGGGAGCGTAATCGTGCTGAAATAACAATTTGGATCTGCGTGCGATAGTCTACTCATCAAGCCACGTAATCAAGTTGGTTTCAAGAAACTGGCAGTACCTCACTGCATTCAGTTTTGCTCTTTCTGCCACTTCAAATGGACCAATAAGGGTGTCACCTACTATCCCGGCCCAAAACATCACACCTCCACCACCTGGTTGACGCTCAAGCTGTCTGTTGAGGTCGGTCATGGAGGACCCATACAGACGTCCATCCTTCTGGACCATCAAGCGTGGCTCTGCATTCGTCAGTAAAATATGACATTGGAGAAATCAGTTTTCATATTCTCTTCAGCCCATTTGACCCTACTTTCTTTATGAGTTTTTGTTAGAAGTGGTCGTTTAATTGCCTAGCTTCTGCAGAACCTCACATCTTGTCTTTCTGCTTAGTATTGGGGCTCCAGCGTCTTCAAATATCGTCTTACTTGTAGAAAGTTGCTTTCTAGCCATAGAAACCTTCAAATATCGCATATTCCGAGCAGTCAAGTTCCTCGTACAGGGTCTATCCGGAGTTTTTGGGTGACCTTACCTTAATTGCATAAGCCTTAATATTTTATTGTTCGGTGATCCCACTGTAATTCCTTGGAAACTGCGAGTGTTGTCTTACCAGGAGCCAATAACGAGGTCACTTTGATCTTTTCTTGACTGGTTAAACCGCTTTTCTTGCCCATATCGACTAGAGAGTGATGTTGTATAATCTGGCGTAGCAGCGGAACCCCGTGCTATAAGCATATGTTGCCAAAACGTGGGAAATGATTTATTTTTCTCTAATTGTTTTCATTGTTACAACATACCTGTGCATTAACTTATTAGTAACATTTTACATGTTGACACTTATCTTGAAAAATAAGTAAAAAAAATTGTATTTGCATAATCAAAGGTAACATACTGTATACACTGCCACCTTGGTGCCTGTGGAAAAATTTTACCTAGGAATATTCTACCAGTCGGTCTTCCAAACGCTGAAGAGGCGAGGCCAATAAGTCGCAGCACATCATCTGCTACATCTCCTGTATTCAGAACCGATCCAAGTTACGTGGAGTTGTCGACGTTCCTCCGCTCTCTGTCACCCACCAAGAAAGTAACTGGACCCTCCTCATGTTGCACCAGGGATAATGATTCATTTTCATCAGTATTTTTTATAAGCCCTGCTCCTGTGTATGCACCATCGATCGCATTAATGCTTCTTTGCATGCCATCTACAGTGCTGCTGTCAGCTTTCACTTCTACTTCAGTCGGAGGCTGGTCCACTTAAGCAACTCGGGGAAGTCATCCACCACCTCTGTTAAATTGACCACTATAATGCTCAGCCCATCTCTCGAGCTCATAGGATCTCTCTGTTATCAACACTTCTCCATCCGCGCTACGCACAGGGTACTTTGTGTCTCTCCTTTCTCCGTAAGCACCCTTCAGTGCCGAGTAGAAATTGCTGCTTATTTCCGCTGTCCGCAAAGCCTTGAATCTTCTCTGCGAGCATGCGCCCCCAGTTGTTTTCCATGATCCTGAGCTCTCGCTGCAGACATGCCCGAAACTCAGCATATCGAAAACGGTTCATGTCGCTTGTATTTCTTGTAGCAGTACCCGGATATCTTCCCTCTGCTTGGCAAACCAGTTTATGCCCCTCTTTTGGACAGTTCCAAGCACGTTTCGAGCCGCTTCGGTCAGAGTAGCTGCCGCATGATTCTACCTCCTTGTTATTACCTCGGTCATCACAGGGATATTTGTATCTGCGAAATTAGCGTCGAGGCAATCCTCTAATTTGCCACTGAGCTCCTTCCTATTTGTGCTGAGCGTAAGTGTTTTCGCACGCCATTTTAGCAGCAAGGAGGGAGGGAAGGGAACTCCGTCGTGACGGTGGTTTAATGTTCACTTTCAGCTTCGTGCTCACCATCTCGTGGTCTGTGCTTCGGACAGCACCTCTCATCACTCTGGTCATAAGCAAGTCGGCTCGTTCCTGCTTCCAATTGAGCACATAATGAATTAGGTGCAGAGTTTTTGAGCGTGGGTGCATCCATGTTGTTTTATGCAGCTCCCTCAGCTCAAACAGCTAGTTCGTAACAACGAGAGAGTTTTGAGCACAGATGTTTAGCAGCTTCAGTTCATTATCATTGCACATTTCAATTATATAACTTCCTACGACTCCCTCCCAGAGATGTTTGCTTCTCCCAACTTTGACGCTAAAATCACCAAGAATGACCAATTTATCTCCAGCTGGCACATCCTGAAAAGCCTCCTGCATAAGGTGTCGTAGAAACGATCTTTCACATCTCCTTCAGCATCCAGGCCTTCAGTATCCAGGCCTTCTGCATCCAGGCCTTCAGCATCCAGGCCTTCAGTATCCAGGCCTTCAGTATCCAGGGTTGGAGCATAGACTCCAAAAACAGTCAAGTGTCGCCCCTCTCGCAATGGGAGTCTCCAAGATATAAGCAGTTCATTAATGCCTCGTGGCGTGCTAGCGTCGTTTTAACAGAGATTTCTACGCCATAAAGACTGCGGTCACCTTCAGGTAGCCCCTTCCATGCAGAAGTAGGTGTAGCCCTCGCTTTCCTCCACCAAAGAGCTTTCACCTGCGAAACGCGATTCAGAGAGTGCTACTATATCCACTCCATATCTCTTCAGCTCCGCTGCAACTAAAGCTGTTCGCCTCTGTGGGCGATCACAATCGTTTCTATCCAGCAGTGTGCGAATATTTTACGCTGCCATTGTCAGTTTCATATGCTTGTGTCGACCGCTATGTAAAGGGCCACAACGGGTGCATGCGGTTGCCTGTTCTTGGCAGGGTGCAACGAACAATGTCTATCGCACCTATTCTAGGATCTTCCCCATGCTGGGTGGGCAGTGCGGCTCCTAAAAGGGCTGCCAAGTCGCTCCGAAAGCTGCCGAAGAGGGCTGTAATTCCAATCCTAGCCGAGCAGCGACCATATACTCAGAGCCGCCATACATGCACGTCATGGACTAAGAGCTTCCGGTGGCACCAATGCCAAGCGAGTAAGAGAGTTGGAGGCAACGCAGGGAGCGAAGCTTGCGCGAAGATTATTTAAGTGGGAGTTAGGAGCACACCCTAAAGTGCACTAGCTTGACATCACTGCAGAGGATCCAGTGGCAAGGGATAGTCCGAGACGACTGGTCCACAGCGAAGATGCAGGGTGCCTGGTCCGCGGTGTACATGTACACGACTTCTTAAGGAGCCTTTCAGAACTCTCCCTCCCCCATCCGCCGAGCCAGGGGACGCGTCTCTACGCTGGCACCAGAGAGCGAGGGTATAAATAATCTGATTAGCTGAGTTAGCGGTGTCAGCATAGAGCCAACTGAACAACTTCGATTACATTAACATTAACAGTTTCAGGTTGCAGTCATAACATTGAAGTTAAAGAAAAATTGTTGAAATCGCAGCCGCGGCTGCTATGTTTACTCCAGAGCAAAGCTAACTGCAAAACATTCGACTATCTCTCCTAATTTTGAGCGACTTTAAATTCACAAAATAGAAAAATCTTGACATTTTAGCAGGCTTTCAGATACTTAATTTCTAGTCACGGTCTGACAATGTATTCTCATTAGTTTAATTGGCTGTATGATGATAGCAGCAACGAATATCGTTAGTGATAACTCGGCTTTACCTCCATACTCTAACTAAGAGATAAAATGCGCAGTGTACACTTAATTTCCTATTCCATTTGGGCCAGAGCAGAGGATAAAAGGGCTTGTGTGAATGGGCGCCAAAATGGAGCCTTGAAAGTTAGAGGCCTAAGTTTGTCCGAAACTTCAGACATAACTTAGGCTTTATACCCACGGTATAGAGTAGCGGACGTTTCGAACTACACAGTTGTGCTGAGGGTTCCGGGAACGATCCCGAGGCCAGGAGCTATCTTTGTTTTGACGCTCGGCTTGCTGAATCAGCAAAGTTGCATGGTGCACATAGCTATCGTAAGGCTACTTACCGTGGGGAGAGGAGGTGGCGGGTCGTTGAAACCTCCGTTTCGGCGTAATAGTTCTTAGCTGTACTTACTCTTCTGAGACCAGTTGGCCTACACGTGTGGGTTTCCCAGTGGAGGGCGCAGTCAAAGTTGACTTTACCTTTAACTTTGTCGCTTTCAAACGTGTTGCAAGAGTTAGGAGCAAAGCAATTGGGTTGAGCCTTTTAAAACTCCCAATTTACTAGCTGAGACTGAGTTCTGGAATTGCCATAAGTAACCGATTAATTGAGGCTCAGTTCCTGAAATTCAATCATGTGGATCGGACCAGCTGAGCTGCGTGAAGTTTCGAGCAATTCAAGCTTCTGAAGCAGCGTCCACACGACCAATCACTGTATCAATGACTAACACAATAATTGAGAAGCAAAACACAAACACTTTTCTAGAAGAGGAACTGCGAACATTTCAAGACCACGGCAAGCAAATTCAACATTCCATAAGTATTTATCGACGTTCCACCCTTACTTTCCTGTCGTAAATATTTATTTTAGCAGGCCTAGAAGAAGCTGACGGGCAGGTAGACCTTTATTTACCTATACTGTCGAAAAGTAGAGCTAATGATTTACTTGCTGGCGCCTCTCATATGCAGAGATGCAGACGGCAGAAACATTAATTTCATGTTTTTTTTTTACTTTCCATTCATTTCTTGACTCTCTATTGCAATTCTCAGTGTGCACATCCATTTCTTCCCCCTAAACGTAAATCGTGCTTCATTGTAGCCTTGTAGCTTGTGTGGGTTTGTGGGGTGTGTTTTCTTCTGTTCCAAGGTTCATTTACATATTAAGATTAAATAGCTATAGGCTAGTGTGAAAAAATTTAGCTGTATAGATAGCTATACCTGAGATAAAGATTTTAAAGTGTAAGTAAGATTGAAGTGAAAATAAAGTGAATGAACATATACAAACCTACTCTAATGACTGGAGGCAGATGAGCTTGAACCCATGGCCCTCCTAAAATTTGATGCAACAACAACAAAATAATAAATTTTATCAAGAAACCGACGCAGGCTGAGGTCATGACAGTGACAGAGACGTTGTGCAGTCACAGTCCACTTTGGGTTTCCGTAGCTCTTAAAACGTTGGAATAATTCGAAATTAAATTGCAGCAGTTTACTGCGAGTAGATATTGAGCAGGTGTAGCACACGTAACTTTGAGGGCGTTATTACAACACATGCAACATGTCATATTTACAGCATTGACGCTATTTTAGCATCCACAGATAAGAGAGCAAAAGTACTTCTAGAGTGTTAAAGCGTGCTCAAAAAATTTTGGAGTATGAAAGATTCTACCATAAACTCAATGATATGCATGCAATAGCCAATGAAGAGCTTCAAACGGAATTCTTATATAGTTCTTGGAGACGGCTTGGCTTTCACAACTTATAAATGAGGAAATTTCCAACTGATTCCTTAACGGAAGGTATAGAACTTCATGGAGAATTTTCTCTGGTTTTCATCATTTCTTCTACCGTCCAGTCCAATGAGGACTCGCATTGCTCAGCATCTAATTCTATAACTACTCTGGGCAAGGCAGTGCTTAGTGCAGTTGTACTTCAGGTGAAAGTTAATTATGTGTAGAAACGTTGGTTTGAGGGCTTGTCGGAGCTATCACCTGGAGAAATTTTCGACCGTCTACATTCTTCAGACCGTTACAAGGTGCAGATCAAAACACAACTCATCGTATAACTAGAGAGCACTCTGAGAGCGCATACCTCCCACAAGTAAGGCAACGTTACCGAAAATTTAAATTGGTTTCAAAAAAATGATTTCTCTTTTATCACCACTTAGATCTGGTCGTCTGTGCCCTCTGTAAAAAATACTGCTGCTGCAAGCTTCTTGAAGATCCGTTCACAGTTTTTTTTTCAGTTAAGTTGCTCACAAACGTCAGTCAAACACACAAACAGACCAACCGATCATCGCCAAAATGTGATCGATTGCGTCTTCTACCATTTCTAACAATTCCTGTAAATTTCTTCTGGACGCCTACGAGTAACCTATAATGACATATTTCTCCGACTGGTGAACATGCCCAGATCAACTATAGCCGGTATGATACGCTTCCAAAAGTATACTGATTACCTCGAAATTAAGATAAGAAAATGTGCTTGCAGTCTTCAGAGGAGGACAGAAAAATCTAATGCCACTTCAATTAATTAGGATGATTCCTAATGATCCTGGCTATAAGCTACCTTACATATACAGCTGATGGTAGCGCATACTATTAACAGGCAGGAGCTAAAAAATTTTCACAATGCAGTGTAGTTTAAGGGGATCATTTAGGCGAAAATGGTTAAAATTATCAATTTTCTGTTTTTTGCTCAAAAAGTGTCTTCAGGTATGGGGGCATTACGTCCCAAATTTTTAGGGGGCTAGCGGCACTAGAACCCCCCCAAAATGGGGGG
>LQNS02278143.1:13309710-13323091 GCA_001587735.2 Parhyale hawaiensis | reverse complement strand
CAACCAACTTCATCACCAGCACCGGATTACAGCAACATGAGCTTCGGCCAACTATTGCACCAAACTGATCAAGAGTCCATTTTAGATATTCGTCTGTTGGAGAAAACGAATAAAGATATTTAACTAAACAATACGGCGTTCTATTTAACCAAACATGTATGAAAGAAGGGTTGTTACCTAAGTATTCAGATATATATATTACCGCATCATAGCACATACCCCTAACAGAGTGAGAGCTGTGTATATAACAGTGTGAGAGCTGTGCATACAGCAGTCTGAGAGATGTGCATATAACAGTGTGAGAGCTGTGCATACAGCAGTGTGGGTGCTGTGCATATAGCAGTGTGAGAGTTATGCATACAGCATTGTAAGAGCTTTGTATATAATAGTGTGAGTGCTAAGCATAAAGCATTGTGAAAGCTGTGCATATAGCAGTGTGAGAGTTGTGCATACAGCAGTGTGAAAGCTGTGCATACAGCAGTGGGAGAGGTGTGCACACAGCAGTGTGGGAGCTGTGCATACAGCAGTGTGAGCGAGAGTTGTGCATACAGCAGTGTAAAAGCTGTGCATACAGCAGTGTGAGAGCTGTGCATACAGCAGTGTGGGAGCTGTGCATACAGCAGTGTGAGAGCTGTGCATATAACAGTGTGAGAGCTGTGCATATAACAGTGTGAGAGTTGGTCATATAACAGTGTGAGAGCTGTGCATACAGCAGTGGGAGAGCTGTGCATATAACAGTGTGAGAGCTGTGCATATAACAGTGTGAGAGCTGTGCATACAGCAGTAGGAGAGCTGTGTATATAACAGTGTGAGAGCTGTGCATATAACAGTGTGAGAGCTGTGCATATAACAGTGTGAGAGCTGTGCGTATAGCAGTGCTCGAGCTGTGCATATAGTAGTGTCAGAGCTTTGCATGCAGCATTGTGAGAGCTATAAGGAGAATATATAAAAATTATCCAGACCGCCACACACTCTCACTACGACGAACTCATGATAGACGCAATCATGCACTGCTTGCCGGTAGGCGCAGCAACCCCCCCGGACATAGACGGCCATGCCACGGAAACCAGTCTCTGACCCCCATGGCCTGCGAAAAGAGGACTGGAAGCCTGCCAAGGCAAGCTCCGCGTCGTGACTCCAACGCGTAGTCAACGTCTCAGAACAGCACACGACATCCACACCACGGGACCCACAGCCAAGCTCCGCGAGGTTCGCATGCCATCCTCTGATATTGTAATAAAGGACACGGCACCCCCGAGCCCGACCGGGCCAGGGTTACTTTTCACATCACTAGAAAGCAAGCGAGAAATGAAGATATAAGCAGAAATATAAAGAAGTTTGGAGAAAAATACAGAAGTATACACCAATGTACATAAATATACAGAACTATTCAAAGTGGAAGAAAAAATCCCATGCACAGAAGATGAGCGTAGACAGAAGAACGGTCCACTCGGCAGAGCTGCTATACCGACTAAGGCTAACACAACCGCCAGGTTCGCCAATTTATGAGGGACGACAGTCACGGTGGACATGTGAGTGCCTCCACCAACCTCCATGGCCCCGCCGCTCACAGCACGTCATTAGCACAGAAAATGAGAGAAAAAGGAAAAACGTAGAAGAAAGCAGAAAAATGAAGAAGAGAAGAAAGGAGAAAAAAGTCTCAATTGTGCCATTAAGAGGTAGGGAGAGGAGCTGACTTGGAATGCCTGACACATGGCTATGGCAACAGCCAGGTGATTTCCTCTCCGGTTGCCGTTGGCTCCATGGAGCTCATCCGCCTTCCATGTGCATTTCCTTGCATTCGGATTCCCATAACCCACCTTCTCAGGCTCATACGCCTGCCAAGCAGCAGCTGGTAGCCAAAGAGAAGGAGTACAAGTTTAGTCACTTGGAATCGACCCTGCTTTGGTCGCCTTTTACTCGACGTGCAGGACGGGAGTGGAATTCTAAAGCCCTCACTCCATGGCATGCTCTTAACGGCCAAAGCTTCTGAGGCCGCTTTAAGAGTCCTGTTCAGCTTTTTCTGCCGCTGTAGCCATGTTTCTCAACAGATTACCCGGGTTTCATTTGAGCAATCTTTCTTAATTTTTTTTAAGAAGTTTAGTGTCATAGCAGAAGCTGTACGTTGCAATAAATAAAAATTACCCAACACATCACAAAGTAAAAGCTGGAGAAACTTTTAAATTCAGTTTACCATGCCATTTTCCTCAAGAAATTTGAGTGAATTCTACATTATCAATTTCCCAAACATTTTAATACGTAAAAGTTCAGCGTTTGATTAAGTGCCGGCAGGTTACGTTGTCATAAATTGTTTAACCGTTCTTTCACAATTAAGAAGACCAATTAACATTTGATTGATTTTTATAGTTTTTGACTTGCAAGTACGACAGCTTGATGTACGCATACCCCTGAAAACGTTACGATTAAAAGTTCGACTAGTTATCAATACAAGGCACCAAGTATAACTACCAACATGCGCAAATTTTGGTATGGAATATACGTCACAAATTAGCAAAGTTTGAGTTGTCCTGATTTATCAGCTTTGGAATGTTGGCCCTAATTTCCGCAGACTTTTTACTGCAGACAAAAAACTCAAGACTGAGTGTACGCACCCACTCGATGAATTGGGTGCTAAGTGACGGCCCTCAGGCTCCTGCTGTGGCTGCATATCAAAATGGGAATGGCTTGCCGGACGAAGAAGAAAATTTAGGGTTCTTTCTGTCTACAACATAAAGTAACGAGCATATGAATCAGATCGATGCTTATGTAGTGATGAAAACTAGCAGAACTTTTTTATTGAGCACTGGGTTAACTCAGACTTTGAATATATTAGCCAAAAAATGAAATTCATTGATCTAATTTACGCCGCACAAAAAAAATTATGACATGACTGATAGATAACTTAGGTAAATTGGGTGAGCAAAAAAATCAAAACGTTCATAATCTTAAAATACAGTATTTTACCTTTGATTATACATATACATTTTTTACTTATTTTTCAAAATAAGTGTCAACCATTTAAAATATTTATAGTACGTTAGTGCACAGGTATGTTGTAACTATAAAAACAATTAGAGAAAAAATAAATCGGAACCATTTCCCACGTTTTGGCAACATTTGCTCTTAGGCTAGATTATAGTACATCACTCTCTAATCAACATGGGCAAGAAAAGTGGTCTAAGCAGTGGAGAAAAAATCAAAGTGACCTCGTTATTCGCTTCTGGCAAGACAACACTCGAAGTTTCGCAGGAATTACAGCGTTATCACCGAACAATTAAGGCTTATGTAATTGAAGGTAAGGTCAACTGGAAAACTCCGGATATAGCTAGAGCCTCTACGAGGAAATTGACCGTTCGGGATATGCTACATTTGAAGGTTTCTATTGCTAGAAAACAACTTTCTAGAAGTAAGACGATATTGGAAGACGCTGGAGCCTCAATGCCAAGCAGAAAGACAAGATGTGAGGTTCTGCAGAAGCTAGGGAATCTGAAAAAAGATAATTAAACCACCATTTCTAACAAAAATTCACAAAGAAAATAGGGTCAAATGGGCTGAAGAGAACCTGAAAACGGATTTCTCCAATGTAATATCTACTGACGAATGCAGAGCCACTGTTGATGGTCCAGATGGATAGGCGTCTGGATGGTTCCTCCATGACCGACCTCAACAGACACGGCTTAAGCGTCAACAAGGTCGTGGAGGTGTAATATTTTGGGCCGGAATAGTAGGTGACACCCTTATTGGTCCATTTGAAGTGGCAGAAGGAATTAAACTGAATGCAGAAAGGTGCTGCCAGTTTCTTGAAGCCAACTTAATTCCATGGCTTTATGAGCAGACTATCGCAGGCAGATCCAAATTGGTATTTCAGCACAATCCCAGACCCCCTCTAAACCGGTAGTACAATGGCCGATATAAACCGGAAGCTCACGCGCGAGAGTAGGTTACCTTAAAAAAGTACTATCTCGCTACATTATACACTACTAGCAAACAAACGGACTAACAGACCGTCATTGAAATTTGATCATTTTCAGAATGTTCCTAGTAATTGGTGCAAATTGAATGAAGATCCGTCTCTAACGTTTATAGTTATGTTTCAAAGAAAAAGAGACAGAAAAACACACACGCATACGGCTGAACGGATTTCCACCAGTAGTAACAGTCTTAACCATCTGTTCCTCCAAACATACCCAGCAACCTTATAAAATTTGTCCATTATTTTTTCAGTAATCCTGGTGATGAGTAGTATGATGAGATTTGCCCTCTCAAAGGTAACTCAAAGGTAACACATAACTGACGTTATGATCGTCATAAATTCCAGGAAATCGGTGCAAAATAGTACTGTTCTAGTTGTTTGAATATAGTGTCCGGTGCTTGGTGTGTTAAGAACATAACGCGTCTCATAACCGCTGGTATGTTTACTAAAAATATCTCATGTTTTTGACTTTCTGTTGTGTTTAATCAGGTATAGGAAACAAGCTCCGGTAGGAAAAAAACCCGGTAAGGAAAAAAGACCAGAAGGACAAAAACTACCCGGAAAAAAGCCCCGGTAGGAAAAAATGCCCCCCCCCCCTCCTACTAACTAATGCACATTTAATGCCCGTACTTAATGCAGTTATTTTGATGAAAATGATATTAATAGAAACTAAATTATACTGTACTACATTTACCCACTCTAACCTAACGAACCTAACCTAACCTCACCAAACCTCACCTCACAAAACCTAACCTCACCTAAACTGGTCTCTCCAGACCTGATCTCACCGAACACCACCTAAAATAACCACACCTAACCTAACCTCACCTAACCTAAACTGATTTCATCTAAAATGATTGCAAGTAACCTAGCCTCATCTAACCTTACCTAACGCAATCTCATCTAACCTATCCTCACCTAGCATCACCTCACCTAACCTTACCTCACCTCACCTAAATTGGTCTCACCTAAACTGGTCTCATATAACCTGGTGTCACTTAACCTGAGCGCACCTAACCTGGTCGCACCTATCCTCTGCTCATCTAACCAAAATCTAACTTAACTTAACCTCACATAAGCTATTTCTGGGGTCTTGCCACCCACTTTAGCAGATGCGAATGCTGCCGTAGGTTAAATTTAGCTTAGTACAATATGGTTAAGTATACCTAGACAATATACTGTATCTAAAATAAATTAATATAGCTCTCACATATAGCTCCAAGAGAAAGACGAAGCTTTTTCCGTACCGGGACTTTTCCTGGTAGCATTTTTCCTCCGGGGCTTTTTTTCTATCGTGTTTTTCCCAGATACCGCCTAATCAATAACTCAATTAATGGTTGTTCTTCTAAATTCCTCGCTGCCCTATCTGAAACAAAGGCGATTATCCAACGCCCACTGAGATACAGCCCGCCTATCAGATGCTGTCCTCTGCCCCGTACAAATCCGGCCCTAATTTTTTCTAAATGCGTTTCTGCTCCGGTTTTCTCTTCCACTAGAGCCCAGGCCTAGGCCTTTTACCCTACAGCAGCCGGAGCTGTGGCAGAGACTCCTTTTATCTTCGGCAGCTGCTAAAATGAAAAACATCTAAAATCTAATTACAGTATAATACATTCTTTGCTACAATTACAAACTGGAGCATTCTGAGAGTGTATGCCTCCGCCAAGCAAGGCAATGGTAAGGGAAAATCCAAATTGATTCTGAAACTATAATTTTTCTTTATATCAACACCAAAATCGAATGATTTGTGCCTGTCGATAGTATTAACAGTTTCTGTAATTTTCTTGAAGATCCGTCCGTAACTGTTTGAGTTATGCTACTAACGAAAATCATGACAAAGATTAGTAAAACGCACGAACGGACCAATAAATTAAGCGATTATCACCGAAATTTAATCATTTATGTCTTTTACATTACTACATTACTAGCAAGTCTTGCAAATTTTTTTAGAGATCAATGTTATTATGAATGGACAAATATTTACGAAGTTCAGAGAATTTTTTAAGTATGTTAGGAAGAGCAGATGATCACTTTTTGGTGAATATCCACTCATCTCTCCAATTGTTTGTCCACTTCACTAAAAATTAATGAACAGATGTTCTTGACATTTCATATATACGCAGCTCTCACACTGTTGTATACACAGCTCTCACACTGCTATATACAGAGCTCTCATACTGATGTATGCACAGCTCTCACACTACTGTATGCACAGCTCATACACTGCCGTATGAACAGCTCTCACACTGCTGTATACACAGGTCTCACACTGCTGTATGCAGAGCTCTCGCACTGATGTATGCACAGCTCTCACGCTGCTATATGCAGATCTCTCACACTGCTATATGCAGAGCTCTCACACTGCTATATACAGAGCTCTCACACTGCTATATCTAGAGCTTTTACAATGCTGTATGCACAGCTCTCACACTGCTACATGCAGAGTTCTCACACTGCTATATGCACAGCTCTCACACTGCTGTATGCAAAGCTCTCACTCTGCTGTATGCAGAGCTCTCGCACTGATGTATGCACAGCTCTCACGCTGCTATATGCAGATCTCTCACACTGCTATATGCAGAGCTCTCACACTGCTATATGCAGAGCTCTGACACTGCTATATATAGAACTTTTACACTGCTGGATGCACAGCTCTCACACTGCTAGACGCAGAGTTCTCACACTGCTATATGCACAGCTCTCACACTGCTGTATGCAAAGCTCTCACTCTGCTGTATGCACAGCTCTCACGATGCTGCATGCACAGCCCTCACACTGCTATACGCAGAACTCTCACAATGCTGCGTGGACAGCTCTCACACTGCTGTATGCACAGCTCCCTCACTGCTGCATGGATAGTTTTCACAATGCTGCATGCACTGCTTTCACAATGCTGTATGCACAGCCATCACACTGCTGTATTAACAACTCTCACACTGCTATATGCAGAGCTCTCACAATGCTGTATGCACAACTCTCACACTGCTATGTGCAGAGCTCTCACAATGCTGAATGCACAGCTCTTGCAATGCTTTGTGCAGAGCTCTCATAATGCTGTATGCAGAGCTCTCACACATGGTAGAAGTATATGAGATATGACGCGGTGATAATATGTATCCAATTGGCCTGATAGTGGTACACCCCTTCTGAGAACCTTGTAGGTTAGGGTGGCAAGGACTGGTTCTGCTAATGCTAAATATAGGTGTTTATACGGTTTTGCTATGTATTGAGCGACATAAGAATGCTAGCAGAACTAGTTCTGACCCCCTAACCTACAAGGTTTGCTGGGTAAGAGCTCATTTAAGGGGGCTGGTGCTATGGTGGATAGTGGCAGGCAAAATTTTTTTTTGAGATTTATCGGTCGAGAAATGGGCGTGCGTTGCAACGTAAACTTATTTTCCTTCAATATGAGACAAAATTTCCAGAATTCTACAGTACTTATGATACTTTTTTCACTCTCTGAACTTAAAGGTTCGATAGACGTACCAAAATTTTGGTACCCCTATCGAGACGCCGGCCATTTAATAGGCCGTATTGAAAGATCGTTGGCCATCTAATAGCCCGTAACGAAATATATATATACTTGAATTTTGAATGAAGATATTATCACCTTTCACTTCGTTCGCGGGTGGTAAAAACTCCCAACATAAAGCTCAAGAATTACTCAAGCCAGCAGTTATTTCTGTATTTCATAGGGAACGTTTGGATTGCGGGTCGGAAGCACGCCTTGTTCTGTTGAACTTTAGCGCGGCGTTTGACAGGGTTAACCACAGGGGTGTATTATACAAACTGGAATCCTTTGGTGTGGGTGGTAGGGTTTTGTCAATCATTCGCGATTTTGTTTCTGAGCGAACGCAGAGTGTGTCTGTTGATGGCGTTTTGAGCGCCTCAGTCGGGGTGGTGTCTGGCGTCCCTCAGGGCAGTGTGCTTGGCCCGCTGTTGTTTGTTCTCTATACTAGTGACATGTTCTCTTCCCTCGAGAACACGTTGATCAGCTATGCCGACGATTCCACTTTGATGGCGGTGATACCTGCTCCTCGCCTGCATGATGCTGTCGTTCAGTCTCTGAATAGGGATTTTATCACGCATTAGCGCATGGTGCTCGGCCTGGCGTATGAAATTGAGGGCCAATAAGACCAAGTCGATGATTATAATTGTCAGTCGGTCTCGGACACTTGTACCGCAGCATCCCCAACTGGAGATTGATGAAACTTTACTTCAGGAGTCTAGCTCATTGGAGATTCTTGGTGTTGTCTTTGATGTGAAGTTTACTTTTGAACCGCATATTAGGAGGTTGGTGTCACGTGCTTCCACTAAGATTGGGCTCCTGCGTAAGGTGAATTCCGTGTTTGGTGATAGTCCGCAGATGTTGTTGCAGATGTTTTTATGCGTTTTTGCTGCCTGTGTTGGAGTATTGCTCACCGGTCTGGGCTTCAGCTGCTGACACTCACTTGCGTCTGTTGGACCGACTTGTTAGTTCAGCCAGCAGGCTGTGCNTCCTGTCACTTGATTGTTGATGGCTGGTCGTCTAGTTCTGATAAAGAGTGCTTCCATTATCTGTAACCGTTGGAAGTTGCCATTACGGTGAAGGATTGTGGTACCATTTACAAGCATGTCCCTGGTTAGAGTCATATAGCCTATAGAGTCATATATACTTAAATCTTCAACGAAAATATTACCTCTCACTGGGTTCGCGGGTGACAAAAAGTCCCATAATAAAGATCAAGAATTACTCAAGCCAGCAGTTTTTTCTGTATTTCATGGTGAACGTTTGGAATAAGCTCTCCTTTAAAAGTACTGGCTGCAGAGATAGTGAATACCCTAAAAAAAAACGTTCTGACAAACATTGGACACCCACAGACACCCTTCATAGCTACGAACTCCTCCAGGAGTCACAAGCGCTTAAAACGGCCGATGCTTCTGAGGTCACCATAATTTTTCCATCTCCGAGCCACTTAATGTCTCCGAACTCCGCGGATCTGCAGCAATTATTCTTGCTTGCACGATCAGCTCCTTAGCCGAGTTTTTCTGCTTCTTCTTTTCTTTCTCATACATGGAAATTAGACGGTCATAATGACAGCAGCTCATAAAAGTCTGGAGCATAAGCCCGGCCGATTTCTGAAAATAGACCTGTTGGTATCTTATCTAATATCGATATTATACAACATGAAATTGTTCCTGAGGAAGCCGAGCGTTACACTAAGCATGAAATTAGAGAAGTCTAGAATACTAACTTCATGGTTCTGCTCCTGCTANCCGATTTCTGAAAATAGACCTGTTGGTATCTTATCTAATATCGATATTATACAACATGAAATTGTTCCTGAGGAAGCCGAGCGTTACACTAAGCATGAAATTAGAGAAGTCTAGAATACTAACTTCATGGTTCTGCTCCTGCTATTATATTTCAATTTCCTGCGTGGAGCTTCTATTCGACATGCACGTCATTACCTCAAAAAAGGAAGAAATCTCTGCGTGCTGGGGTAAAATCACACGTCTATGCTACCAGCACCGATGTTCTGGAGACGTCGTTGTTATTTCGCTTTGAAGCATTTGGAAACTATTGTGCCCGCGCTGTCAAAAATGACAGTGAGGAATTAGTGATGAGTGTTGACCCATTTTCACTGCTCGTACTTTCGTTACTAATATGCTTTTGAAGGATACGCTACAACGGCCACTCAGATTGTCATAAACAGGAAGCAGAGAGTGTAACGCTCTTTGCTTCCTGGTCATAATCGATGGGTGATCTCAGTTTCACTTCACCTGTACAGCACCCTTCTTCCATCCCTTATATGATGTACGAAAATAATTTCCTATATAGTAACACGCAGCTGATGGTTGCTTGCTTCTTCGGTAGTTCTTTCTGTCCGCCACGCTCTTAACGATTTAGATAGGAGAAAATTTATCTATTGAATAACAAAGTGAGATACCATGCTATTTCAGCGCTGAATTACGATGGCAAACTTAGTTTTTGGAATATATACTCGAAAGTCGAAATGCTGCATAATCTGAAGTCTATGGTTTGATATGATTCTCCTTTTGAGCTTGCTAGATGAAATTTAAAGGCTTTGACTTGATAGAGTTTTGGATCGCATATTCTTTTTTTAGCTCAATTTCGTCGTAGCATTTTGATTAGATTAGATAGGCGGCAGTAGACGAACCAACAGGTCCATTCTCAAAGAGACACCGAAACTTGCGCTCCGGCCTTCTAAGAGCTATTGCCATTAAGTGAGTAGGATATAAACGACTGAGGGAAAGAGAATAAGAAAAAAAGAAGATGAGGGAGAAGAGTCTCAGCAAAAGAGACGATCACGAAACATGAAATTATGATCAATAGCCGCTGATATGCGGAGTTAAAGATGTCAGACAGTGTAGTTGGAGCGGAAGAGAGAAGAAAACGGATTTAGGAAGCCCCGGAGGCTTTAGCCGTTAAGAGTGTGCGACTCCTGGAGGAGGAATCCTTAGCTGTGGGGGATGTCTCTCCCAATGTAAGTCAAGACGATTTTTAAACGCGTTGACTGATTCGGCTCGCGGACTGTGCAACCAGCTTTTGATGATGACATCTTCTGGTACTACTTCCCAATCTGCGCATCCTCGTTGAAAATATCGAGCAATGTCAACAGGGGAGGCGATTAGAGGATTGTATCCTCCAATTGATTTATAGAGAGTCTGGCTGTTGACAATGCTCGTGTTGATGAAGTGGAGTGTATAAATCCTCCAATTGATTTATAGAGAGTCTGGCTGTTGACAATGCTCGTGTTGATCAAGTGGAGTGTATATATCCTCCAATTGATTTATAGAGAATCTGGCAGTTGACAATGCTCGTGTTGATCAAGTGGAGTGTATATATCCTCCAATTGATTTATAGAGAGTCCGGCTGTTGACAATGCTCGTGTTGATCAAGCGGAAGAATATTCAGAGGAACCTTTTTTGGTGCGATGTTTTGTCTAGTTGAGTAAGAGCATCATATCTGCATAATCAACTCCTCCCATAAACGTATCGTATTTTCCAACTATTACAAGGAAGGATGGAGTCACATATCTTTATCTCCTACAATTGAAGCGTGCATTCTTATCCTGCTGCTCAATTCCCATGACATTCCTAGAGGAACACGTCCAGTACGCCCCATTTCATAATCCTTGGCATTTAGTAAATCCTCGGAGCCGCAGTCATTGCCGCTGTCAGCAATGGGATTGACGACAGTGATTCCTTTCCATTTCCTATACCGAAAAGTCAGCTAATTAGCCACTACATTTCAGTATTTGAAAATAGAATATTTACTTCTGCTTATAGACGATAATATAAGAGTCGATAGACTGGTAGTATATAAGTAAGCCTTGTACATACGTTTTTATTACTTGAACGATTCCTTACAGATAAGAACTTCCAATGCCTAGTGCCCCTCAGGGAGTATAGGATGGACCATAGGTAAAAGGGTTAGGTTAGTAAGGCTCGCCCATCCTGTTATGGGACCCGGTGACCCCAGGGGCTCGTGTAGGTTAGCTATTAGCTAGGCCTTCATGACGTCTGTCTTGCATGTCCACTTTGCTTCCTTCCCGATTTCATATTCCTACTTGCTCATACTTTATTCGGTTCTCTCTCTTCTTTCCCGACATGCTGCCCCCTTGCGGGTTGATCCTGTGCGGGAATACCGAATACCTTCGTGCATGGGTTCCCCGTTTCTGTCGACAAACTATACAAGTATACATCCCTTGTTCTTTCCTCTGTGACATCGTTCCGCTCAAAAACGGAGGCTTAAATTTTCTAACTATCGACTATCATGCACATAGGTGGACATTCTTGACGGCAGCGTGCTCACCATAATAGTATACATTTTCTAACTAAATTAAGGACACAGATACACTAGGAATGTAACAATAATATAATGACAATCAGGACTTCTGCACACATGTGAAACTGTTTTTTATTAGCAATTTGTTCGGAACAGTTTCACCAGGCGTTCATTTTTTGAGACTCAATTTGTATACTGGCTCTATGGCGTATATCCAAGATTGACATAGTCTACCTCTACGAGTAAAATGAAGACCACTTCCTAATGAATGAAAATTAGACTGGTAAACTCTTCTATTCGCATCAAATGGGCGTTACAAGCATGCTTGCCATGTTCACGTATCTGTACAAGAGGCACTAAAAGGATGAAGCACGTCAAAACTGATATGGGAGTTTTCACTCGCAGGAGGGCAACTTTGCTCCAGTGAACTCATGACGGTATAACGTACGTTATTTTATTGGTTGATCAGGCCTACTGGTATGGTCATAACTTTTGCAACAAAACCCATGCTGCAAGCAAGAACAACAAAAATTTCATAAGGAAATTATTGCCGTCTTTTTCGACATATGGGTTGTGGACTACATTTATATTAGCACGCAGTACAACATCAATGAATTTAATTAACTTCTCCGCTGCATATCCTGTACTCGGTGTGATCCAACTCCAGTGCATCAAAATTTTTGCACTCAAGCGGTAACTGTTTTGTGAAAGGAAGAAAGTAAGCTGGGCAACATAAATTGCTGCGCCTCCTACAACCCGGCAAAATCGCCTCCTGCGCTTTGTTGATCATCGAGTCCATTCGTGCGTCTCAAATTGATGTATGGAGAAAGTAATGAAAGTCAAAGTTGAACTTCATTAGAGGGCTAAGAGAAGCTGTAAATGTCTTTATTGTTTGGGAGCGTTAGCTGAGCAAAAAGTGAATGCGGTTAGGGCGGGCACACACATTCGCAAAAGTTGTATGCACTGCCGCACAATTCTACATTCGATCGCGAACTAGAAACACGACTCTCGCTTGCACTTTGCTATACCACTGGAAAGAATATTTAAACCTTTAAGGACCACTGGGCTTCACGAGTCCTGTTTCGCAAAAAATTAAGTTCCTAAATCAAGAAGGGATTAGTGATTTTTGGACCTATGAGCGCCGCGACTATGCAACGGTAGTCGAAGGACTACAATTTGAGACTAGCTCCAAAAATCTGAGAGAAACGGAAACTTGGTCTTTAAAGGGTTAAAATATGACTCGATATTTGCAGTTCGAACGCTCTGATAATCGGCGTTGGTCAAGTTCGCGTATACCTTCTACTTCTGAGTTAGTTTGAAATTGCTGTGACGTACACTTTCTGTGTGATATTCAAACACCGAAAGTTATAGTCAAGGCAACGTGACCTTTGAACTGAAAACTTGAGTGAGGGAGCAATTTTTTGTGTGCACCCGCAGCCGCAAAGATTCCTACTCAGCAATCTTGTGTCGTGTTTTTGTTGCTGCTGTTGATGATTTTTTGGAAGATCTAATGAAGAGTTATTTTGTTCCGAAATATAGCTTCTTAAATTTACATAAAAAGGCTTCATTGACGACTCATTATTGGTTGTTCATCTTTTGTATTTTTGGAATCACAGTGA
>LQNS02278143.1:13276445-13289595 GCA_001587735.2 Parhyale hawaiensis | reverse complement strand
TTGCCATCTTCTGCAACCCGGCCTATTTTCTGCCTATCACTTTCAATGGAGCTTGAGAGGAGCACCAGAGCCTCCAACCTGGGCTAATTTCCGCCTATCTGTTTCGTTAAGAGCGTGACACCAAACATATATATTTATGTATATATATTTATAAATAAACACACGACGGTCATTCTTAGTATTAGATAGATTAGATAACTCAACGTATGCTCTTGTCGTAGATATATGCATATTTTGTTAAAGGATATTTCAGTCACCCCAATAACTCGGTTACTGTGTCTCTCTAATTTCTGATCCACGTTCTGTATGTATTTCAGGGAAGACTATAAAAGAAACTTCAGCCCGCGTTATGCGGGTAACCGTATAGCGCGAGCACAAAAAGACGCGTTATGTGGGACTTTGAAGCCGCGTCTACACGATCGACCTTTTCGTCGAACTTTGTGATCGCGGAAAGATTTTAATCGCGAAACACACGTGGCGAGCTGGAAATCTTTGAGCACGAGCATGATCACAAAAAAATTGCAAATTATATTTGCTCTGTAAATAGATTTATCTTTTTTAATATATTTTAGTAATGAAAACATCATTTTTGATTTAAATTTACCCACATAGCGAATTTTGTTTATGTTTGATTCGAACTTCTGTACAGCGTGAAGTATTTGGCAACTATGTGTTGCCAATTAGTTATAGCTGTAGCATATTCCTCAAATAACGGCTGCACCTTCTTTTTTTATTAGTAAAAGCTACAATGGAGAAAGAATTACGTTTTAATGGAAGAAATGGATGTACACAGTGTGCATTGCAGTAGAAATTAAAGAAAATTATGAATAAATATAAGAAATCATTGTTCTATCGTTCGCATTTCTGCATTTGAGGGGATTCCAGTGTGTGAATTTTTGGCTATACTTTTCGCCAGTATATATAAAGTTTTGCCTGCAACTCAGCATCTACAACTAAAATAAATATGACCGATAAAGTGAGGGTGGAATATCGATTAATTGTAATGGAATGCTGAATTCGCGTACCGTGACCTTGAAGTGATCGTGGCTTGTGTTTCGGATGCCGTTGGGACAAAAAGGCGAATTGTTTGTGATTTAGATTGTCGATTCTTGTGTTTGTGATCGATGAAAAGATCGATCGTGTAGACGCGGCTTTACTGTACCTTCCTAAGTTGTCGGTGGGACAACAAACGCCTTTATAAACAGTTATGATAAATATTTAGAGCAACATCCTGCACAGCTGCGAATATCTCTTCCAGGAGTGACACACTCTTATCGGCCAAAGCTTCAGAGGCCACCCTAAACCATTATATGCCTCATATACCGAACGTCTCTTAAGTCCCCGATAATCTGCTGCAATATATCCTGCTTACGCAGTCACCTCCTGGGCGTGGCGTAGTTGTTTCTCAAATGATTTATCTTTCTAAGTCTTCTCTTTAACCTGAGATTTCTGCATTACCTGACATAACGGAAATAGCTTACAGAGGGCAGGAGCTCTTTGGGAATGGGCCTGTTGGTCCGGCTACTACCAGCTATCTAATCCAGCCACTATTTCACCTGAAGGTGGAAGTTATTGTTTACCATTCACCCGTCAGGGCAGGCCCTGTATAAATTCCAAGTCTCGACTGTGGGATCAGCGAGAAGTAAGATGGACCATTGGAACGGTGCACAAAGGAAATTCGTTGAAATTTCTGGCATCTGGCGGAGACCTTGAGATAAAAAACACTGGTAGCCCAACTGTGTTGACTGTTGAGGAGGATACCGATTCTGCTATCTTATGAACTCAATTTAAGCCTCAGCATCTTATTTTCGGAAAAAGGACTGCCGCTCGCGGCTGCTGGGGCTGCTTTTCTTCATTTCTGGCCACGCCCCCTCCCCATGAAATGGTTCGCCCCCACAGCACCCCCACGAAAATTTTCTTGCCACATCGCTGCTGCTTACAAACATCACTAACATAAGTCAAACACACAAATGGACCACCCGATCATCATCAAAATTTTATCATTTCTGTCTTTTAGCATTACTAACAAGTCCTGTAAATTTTTTGAAGATCCATCAATAACTTTTTTGAGGTATTGTGCTAACAAGCATACAGTCAAACCAGGAAAAAAAAAACACACAAACGGGCTAACGGATCATCACAAAAATTCGGTCAGTTACTCTTAAAAATATACCTAAAAACTCATGTAAAGTAAATGAAAAGCCGTCAATAACTTCTTGAGTTGTGGCATCAAGGAAAATGAGACAAACGAACAAACGTATGGACGGATATTCACCAAATGTTAATAATTTTTTACTGTTAACGATCCCTGTTAATTTCGTAAAGATCCGTTCTTGACTTTTTCAGTAATCTTGGTGACAAACAGACAGACGGAGAGACGCACACACAAACATGACATAAACAAAACCTCCTTGGCACAGCTGAACCAGCGAAATCTACCACTGTATAAATAGGTTGCACAGTTCACTTTCATAGCCGCGGCAGCTCGTTATTTTTAGCGTATTTTATTATAACCTGTAACTTAATGAGGCAATAGAAAGTATGTAGTGAATTGTTCTGCTTGTTAAATTATTCTTATTCTCGCTGTTGAGCCTGCAGCCATTACATTCATTTTTTTTTAACTGAGCTTGACGTCTGTTGACCATCGGGTTATTCTCACGTGTGAATGGGTAGGAAAGATTTTGGCGGAATGTTTAACGCATTTGCGAGAGTTCAATCAGCTGTTGGCCAGATAGTATAGATTGATAGCATGGATGCTACTCATTGTCCTGACAATCAATGTTAAGTCATTATGTTAGAGTATAATTAAAAAATCAGCGGTGGCGAATACGCGAGCGAACAATGAGATATATATATATATATATATATACATGGCGCCAGTAGCAGTTTGCTTACAAAACTTTGCTTATATGACAAGCACATCGCAAACAAAGACGCCGCATGCTCCGTCGTCAAATATAGCGCAAGAGCGTGAGCGGGTAGGTTTTTTTTACCTTGAATCAGTGGTTATTAAAAAGCGTAAACTCGTTCTTCTGACCAACATGTGTGACAGCCTTTAATGCCTGATACACACTCTAGCCAAAAATATGAAGAAACTCACAACTTGCCCCCATGGGACAAATTGAAAGTTGGGGCACAAAATTGTACTTCCAACACGCGATAACGTTAGGAAAAGTTGTTTGACGCAAGAACGGCTTGAATCGAGCGAAAAATGCAAAATTAGAGAGGGGCAAAATTTGGGACAAATGGTTCCCATGGGGCAAATGGGACTAAAGTGGGTCAAACGAGACTCATATATTGGTGTTCCTAAAGCCCTGCTATAGAGACGCATTTTGGCGTTCGAATGGTTCAAATCGGTTGAAAAATGTGGAAATGCGAAGAGATTGTCGAGATTTATCCTACAGCGATGGTGCAGCGCGAAAAAAAAAAACGCCGTTAGGACCGCGATTGTAAATTGAGTGTATTTAGGCAGTCATTCTAAGCATTTCGGAGAGAAGTGAACAGAACTAAGTGACAACTTTCATTAATGCAGTTCGATTTCTTGAACTTGAATAATTTCAAAATTATCTATGAAGACTGCACATCAAGCAGTCCCATAATATTGATACGGTCCATGTTGAATCTAACATAGTTTAGTTTAATAAACAACAGAATGATACAAAATCATGGTAGCATGCCAACTTTTCTTGAACATCGATAAAATGTTCCCGAAAAGAACTTGAAAGAGAATATCAACACTGAGAAGTGTTGCCAAGCTTAGTTTCGTTACGGGAAGACAGGAAGCAAAGAGCGTAACGTTGCATTCTTTGCTTCCTGGGGGGGAGAGGAGCATGCCCCCTCCAATATACCAATCACTGTTATAGCATGGGTTACAGTTCCCCCCTCCCCTTCCCCCCCCCCCCAATCTTGTTCCAACAACCCCGCCTAACCTAAGTCACTTCGCTGTCAGCACTTAGGGACTAAAAATAACGAATAACAGGGTGTAAAAATAACTTTGTTTTACTCCCTGCCTGGTCATCAACATAATGACACCGAAACGGCCGCCAGTGTCAGTCGCGTGGACCTGAGAATAAAATCACTACGGGATTGTACATTAAGACCCCTGTCAGACGAGCGGTTTTTGCCCGCCGGCGGTCAGGCCGCCTTTACCATGTCACACGCCCGGGTTGGCCGCTACTAACCCGATGCGGTTCAGTAGCGGCCGAGCCGCCCGTGTGACATAATATAGGCGGTTGCATGCGGCTGCCGCTGCAGTTCGAAGCGTGCTGTTGATGAAGCGTATGGTTGTGTTAAAATGAGTTTAGAACAGGAAGTATTGTGATTAACACTTTTGCTTCGAAAGAAACGTCAACAGCGGCGTCGTAAACGGTAATGGGCATACCCAGTAAAAAGTGCCCGTTTAACAGATGGTGTTCGCTATCTGCTATTAAAAAATTTGGAAAATGATCCCACTGAATCTTTCAATTATTTCTAAATGCTTGTATGAACTGTTACCACATTTGCAAGACTCAATTGAAAAGCAAAATGTGGTAGTGCAGGCAACCCTGGCGACCGCCGCGGTCGTGCCGCCTCGACACCGCTCGTCTGACATAGCCAGTCGGGCTGGCCGCGGCGGTTTCAAGTGGGGAAATGCGTCTCACCCGCAGCGGTCAGGCGGGTAGACCTCCCGTGTGACATCAGTCAGCGTTTTACATAGGAATCAATAGAAACTCTTTCAGAAGCGGTTCCGCGGCGGCTGACCCGCTTTGCACCCGCGGCGGCCAACCCGCTCGTCTGACAGGGCCCTAAAGAGTTACTTATCTACCTCCACTGCCGTCATTTTCACCGGCAAATCGCACTTCTATTCCATAATTTGCCTCAGCAACATTAGCTAATAACATGTATGATTGGTAAAAAACAAACGAAAACATATCTAGCGGGATAACGTTGAGAACGGCAACGCCGCAGCTGCCGCGCGGGAGGTACGAGAGTGGGGGGTGAGCGAAGAAATTGGACGCTAGACAGGTTTGGGCTTACACAGATTTGGGGGTAATTTTTTAGCCGTCGCTCGAATGGAGGAACATACATAGGTTTGGTGCTCTATAACTCGGCGAAGAAAAAAGTTGTGCAGCACTGATTTGTGTCAATATTTTTAGGGTAAAAAAATAAGTTGCCTATAGATAAGTGGACGATATTCTTATGGTAGGAATGTAAGTGTGCGGAAAATTATTAGACGTTAAATATTTCGACGTAAAGGAAAGTAGCAAAAAGAATTTTCGAGGTGTCATTGATTAGTTAGTAAAAAAAATTGATGTAATTAAATTGGATGAGTTAAAATTAGCTAACATACGGTTGGGAGAGAATTTTTTTGTGTGAAGGATAATTGTTGGAAGATATATTTGAGCTTGGATATTTAGCCTAATAAAATATGTGCGATACACAAATTAGACTGAAAATTTTTAGACAGCAGCTGAGTATACGATTCAAAATTTGATCGAATTTCAATTCGACGAAAAATATTTTGCTGTAATGAAGTTTGATGAAAGAAAATTAGGCATATTTTCCCTTGGAGCTTAGAGAAGTGGACGTACTTCCTTTTGACGATATATTAGTGGCTGTTGCATAGCCATCCCGTTACAGCAATTCCTCGGGCACATTTCGACTATTGTCAGCAACTGAACAGCTTATTTCAACGATGCGCGGCTATGGCCACGAGTTATATTGCCATTAAAAAATATAGGCACGTACTGCAATTTACAACTCGTATCGACAGGCTTGCTACACAATAGGAAAGTTTAGTTTGCTTAATTAAACATCGAATTAATCTGGCAAGTACTAAAAATATAGTTAGTTTTAGTGCTTGACAGACTATTCTACGTTTAGTTGAACCAACTAAACACTCTCTCTCTCTCTGTGCAGTAAACCTGTCGATACGAGTTTTAAATTGCAGTACGTGCCTTTACTTTAATTGGTAATGTAACACGTGACGATATATAGGGTGATGAATGAGGTTTTGAGAACCCGAACGGGCGATGCCTATTGAACTGAGTAGTGACAGAGTTTGTGAGCGCTCCTGGCTATTTATAACATGAGTGAAAAGATAGTTGCTACTAGAGTAGCCCTTTAGTACCGAATGGTTGAGCCGCTGCCTCCTGGATCTCCACGTCTACACTTCGTGACGTTATAGTCACGAGAATTGAACAACTATAGTAGGTAACATACCAAAGCCGCGAAGATTTATGATAAAGATAGGAAGGAAATACCATTCTTTCTTTTGATATTTTATAGAATATCTCTTTAGGCTAACCATTGAGTTCTATTAAATGAAATTTTTATCCAGTTTCCCACTATTTTTCTAAGGGAAAAAATAACTGGCGACCCAATAGGAACGTAAACCAATAAACTAATCTAAAATAACACCTTACCGTACTTTACCTAACCTTACCTAACTCCCCCTCACCTTACCTAACTATTCCATCCCATAGTAAAACAATGAAACTTCAAAGTCATATATCTCGAAAACTAAGCATTTCCTACGGTCACGTCATTCATGAAAAATATCTTTGACTGCTTCATTCTACCTAAATATGTAACACTGTTTGGTAAATATTAACTATTCGTCTTATGCCACACTCGAGTAATAAGGCAAGAAGGGGATTTCTAGCGCAATTGAGGAGTGCTAAAACGAAAATGTAATCCAATTTTTTGAGTAAATTAGGCAAACAAGGCAGAGCCTCACCTAACCTACCCTATGTTATGAAGGGATTTATGCCTAACTACCAGACAGTACGGCCTAAAGAGGGGCGAATTTGGGCTTACAGGCATGTAACCTAAGTTCCTTACGTAACATTACTGAAAGCAGCTGTGCGTGCCGACGGGGAAATTAAGAAGCTGAAAATACAATAATTTGACCAAACGAAATAGAATTTCAGTTTCCACTTTGGCAAAATATATTTTTATGGTATTTTATAAGATATATTTTAGGTATTTCATATCGGCATTTAATTTCACGAAGGATTTAATAAATTTCTCCACGTTTCTAAAAGCACATTTCTGTTCATTGCTAATTATAAAAAGAAAAATTCTGGAGTAAAAATATGCGCATGCTATATAAAACACAAGGTTTCGGCCATATACTACTGGGACCATCATCAGGTATGTATATAGTCTGAAATAAAATGAAGCACAATGAGTAAGGTACATGATTACATTCTTTGGTAAGTTTAAGGTACGTAAGTAACAGCTAAGACTAAAGCGTGGGGGAGCGCTGTTGCTGCTGGCACGATCTGTGTGTGAACATCAATATAAATAGCAGAAGCACTGGAAATAAGGAAATATGCACCGATCATCAACGTTGAGTACAATGAATTTTCAATTTATCTGAATCTGTTCGTCTAGCACGGCCACGTCCACCTGGACTGTATCGACCACCAGTCAACCACCGATCATGCCAGCAGCCACAGGGTTCCCTCACGCTTTAGTCTTAGCTGTTACTTACGTACCTTAAACTTACCAAAGAATGTTATCATGCACCTTACTTATTGTGCTTCATTTTATTTCAGACTAGATACATACCTGATGATGGCCCCAGTAGTAGATGGTCGAAACGTTGTGTTTTATATAGCATGCGCATATTTTGACACTAGAATTGTTCTTTTTAAAATTAGCTGTGAACAGAAATGTGTTTTTAGAAACGTGGAGAAATCTATTTATTCCTTAATAAGATATCTTTTAAACTATGAGTCTTGAAAATTGAAAGGAATTTATGAGTTTTAGTTAGGTCCAAAAAAAGGTGCTTTTTCTTTTGTTTCTATGTATTTTTTCATGTACAATCAGAATCTGAAGTCGGGATTTTGTCGGTCAAACCTAGTTTTTGAGTTATTGGAAAAAAAACCTATCCCATTGTTTCAATATGGGAGAAAATACCGAAGTATTGCACTGTGCACTGGATAACCTTTTAAATGGGATTCTAATCTAACCTAGATTAGCCTAGCCTAACCTGGCCTAACTTAGCCTAACCTAGCCTAATCTGGCCTAACATAGCCTAACCTGGCCTATCATAGCCTAGCCTAACCTAACCTGTAAAATACGCCGTTGGGTTAGGTTGGTTAGGTTAGAATCCTAGTTAAAAGGATATCCGGTGCACTGTGCCATCCTTGGGTATCTTCTCCCATAGGAAAACAATGGGATAGGTTTTTTTTTCTATAACTCAAAAACTAAGTCCGACCAACGAGAACGGACTTCAGATTCTGGTTGTAAATGAAAAATACATAGAAACGACAACAAAACTACACTTTTTTGGACATAGCTAAAACACAATAATACCATTTGAATTTTTTATCAGTTGCGGCGCACGGATTGAGAAATCAGATGATCGGAGAAACTGTTAGTATCAGAGTTTTGAGCACCAAATTGACGTCTAAAAACCTGCGCACCCCATCAGATACTTCTAAAAAGTGACTAGTGAGCTAGTTATCAGAGAAAGAAAAACACGTTAGGGCTAGGCCTTACATACCAACGATGCCGTGGAAATCTCTGCGTATCTGCCAATGCTTCTAATCATGCTTCTACAAAACACACAGTACGCTAAAACTCCACTTGAACTACTAACTTCGAACTTTCAACTCTACTGGCTTTGCACCCAAAACTTGCGTCATTAACGAGAAAAATCTGAGCACTGTGCACCACTATTCACCACCACAATTGCATTCGTACTGTTCGTACTGACCCACCATCGCTCGTTGGACTGCTTGGACACCGAGCCTGTGTCGTGTATCAACTTGTTCAACCGATCGCCGCTGCCCCGATAAATTGCAGCGGGTACAGCGATTTTCGACACCTTTTCCCATGCGTTGAAAACTGCAGTAAGACCACCTACTTGGCCAATTGTTTATTTTGAAGCAATTCTACAGTTCATTTCGGCAATTTACAACTCATTTTGACCAGCGTGACTCATTTCGGCAGTCCTACGACAATGTTACAGCGATTATTTTGTCTGGGAAGGGACTGTTTCAAGCAAGAAATGCATTCAGATAATAAAGGGGTAAGGACCCACTTTTGCCTTCTTCTGCAACCTGGTCATCGATCTCTATGGAAACGCAACTTTATTGCAAAATCTACAACCTGGCCTATTTTTCGCCTATCTATTTCATTCAGATGTGAACATGACATGAATAAACAAATCAACGCAGCGTTCATTATATGCAGACTAGTGGCCCGAGCCGTCACTATAAATGACGGCAGAAGTTAGCCCTTCAAGGAAGCCCCCGCTGTCTGCTGTGCTTGTTACTGTTCAGATGACTTCTTGAATGAAAATTCAGCTCTCTGCCTAAAAGGATATATACTGTGTTATGAGGCGTATAGGTAGTTCAGTGACATCACCCGTAGCACCGTTGAACAATGAACATGTCCAGACACGGTCATGCAGGCAGGCTCAGGGCCCTCAGCTGCAGTGCCAAAATGCGACCCCCCCTATCCAAACTACCGTCTTCGAAGTTCGGCACTTGATTTTTTCCTATCTTATTACCATAGATCGTGACGGAGAGACGGACCAACATTGGAGCGAGCAAGGGAGCAAGCGACCATGAACTGTGTTTTACTATATAGTGGATTTTCATTCAAGACAGTAGATAGTGGTTAGAATCTACAATATAATAAAGACCGATGTGTATTTATCTGTTTGTTTATATGTCGGTTTATCAATTTTCTGTTACGCTTTAAAAAAAACAGATAGGCGGAAATTAGGCAAGGTTGGAGGCCCTGGCCGTCCTCTCAAGTTCCATTGAAAACCGTTCGGTAGAAATAGGCCGGGTTGCAGAAGACAGCAAACATTTCTTTATCATGGACAGTTGAAATTCAAACAATGAAGACATCGCAGGCTTAGTCTGTTTTGTACGAGCATCGAATCTATGGCAAAGTATCGGGCGACCGTATGTCCGTATGCGCTTCTTGCATTGCCGAAGTTGAAATCGCAGCACTGAAGATATCTGAAGCTTCCGTTGGCACTCTCAAGCATCTTGATTCGTAGTTTCTTCCCACAGAGGATTTCGTTGCTTCAGCAATTCTCCCAAATTTAATTCAATGGTCGATGAAACAGCTTTCGCCAAGCAAAAACCATTGGACCTGTATAGGCTAGCCTACCGAATCCACAATTCCGAATCTGAGCTATTACTTTGAGCGTTGCTGATCGGGCTGCAATAAGCCATGTAGTTTCTCGATTTCAGAGAAAAAAAAAAAGTTTCCATACTGAGCGGCTGTGAAGCCGAAATCGCTCTTCTCAGTGGCTTAGGTTAGCAGTTGTAATAACGGAAGTATGATCAATGAAGAAGCTCATCACAAATTCTTCGCTGTCATTTTATGACAGCACGCTCCCACTAGTTCCATACATAATCAATAGCTATGTCATTTTATCCACGAAAATACCAAAAATATTAGTGACTACTACTTTCAATGGAGAGACTGTATTCAGAGCAAGGAACAACATACTGCTGTAGACAATTTGAGGGCTACTTCTGTATGTAACTGCTGAAGCCACAACAGAAAATGCATCAATTAATTTTTTAGGACATATTAACGGACCTATCGTACATGTCAAATAAGCTTTCCTGATATAAAAAAATATGTTTACAGTTTTTGCCTATACGTATTACGGATTCACACTCCATTGCTTCGGTCCCCATACCTGCACGTTAATGTGTTGCTGTGTCTGTATAAATAACATAATAATTCATAGCGCCGTGGTTTCTAAGTCACTTCAAGTTTGAAGAAATGTCAAAACTTCATTTCCCTATCGGAAAGTCATAGGCATTTCTCAGATATCTATAGGGGTAGCATCGACTAAAAACGGAAAATTACCTCAAATTTTTCGACATGGTTGTTACACTTGCTAAGCCTGATAGTGTGCTGGCTAACTTTTTTTTGTAAATCTAATGGTAGACACAGCCGTGTCTACACGGGCTGAACAAAATACTGTATTCGGACAGTGTGTAGTAAAGTCGCGGAATTAACACTGTCGCGTGAACTCTCATTAAGGGTTAGCTGACAGCAAACATACAGAATGCTAACACTGTACTGGAAAAATTGCTCATGGGAAGCAGTACAACGAGAACGAGGCTGTTAGTGCTAAAAACTATCGTTGACCCACAGAATCTCCACGCACTGGGACACCGTCCGCCCTTTGTAGCGGTAGGGGTTGCCTCCAACCATATTGGGTTCGCTGGACACAGGCCGGTAGCCCAAGTCCAAAAGACGGTGTATCTGGCGCCAGAAGGCATCCCTCAAACTGTCACTTCGACCTGCAACGGTATCCAAAGTTACCCAGTGACAATACAGCTCTATTGTAACGTGTTGCCTCAAAGCTACTTACAGTTAGCGACGAAATTATTCGCGTACCCTCTATTTTTCAATATAACCTTCAATAACTCGAATATTATTATTTGCACAAGCCAAAATGTTTTACACGGTAAAAACTACGTGAATGGGAGTATCAAACGCAATTTTCAAAGGCATTGGGCAAGTTATAGTACCTTAACAAGCAAGTTGTTAAAAATTCAGGTATCAAAACTTATCCATACAGTTGGGAAGATTGTCTTAGATACAGAGGATTGGACAATAATATATATATTTTTTAATCTTTAGTGTAAGAAAGCGGTCAAGAATATTCCCAACGTAACACCATTCTAGAAACTCCTACTTAGGCTATCGTGGTGCAAGAAGAGTCGTGCCTTGTCATTCACAAGCGATATAGCGCCACGATGGGAACTACAAAGAAGCTGAGTGTGCTCTTCAGGCAGAAGATTATTGAATTGCACAAAAAAAGCAAAAAACAGTTTTGGTGACATCTCTAAGCGCCTGGATATTCGAAGATCTACAGTGCAATGCAATATGAAGCAGTTTTCTGAGTTTAGTTCTGTAGAAACGTTGCCTGGACGTGGGCGCAAACAAAAACTATCAGTAAAACACCTGCGCGAAAATTGCGCCGTAAGTCAATATTAATTCAAAGTGATGCTAGGTAACAGTGCCGAGAGACTGGGTAGTTAGGAAGTTAGCGTGAGTATGCGTACAATTCAACGCTGTCAGAAGAAGGCTGACATACATAGTTTTGCGTCATTTTACTGGGGATGTTATGAGCAAGATTACTGAAGTTAATTATAAAAAGAAGTGGCCAAGCGCGCTGTCTTTTGGAACCGAGGATGAGACCGACGTTCAGTCGCTCGTCTCTCTTTGCAGCTTTACCCTCGGCTCTCCGACCAGTTAGCCATTCCCGAATCCACGATGGATAGTCTTCCTGGATGTCATGGGCTTCTATTTTTTTCATCAACCGTTGATGGAAGATTTTATTATGAGCCTTTTGGAAATCTAGGTATGATTTCCGTAACTATGTAAAAAAAAGTCTAGTGAGCAGTGAGTTAGCTATGAGCTGGTTCTTCTATCTCGCAAGCCATGCAGGGTATCGGAAATGAGCTGGTGTACCCTCAGGTGGTGAATAACATGTTTCTTTAGGAGGTGTACGATTGGTTTGCTAAAAGACCGAGGTAAGATTGATTGGTCGAAAGTTACTGAAGCTATTCTTATCTCCCTTTTCGTGTATCGGTATTACGTTAGCGAGCGTACAATATTGTGGAACTTTTTCCACGTTTAAAGACCGACTGTGTTCGAACAGTGGCGATGCGATGACTAGAGCTATTTCGCGCAGAACACGGGGAGAATAATTATCTGGATCAGCGGATTTACACGAATTCTGGTGGATCAGTTCCTGAAGGATCTCACGCATCGAAAAAACATTTGTGTCTAAGGGAGCTACTAGCGTCGGTGCTAGTTCCAGGATAATCGCAAGATTAAAAAAAGGTAACTACCAAGGGGAAATAGTTCTGTCTCCTTGTTGATTGTTACGCCGTTCGCCCAGCATTCCGTGATCATGTGACTGCCACACCTTAAGACAGTCAAGCCTTCGGCTATAAAAGGAGCTGCCGAGTTACTTCGACAGCCCAGATAGAGTCCAGAGCTCCGATATATAACAGCTCGTCATGACTAGACCGTCTTGTCTAGCCAGCCTTCAAGATGTACCTTAGCCACAATAGGTACCACCAGGACTCACTCTGTATCAATCATACCAATACAGAAAGCAGATCAACAGTATGTTTCCTTCCGACCTTCTGACTACGCTATCGTC
>LQNS02278143.1:13201209-13229894 GCA_001587735.2 Parhyale hawaiensis | reverse complement strand
TTTTTCCTGTATCTCTTCATCATGAGATTTTGCAAGTTTATGTTCAATCTCTTCCAGTTTTCGCCGGCATTCAGTTTGTCGCTGTAATACACACGATGACTTTTGGCATTAAACATAAAATTATTTAATTATTAGGATACTCTGACTAATTAAATATATCATTAAGTTTGCCATGTTTCAACTTTATTTAAATTTCCTATGAAAGAAAACGTAAGGATTGTGCTAGTCACTGTCATTCTGGTCACGACACTACCAGTTACACAAGTGCAGGCACGGGAGGACAGATTTCGACAGCAATAATAGGCACACTGAATTAAACAAAGAGTCTGACACGTTTCTGTTGAATTCCACTTAATTAGAATGCACTGATAGTACAATAATATAACGCAGTTCATTGCGTCATCTCTATCGCTTCTCTGGCCAGAATACATTAAGTATAACAACATGTTGTTGCTGGTGACAGACGTTGCTGCCCAAATCCAGAAAATCGCTGCTGCTCTACCAATTCTGTACCCCAATATGCTGCTCCTTACTTACCTCTCACACAGCTTGCACAGAGTTGCAAAAAAGGTACGGACACACTTTCAGGACGCTGACAAACTAATATCAAGCGATAAAAAAATATTCCTGTTGGCTCCAAGTAGATGGGAACTCTTCAGAGAGAAAGCTCCTGACGCGCCCCTTCCCCCAGAGCCTATTGTAACGAGATGGGGTATAGGGATAGCAGCAGCATTATATTATGCTAGACATTTTACAGTCATGAAGGTAGCACCAATATGCATAATGCAATCAGTTCATATTATCGGTAGAAGCACTGTATTTCTGAGATAGACTGGCAGTATGAATTATTTCTATTTCATGTAAAACACTAAATTATTTGGTAAGCTCCTAGAACAGTCCAGCGCTGGAGTTATCTAGGAACCGAGCATTTAGTCAGGTTCCTATTATAATACAGCATTCTATATTCTGAAGTCTTCTATAGGATTCTAGCATTCAGTCTTGTCAGTATTTTTATTTGAGTGGTATTCAGGATATGAGCTCCACCGAGCTTATGCACCTGCACCTGACCCTGACGTGAGGTAACCTAGAGTTACGTTAGTTGTTAAATGTAAATAAAGTTGTTTTATTTCATTTATATGTATATATATATACTATAAAACTGATCACTATAAAGAAAGGTCACAGCTATATAACTTCCTGTTCATGCAATATGCGCATCGGTTGAGTGAAATAAAACATGATTTCCGATTAAAATAATAACTTCCTTTCAGGTCTAGCTACAAATGAAAGAAAACTGCTGAGTATTAGCTAAAACTTGCAAATTTTTACGTGCTATTTTGCTACTAATAAGAACTATTTTGTTAGAAATAAAAATTATTTTGCTATAATACCTGCAATAAAGACTTTTTTCAAGTGCTATTTTGACTAGATTTTAAGCGCTATTTTGACCACTTTTTTGGACTGGAAATCCGGGCTCTTCTCATGACCTTAGTCCCCTTGACGTCGGTCTTTGGCGCATTTTGCAGATCATCGCTTTCGCTTTCCATCGCGAAAATGCAAAAGGTTTGAAGACAACACTCATGAAGGAACGGGCAAAAATTTCCAAAGCTATCATTTGGGACTCTTTCAAAGCGAGATGCCGTTTTTATTTTTTGGTTTCAGTCTTATATGCAACATATTCAATAATTGTGGGAAAATGTAACGATGAATTGTATACACCCTGTATTGTTGAGCGTCATATGAGGTAGAGGATACCGACCTAAATTTGTGTTCCTTACGTGTATGAGAGTTTAGTCCTTCCATCTTTTTTACTACAGACGTTAAATGAACGGAAAACTAGCAGTGGTGTCTTTTATCCTAAATTAGAAAGTTTTAAAAGACACACTCGAATATCGAAAAAATAGAAATCGAACGGGTGAACAACATACGTCTTCACTTACCATGTACGGTTATAGGTCATTAAAACCTAATACGAGCAACTTCTTGCTTGAGTGCATCTCATGCAAGGTTTCCTATATTACTGTAATTCAATTTACAAATTCTTTCCACCTTCCTAAAACTTGCAAGACTGTCACATGTCAACTTTCTTCGTACAATGCAGGAATAAAACTTTGTAACCGGATAAAACACTGTATTAAAATTCACCACAACGTTTCGGCCAGGACACGTTGGCCATCATCAGGTTCTCAAAATTAAAAGTTTGAAATTTGTCAGCTGCGGAAATGAACGAAAAGTAATTATACATACGTGTCATAATGAATAAACTAATTATCTTTCCCATTTAAAGTGCACATAAAATTCATATTCAATCTTAATATTGCACAGAATGAACAGGTACAAAGAGACAAATTTGTACAAGTCTAACTACTATATTGAACAGTGAACTAGGTCTTACAGTACATGTGCACACCACGAAAGCAAGAAACAGAATGACAGTTGCCCGCCGGTGCGACCCTCTTTTTATACTTCCGCCTTCGAGAATGTTCTCGTTCAGTACAGTTTTAATAGATTGTAACTTTGATCATACTGTAGATTAATGTATGGATTTTCTTGCTTCATTCTGATGGCTTCGAAAATTTTCAAGTCTATGATGCTGTGGTTGCCGAATACTATTAAATAAAATTGTTGATTAAGGTCTCTGCTGGGGGAACATTCATATGGTGATCATAAGAGTAATGGGATTTAATATTGCTCGGGCTATACCTATGCTGTTTGCAACGCTTTAACAGGGCATTCGTCGTGTAACCTAAATAAAGCGCATTACAGCGCTCCTCAGTACATTCGAAGCGGTACACGACTGCTGCCATGTCTGGTCTAGTTCAAAAACAAGAACCTTCTTTTAATGGTTTGTAATACGGTACTATTTTAATAGATGAACTATCATTAGTGGGTTTCACGTGGCGATGAATGATACTTTTCAGAGTTTTTCGGTCAGTTTCGAAAGTAGAAATATTGTCTAGCTGCACATAGAATGGAATGGAATTTTCATCTTTTCTGTTTTTATCGGTAGTGAAACTCTGATCCAATATTATAGAGATTATAGTCTCAACCATCGCTTGGGGATAGCCGGAAATTGCAAAGTGCTGCTCAAATCTAAGGATCTCAATATGAAATTCTAGCCAGAAGCTTGACAGTTTTACCGCACGGAGTCTTTACAACGGATTTCTTATAGCTTAAAAGTGTATGCGAGTCAAAGCTTGCATAATTACCAATATTAAGTAAGTAGGTAAGTACTAGCGTATTAATATATGGATAGATGGTACATGAATCATATCTCAAGCCATGATTTAATGGATTTATTGCAGGTATAATTGAGATTCAAATTACAAGACGAATGTACTACAATAGAATACACACTTTTACTTAAGCATTTTTTATTACATACATCAAATCGCTAACGTCAGTCTGCCTGGTAAAACTGCAATTAAAACCCATACATGTCACTTTCAACTAAAAGGAGTGACCACACCGCTCAAAGGTGTGAATGAGTTGGGGTGGGGGTTATTATTTATTCAGATTGTAACTCAGTCTCTACAGTTGCTGAGCAGTTTCCCTTTCGTATCCGAGTCGGTAGATTACGGGCGATTTCGGTGTTTATGGTGACCCGATTTCGGTAAATTTCGGCCGATTTCGATACTTGGGGTGACTTGACACAGTAGTGCCGATACGGGCTGAAGAAAATATTCGGACAGTGTGTGGTAAATTCGCGAAACCAAAGACTGTCGCGTGAACTCTCAGTGAGGGTTAACTGACAGCGAATATACAGAATGCCGAGACTCTACTGGGAAAATTGCTCGTTTGCAGCACTTCAGAGAAGCCGTTAGTGCTGAAAATTATCGTTGACCCACACAATCTCCACGCACTTCGACACTGTCCTCCCTTTGTAGAGGTATGGGTTTCGTCCCACCATGTTGAGTTCGCTGGATACAGGCCGGTAGCCCAAGTCCAAAAGACGGTGTATCTGGCGCCAGATGGTATTCCTCAATGCGTCATTTTGACCTGCAATGGTATCCAAAGTTACCCACACTGACGATACAATAGTGCTGTAAAGTGTTACCTCAAATTTAGATAGATCTCACTTTATATAAACCTTCAAAATATTACCTTTAATAATTCGATATAATCAGCTCCGTCTTACCTAGAGGCTCAGCATAACCAGAAAAAGAGTCGTGGTTTGGCTCAAAGGTCTACCACGTTGCCTGTGGAAACCAAATGTTACCTGAGAGCTGCACCCGTTGCCTGCAAGCTCAATGTAACCTAGCAGCCCTCCTGACCGTACATTGAGTGGTTCCGATCTTATCAGCAATTGCAGAATGAAGTGTACCGCATCTTGCTATCATCAACGGCGACGGTCATAGGCTGACCGTAAGACCTGTCAATGACTATTCTGATTGTCAACTCGAAAAATCTAAATGCAACGCGTCAAAGCAGTGCCAAAGGCAAAATTGCGTGGATTACAATTGAGATTGTGTTGAGAATCATAACGCTATGATTATCGCTGTTAAAAATAAAAATGCAAGTGGGCTTAGGTCTAGGATTGGTGATTGTTCTAAAATGAGCTTACGGTAACATTTCAGTGAGGTGCACGACCGCTAACGAATGTTTGCACTCACTATTCACGATGCTAGTCTTCAAGGGATCAAAGACTGCCGGGCCTCTCCTAGGGAACTGGGTCCCTTGACCGACACTGTTCAGAACCTAACTTTAACTTTGATTCCACTTATCGCGCCCGCTGCCGATATTCGCTAACATTATAAGCTCGGACCACAGAGGACTCTGCATATATTAGGGTAATGCGAGGTATGCACTAAATCTTCTAACATCTACTGATACCATAATGTTATAGCTAGAATTAAGTCTTCTACTACAAATAATATTACTCTGAAGAGTGGCGAACAGGGATGTAAGTAAATCGAAAAATAGATTTCGAGAGCCAAGCTCTTTATGACATATGACAAACAGCGTCGAGTCTAGTAAATTCTGAGTAGTTAGACAAACCTACTGTAACTAGCCTCTGTTATCTAATACTGTCGTTTTTCTGGTGGTCCAATCCTCGCCGAGATAATGAGAATGCTATGAATATCACGAGTTTCGTTTTTCTTCACTTAATTGGTGAAACTGGAGGCGGAACAAACCCACAGTAAATATTGCTATAGGAAGTAGAGTAATTTCCTAATAAAAAAATTCATATCATATCAGTCTAAATATATTAATAACTAACGTTTACAGAAGGTTTCTTAATTGTAGGAAACATATATATATATATATATATATATATATATATATATATATCGGTGGCTGGGAATCTGAAAATCGTACGTTACTATAAAGCCAAACTATTTTGTTACGACACAAAAATTCCAATGTAGATAAAAAAAACTTATAGACAAAGCCGTAAAGCCAACTACCCTGTTGCAGATATCGAAGTTACAAATGTTGAAGGAAATTCAAATTTAATATTTTTCTTCATGCCAACATTTAACAACATTTAACTCACATCATGACCACGCACCAGGAATCCACACAAGAAGCAGAAGACAGCTAGTCAGAAAGGAAGGAATAGAATGAATAGAATGAAGCACCAGCAAGATAAGGTTACAAGATTACGTAGCAGGCAGTCGATGGACCAATAGGTCCATTCCCAGAGAGCAGCCAGGACTTACTCTCCGGCCCTCCATAGCTAGTTCCACTATATCAGTATTGTTTAGATATCTGGGAAAAAAAGAAAAAAAAAAAACTGGAGGAAAGCGATGAAATTGCAAGCACGATTAATTACTGCAGATCTGCGGAGCGCAGAGACGGTAAGTTAGTTGGGGCGTGAAAGATAATGCATTAATGTTGCCTCTGAAGCTTTGGCCGTTAAGAGTTTATGACTCCTGGAGAAAGTGTTCTTAGCTGTGGAGGACGTCGCTCCCATTGTTTGTCAAGACGATATTTAAACGCATTGACTGTCTCTGCACCAACAACATCGGGATTTCTATTCGAGATATTAACTATTAAACCAACTAGGATTTTTCGACCAATTGTGCACTTTTTGATAGAAGTACCAAATTTGGCACAGATGTAAACCAATAAAATATGAGTAAATTTGAAGTGGAGTCATGGGCCAACTGTTCGCTGGCGGCCGTGGCGGCCATTTTCCAAAATGGCCGCAAGCGGACACCCGATAGACAGTAACAGTGGACTGATTGTTCTGAAACTTGCACAGGATATACAATTTTGAAAAAGAAACACTTTTTGCTCATACAACTTGTTTTTATTTAGGCCTTGTTTTTTTAGATAATAGGGAATATAAATAAATTTTGAAAATTTTAGAGCAATAGAACTTCATGAGATTTCATGCCAGAAGAAAAATAAAAAAAAAAACAATGGCAGTTTTGATATCCTTGAAAGATTTACAACAAAATGATACAACCGTATTCTCCATTTTCTATTTTGTTTTCTTTTGATATGCGATTTTCAATCGCAAACTAAAATATAGAAAAAATACAATGCTTGACATTGAGCCGTGGTAAAAAAATCATAAATGGGGGTAAAAGTGTAAAATCCGGCGGGATATTTTTTTTTCCGGAATGCTTAAAAGATTCCAAAACTGTCTGTGTTTTTTCCTCATAGATTTCTATTCATTTTTAAGCAGAAAAATCCCATTTTATTACACAATAGGCTAAATAAGTAAAATATTGTGGTGAAATGCCACCTAATACACTTTTTTACACTGCTGACAAAATTTGAATGTTGCATTCATGTTGTAGTAGTATCTCAAAATAATATGAATGTATAATTTCTCGATTTTTCACCCCTATCGGTCCCTCGTTAGCACCCCTCTTTGGGGTTCTAGTGCTCAAAACACCGCGAAAAATTAGGACGCCAACTAGATTTTCCAAACTGTTTTTTTTAGACCGATTGTTCTGAAATTATGTATTGTTGAAAAAAAAACGCAGATTGTAAATGCAGGTCGTAAACTGTCGCCTCCGGTCCATTTGTGTGTCTGCATGCATGTGCCACATGCTGTAATTGGAGTCAACTCAGTGGACCACAGTTAAGGATGACGAAACATTTGCTTGATTTAAGATGCCACTTATACTTTTGAAAATCAAATATCATAGTTACATCTCCCTGTGATAACCTCTCGAAATTTTGCGAAATGTTAAGAACCAATTTCGACTATCTTCAGCCCTACAACCCGATGAGTTGATGTACAGCGAAACGTACGTCATGGGTGATACTGCTTCTCATCGATTTTTACAAGATTCACCGTTTATATATGTATATTATGTATAAATTTGCCATTATCTCAAAAACTAGCTCCTAACTGAAGAAAAAAGTTGTAGGAGTAAACAGTGTTTCTTTTGCAAGAATAAATAGTTTCAGAATAATCCGTGCAAAGAAAAAAATAATAAATAGTTTGGAAAATCTGCTGGGTGCTGATTGAGCACTAGAACCCCAAAGAGTGGTAACGTGGGGACGAGGAGGGGTCAAAAATCATGAACTTATGTATGCATATTATTTTTGGATGCTGTTACAACATGAATACCACATTCAAACTTTGTCAGTAGTGTAAAAAAAGTGCATTAGCTGACATTTCACCACAATATTTTTCTTATTTTGTCTATCGATTAAAACGTTATTGTTCTACCTAACAATGAAAACAAGTCAATAAGGAAAAAACGTAGATGGTTTTGGGATCCTTAAAAAATTCCGAGCAAAAATAACCCGGATTTTCCATTTTTGCTGCAACATATATTCACCGCTCAAAATCGAATATTTTTTCTATACATTAGTTACTGATTGAAAATCGCACCAGAAAAGAAATCGAAATAGAAAATCCGGCTGAATAATTTTATTAGAAATGTTTCAAGGATTTCAAAACTGTAATGTTTTTCTAGCATAGAAACGCATTGAGTTCTATTGCTTTAAAATTTCCAAAATGTACCGTATATATTCACCATTATCTCAAACACTAAGGCCTAAATAAGAAATGTAGGATCAAAATGTGTTTCTTCAAAATAACATATACTGTGCAAATTTCAAAACAATCAGTCTAATTTTGCTGTCTGTCGGGTGTCCGCTCTAGGCCATTTTGAAAAATTGCCACCACGGCCGCCAGGGGTCAATTTCCCAATAGTTCCACATCCAAATATGCTCATATTATATTGGTCTACCACTGTGCCACATTTGGTACTTCTATCAAAAAGTGCACAATATATCCACTTTACTATTTGGAGTAGTTCTCCCAGCTTTATGAATGAGCTTGCGGTTATTGTGATGCAGATGATCATTATTGTCTCTCAAAAAGTCACGCTTTAGGCACATCGTTGAAGCCGTTCAAGTATTTGAATATTTCTACATGCTGCCCTCTGTGCCGTTTTTCCATGAGAGAGACGAGTCCCTCTTCCTGTAGGCGACACTCGTCTATGACTTATTTCGCTGCTGAGGTATCAACTTTGTTGTTTGCGTTGGAATCTTTCAGTTTTATTGATATCGTTATGCTTATAAGGCAACCGAATTTGAGCAGTAAATTCTAAATGTGGACACTAGTGCTTTGTACAAAAAAATAGTGATGTCCCTGGATATGTGCTGGAAACTCCCGGTGATGAATCCAGTCGTCTGTTTGCCATTTTCACACTCATGTTAACGTTTTTACTGCATTGCAGATAATTATTTGTGATTATTATACCCGTATCACATCGTTGGGTGACAGCTGATAGCGATATCCCTATCATTTTCAATCGGGCTGGGGGCTCTCGGTGCCCACGTTCAATCCTGAATATTTGTCGACATTGTAGCTCATTTGCCGAGGAGCGGTCCATTACATGAGGCGGTCAAGGTTTTGATGGGGCTTAATTCTATCAATGGTAGAAAGATATACAGTGGTTGTGATCTGCAACTTTACTGATTTTTGTGAGGATGTAATGAGCAAGAGCGTAACTATCTAAAAGAAATCTAGTAAATTAGTTAAGTAGCTTCTTTTATCTCGGAAACCGTACTGGGTGTTGGAAGTGAGCTGATACATTCTCCGATGGCCAGTGAGGCGCTTCTTCAGGAGGTGCTTGATGGTTTTGCTAACGACAGAGGTAAGACTGATCGGTCGGTAGTTACTTGAACTGTTCTTGGCACCCTTCTTATGTATCGGGACCACGTTCCCGAGTTTGCGGTCCTGTAAAACGTCTGCCGCACTTTTTGAGACACCGATTGAATAGTTTTTCGAGCGGTAGCGCTGTGCTGACTGGAGCCATATTTCGCAGAATACGGGGAGAAAAATTATTTGGACCACTAGATTTGTATACAATCAGGTGTGTCAGTTCCTGAAAAAAAAAAACATTCTCCGCAAAAAACACGGGTGTCTAGGGCAGCTACTAGCATCGGTGCTGGTTCTGGGATATTCGTAACATTTTCAACGGGAAATACCGAGTTCAAATAGATCAGTTTCTAAGTCACTGGCGATTTCCCCAAAGGGGGTTTGGGTATGCACGAATTTGCAGGAAGTAATGCCAGTTTCTACCATGATCTGTTTGTCGGTATATTTGCCTCTATATTTGCTTTTTATGTTGGTCACCAACATAACTATAACTGTTATGAACGGAACTTCATGAAATTCATTAGGATTGTTGAACATGTTAAGACACAAATGAACAAATGTTGGTGACTGGGTGTCCATATTTGTGTTTGCTATTTTTATCAAGATGTTTATCAGAAGAATAACTCAAATTTTATCACTGGATCTTCTCGAAATTTGCAGGAATTGTTGGAAATGAAATGAGACACCGATGACCCTATTTTGGTTAATGTCAGTTTGTGAGTTTACGTGTTTGACTATCTCTCAAAATGTTTGTCAGTGCATAACTCAAAAAGAAGCTCACGGATTTTCAAGAAAATTCGAAGGTTGTATTACTATCAAGAGGTACAAATGACCAAATTTTAATGATGATAAAGATGAAATCCTTATTTCGAGAACCATTTGATTTTTTTTTTGTAATACTCCTTTACCCAAAAAAACATTTATATATTTATTTATTTTTTGCGTGCCTGATAACTAGATATCCGGACGTGGAAGAGAACCCCGGTCCTCGTGGTTTTGGGTCTCGCTCCTGCCGGATCTTGTGCACTAATGTTCGGGGTTTATATGGTAATTTTGTTGAACTAGCTGTACCCTCTTCCAATTATGACCTTGTGCTATGTTCGGAAACTCTCGTCTGTAGCCATCGCCATGTTTCTGAGCTGATGATCCCGAACTTTGAAAAGCCAGTGCGGCGGTTGCGAGACTCTTGCCCTGGATTTAGATGTTTGGCTGCTTACTTTCGAAAGGGTGTTGTTGTGTCCAGGCAGAGTGAATATGAGTGCCCATGCTGCGAGATGATGGTACTGCGAGTCTGTGGCTAATTCAGGAACTTTTATTTATTCTCGGTATATCGCAGCCCTTCTGCTGATGATCGGATCTTTGATTGTCTCCTGGATGCAATGGCTATAATTCAGTCCTCGGATAGGCGTTCTGCCTTTGCCTTTATGGGTGACTTTAATTGTCACCATGGGGAATGGTTAGGCTCTGGGAGGACTGATTGCCATGGTCATGCCGCCCTCGACTTCGCGAGTGTCTCTGGTTGTGAGCAATTGGTTGAAGGTCCTACCCATTTATTAGGTGTTCTTGACCTACTGATGACTGATGTTTCTGATCTGGTTGGAGTCTCAGTGGTGTCTCCCTTTGGTTCCTCGGACCATGGTGCCCTATCTGCGACGCTGGAGGTTCGTCAGCCGGTCCCCAGAGTCACTGTTAGGCGTGAAATATTTTTGAAATCCAAAGTGAATTGGGATGCTGTCTCTGGTGCCATCCTTGCGCTACCTTGGGGTGTTGTGAGAGAGTCTACTAATCCTGGGTCTACTTTGGATCGGCTTCTCTCTGACATGGTGCACGCTTATGTCCCTTCCCGCTTCATAACGGTTAGGACTGGCGATGAGCCCTTGTTTGATGATGCCTGTACGAGGGCGCACCAGTTAAAGCGGGAGGCATATGCCCGTTGGCGTACTAGCCGGTCTGCTGTTGACTTTCAGCTTTTCAGGGAACAGCGGTGTCGGGCTGGTGCACTTATGAGGAAGCTGAGAGGGAGCACAATTTGAGGTCCAGGGAGTTGTTAGCCTCGTCTGTTAGCGCTCATAAGTGGTGGTCCCCCTTGAAGAGCGCTGTGCTTGGTGTGAGCTCTTCTGTGCCTCCTTTAATTGGTCCTGGTGGTGATCTTGTTGCGGACCCAGCTGACAAGGCGGGTTTTTGTTGCGCTACTTTGATGGGAAGCAGAACCGGGACCGGGTGCGCAATAACTGCGCATTCCTTTAGCATGTGATCCCGAGCCGAGGTTCTCCGGTTTTGCTCTCAGATCCTCTGAAGTGCACCGCCTTCTTCTTGACCTGGACCCCAATGGGGGCACTGATCCATCAGGTATGTTTCCTTTATTTCTTCGGCGGGTGGCTGATGTGCTCGCAGCCCCGCTTGCTTCCGTATTCCGTCAAATGTTGCGGCTGGGCTCTTTTCCGGAGTGCTGGCGTGTTGTCAATGTGACGCCTGTTCCGAAGGGCTCAGTTTCATCCCCTACCTCTGATTATAGACCCATCTCGATCACACCTGTTTTGTCGAAAGTTTATGAGAGGTTGGTTGCGGCGAGATTGGGTTGCTTTCTTAAAAAGCAGGGTGTCCTTCCCCCAACGCAGTATGGCTTCCGTAAGGGCTTGGGAACCTGTGATGCTCTGCTTCACTTTTCTCATGTGTTGCAGTTGGCTCTTGATGAGGTCATGAGGTAAGGTTGGTACAGCTTGGCTTTAGTGCTTCTTTTGATCGCGTGAATCACCTTGTGCTCTCCATAAGCTGAGATTAATGTGTATTGGTGGTTCAGTTCTCGCGGTAATTAGTCAATTTTTATCTGACAGACGTCAATGTGTAGTTGTTGATGGGAAGAGGAGTGAGTTTTTGGAATTGGTTACTGGTGTCCTACAGGGTAGTGTTCTGGGCCCTTTGTTGTTCATTGTATATACGGCGGATCTGTTTCATCTTGTTAATAATTTACTTGTTGGCTACGCTGGTGATGTTACTTTGCTGGCTCTTTGTGATAAGCCTGCTGATAAATTAGAGGTTTCAGAATCTATTCAGCATTATTTGGAAATTATTGATTCCCGGTGTTCTAGGTGGGGGATGAGGCTAAATGCGGGCAAGACTAAGACTATGCTCGGGACCAGGTCGCGTACAGTGGGACCTCCTTTTCCTGCACTCATGCTGGATGGTGTATCACTTCCTGTGGTTGATGACTTGGTAATCTTGGGTGTTAATTTTGACCCAAAGTTAACGTTTGAGCCCCACATTCGTTCGGTTGCCTCACGTGCATCGCAGAAAATTGGTCTTATGAGGCGTGCTTGTAGGGTGTTTGGCTCGGTAGAATTGACACGTCGCTGCATTAATTACTTTGTCCTCTCTCTTCTGGAGTACTGCTCTGTAGTCTGGAGTTCTGCTGCCGACTGCCATCTGTGTTTGCTTGACGAAGTGGTTCGTTGATGTGCGTTCATGCTGGGTGGTGTTGTGTCTGTGATCTGGCGCATCATCGCAGAGTTGGTGGGGTCAGTTTTCTGTATAAAATCTATAACTGCCCCAGTCATCCACTGTTTGAGTTTCTTCCAGATCCATTTGTTCGGGTGAGGTATACTCGGCGGACTGGTGCATGAGTTGGCCTCGGAACCGTTACGATGCCGTACGGGCTAGTATTCCCATTCGTTTTTTCCATCGTGTGTGTATGTTTGAAATGGTCTTGATGGCTCTGTCTTTGCTGGTGCTGGTATTGGCAGTTTTAATTGATCTGTACACAGAGCTATTCTGTGATCTCGTATCTTCTTTTTTTTCATTCTTTTGTTTTCTCCACCCGCTGGGCTGGTTGCTTGGGGGTTTGTTAACCTCATGGAGTTTCTCCGTTCCTACATCGCCAGTCTGGTGTGATTTAATAATAATAATAAAAATAATAATAATAATGCTCTGAGCCTGACGTCGCGGGATGTGACCCGGCGCCAGAGCGTAGAGCCCAACATCGCTCAACCGATCCAATTATTGGGTCATGAAATCTCCTCGATAATAATAATAATAATAAAATTGTTTGCAATATCCAAAACCGTAAGAAGCTGTGTATAATTGTTGAAGTATGTTATTACAAATCTAAATGTTCATCCACAATTCCACATATGTATTATCTAGTAACCCCTTCGATAATCAGCCAATTTATGCTCCACATGAAACTCCGAGAAGTGGGTTTTTCGTTCATGAAAGATTTTCCACAGAGCTGGAACTACCGAATGAAATTCGCTGTGTCGTTAAAAGTGGCGGTAGTTTGACCTACCGAAATACCGAATTTCTATTGAATCTCCTGCAGATACTAATACCAAATGGATATACCGACTGGCTTTCTACGGTACATTTGAATTTCCCGCTCCCACAAAAGAAGCTTTTTATCCCTCTATGACCCACCATACTTCCTGGAAGACATTAGGAAAATCCCATTGACTTTGGTTCAGCTGAACTTTTTCACGCTGTATTACACTTCATTGAAGGGAGAGACGTTATGCTGTGAGAAATGGGCGTATAGTGTGTCATAATGATTGGCTCACATTCTTCCGAGCTTAGTGGAGCGTGAACTGCCAGTGGATGATGCAGTTAAAGGCTTGAAATAGGTGTTATATGGGCTCTATAATCTGTTAAAAGGCTTTTAAAGGTGTTTTTATTTATACGTATATTTATATAAGGATTTTTAAATCGACAAGCCCGGCGGACATGTTTCCTCTGTTTTATAAGCAGTTTGCTAACTTTCTTGCCCCTAGGCTAGCAGTGATCTTCCGGCGCCTAATACGGTTAAGAATTTTTCCCCGTTGTTGCCTACTGGAAATGTTACCCCCATTCCCAAGGGTCCAGTGTCGCCCCATGTCGCCAATTACCGGCCCATTACGCTGACGCCCATTTTACCGACAGTGTTCAAGAAATTGGTCGCTTGTAAGATTGGTCGTTTTGCTGGGGTTGCGGGTTTGCTGATCAGCGAACACAGAGTGTGTCTGTTGACAGAGTTTTGCAAGAGTGCCCCAGTCTCGGTTGAGTCTGGCGTCCCACAGGATTGCGTGCTTGGTCCTCTGTTGTCCGTTCTGTATAGTAGCGACAAGTTCTCTTCGCTGCAAAACACGATGATCAACTATACTGACAATTCCACTTTGATAGCACTGATACCTGCTCCCAGAATGAGTAACGCTGTCGCCCAGTCTCTGAATAGGGATCTGTCATGCATTAGTGCATGGTACTCGGCCTGGAGTATGAAGCTGAATGCCAGTAAGACCAAAGCGATAATTATCAGTCGGTCTCGGACACTTGCATCGCAGCATCCGCATCTGGAGATAGATGACATTTTGCTTGAGGAGTCTATCTCCTTGGAGATTCTCGGTGTTGTCTTTGATGAGAAGCATACTTTTGAGCCGCATATTAGGCGACTGGTGCCACGTGCTTCCAGTAAGTTTAAGCTAATGCGTAAGGTGAATTCTGTGCTTGGTGACAGTGAGGTTGTCCCAAGACGCTTTCATGCTTTTGCTGGCTGTGTTGGAGTATTGCTCACCTGTCATGATCAGGTGAACCTGTTTGTGCTTCAGCTGCTGGCAGACACGCCGGTTGGACCAACTTGTTAGTTCAGCGAGCAGATCGTGCGCTAAAAATAATTTGGTGGACCTGTCTAACAAAAGAGGGGTGGCCGAACTCTGTACGTTATATAAGATGTACATTTATGAGAGGCATTGGTTGCATTCTTCTGTCCAGGCTCTCGAAGACTCTAGGAGAATTACACGTGCTGCAGTCGGTGCGCATTCTATCAAGTTGGAGAATGTTTGGTGCCGAACTAATCAGTTCGGTTGGTGCTTCGTACCTTGGTCTGTTAGATTTGGAACTCATTGCCGGCATCGGCTTTCAGTCGTGTTGGCCCGCAGGCGTTTAAGTCGGCTGTAAATAGTGTTTTGGGAACCTTTTGCGGCGTTTCGGGCTTCCCGGCGATGCAAAGTGCTTCATTTGGGTTATGCTGCCTGTCCGTGAGGGCCCGGACGCGAAGTTTTAATCATAATACCAAACCAAAATATCGAAGTACCGAATCATTCGATAGATTTTTTGAAAATCTACCGAAATACCGAACTGAATGACCCATTTTCATTTACCTGGCTGTACAAAAAATATGTTGAATCCCACCTATGGTTTTTCACATACTCTCTCACTGATATCACACTCATATCTCACCGATATTTTTGTTATACTTGCTCTATTTTTTCATATTGTTTTCCATAGTAGATATCAACAATAACACAAATAATAGTACGCATTCAGAATAGCTGGTTTCGACAAACGTCATTCTCAGTGAATGCATCTGGAAATAATAATTAATAACACCGTAAAATAAAAAAAAAATAAATAGGTTTAAAAGGTATATAACGGTGCGGCTGTTTGATCTGCATTTAGAGATAGGCGATTTTTTTTAACGATATAGAGAGATTCCAAAACCCTAACATTAAAGTCGAAAGTTGAAGTTAATATTTCATAGTGGTCACGAGAGAACGGATTACTGGTGTTTTCACAGCGAAGTCTAGGAGAAGAGTGAGGCAAGACAGTAAGTGGGAGGGCAGTTTTGAAGGACCGCCCCCAATGCTGGTAAAACCTAATAGTGGACTGCTTCTGAGTACTGCCGATGTAGGAACAATGGCAAGTTCCACAACTGTATTTATGGATAATATTAGACAGCAACTCAGAAGGTAGTCGGTCTTCGTACTGAAAAAATGATCGGATTTGGCAGTCGATTTCTCAGAGCAACAACAAAATCGATATGCGGGTAAAAGTTAGCTAACATTGTCTTACAATATTTTGTCATTTCGGTTGATGCTGGTCCGATGTATGGCAGGGGAACATAATAATTATATTTTGCATTTTTCGACAGTACATACCGGCAACTTTTTATCTGCGTTATTATCATTCAGAAAACGGCTAAGAAACTTGTCAAAAAAAAAAAAAAAAAAACAGGATTATCGTTATGACTGAAAAATTGTCGTAGACAGTCTACTTCTAATGTAAAAGCTGAATACGTTGTTGACAGTTCATATGCTCTGTGCATCAAAGTACGAACAGAGTTAAGTTTGAATACAAACTAGAGGATAGAAACTGAAAAAAACTGCAGCCTAGGCCAATGAACGTGGGCTTGCGATACACAGATGAAATACATTGGTCATTTGTCCTTTCAATGTTTATGGTTTGGCAATATTCTTGGCAGTTTTCTTAATATTTAAGCCTGTATGTACTGTCGAAAGATACAAGATTTATGTTCCCCTGCCATGCATCAGAGAGCATCAACCGAAATGACAAAATGCTTTAAGACAATGTTAGCTAACTTTTGCCCACATATCAATTTTATATTTGCTCTCAGAAACTACCAAATCCGATCATTTCTTTAAGCACAAAGACCGACTGTCTTCTGAGTTACTGTCGAACATTATCTATATATACAGTTGTGGAACTTGCCATAGTTCTTACATCGGCAGTACTCAGAAGCAGTCTAAAATTAGATTTACCAGCATTGGGGGCGGTCCTTCAGAACTGACCTTTCACTTACAGTCTTGCCTCACTCTTCTCCTAGACTTCGCTGTAAAACACCAGTCATGCGTTCTCTCTGGACCACTTCCGACTGCAATGTTAGTGTTATAGAATCCCTCTATATAGCTAAATATCGCCCATCTCTAAGTGCATATCAAACAGCCGTACCGTTATATGCCATATGATTTTTTTTTAATTTTTACTGTATAAACTAGTATCTGACGATGTTATTGATTCTTGTTTCCATGTGCATTCAGTGAGAATGATGTTTGTCGAATCCAACTGGTGAGAATGCGTAATAAGTGATTTTTATCGCTAGTTTAGCGTTTTTATTCCTACTGAGAATTAGATTTTGCCACCAGTCGTCCCATATCAGAAATAATAGTGCTTATTACATGATAATAAGTAACTTTCGAAAAAAATGATAATCAACAGAAAAAGAAGAAGAAAACGGGGAAATTTTTATAAAAAATTATTTTATTTTTGAGTTTACAGATAATCACAAAGTTTTAGCCATATTAGTCGACTTTCTAAATTTGTTCCTCTCCTCCCGGAGGAGGACTTTGCCTCCCATTTGGAGGTGTTCCGATGCGTTTAGTGCCACAATTTTTTGGCCTTAGGTCTGTCCTCATCCAAGGATAAAATTTCACCAAAGAAAGAAAAATGCCAATTTTTGACCATTTTCGCTGGATACACCACCCTTAACAGGGTGAGCTGGAAGAGTTAGATTGTCGCCAAGTTTGAGAGGAAATTCAATCATGTGATGATCTCCAAGTCGGACTAAGGTGGGTTGGTCGACCATTTCACTAATAGATGTGGATATCACCAGATACATATTACATATATATATATATATATATATAATATTGTCTTATCTGGTGGGTTCACTAACGTCTTGGGTCAAGTGGTTATGGGTGAGAAGTTCGATTAGCTTACTGCCTGGGGCTGGACTGCACAGTGTAATCCAGTATATTTGGAAAAGTTTGAAGTCTCCCATTACAATGATTTGAACTGAAGCAACGAAAAGAAGTGAAGCAGCATAATAGAAGGGTATCCCGAGTGAAGACATATAGGGTTCCCTTAGCACTTAGCATCCCAACTTTGGAAATTTCATGGTTTGAACCACCACTTCTTCCAATAATGGGGACTGAAAAATGATATTGTTGGATTAGCCATATAAGCTTATCTGAGCTTATTAATATTAGATTTGGACAAACGTCACCTGCAGCTAAATCTTTCGGCGGTTAAGTGACGATTGCACCATTCATGCGAAAGCTCCCCCTGGCGTCCAGCAAAAGGTACAGAGAGATCGGCCAGCTAAAACGCTTCAGAAATATACAAATCAGCTGTAACTGCAGCTCAACCCCAACGGAAAGTATAAAGAAACTCTCTTACATTTACTTTTCAGGGCAAGATCACGTCTTGCAAGCCAACAACTGTCAATCTAGAGATGCCCACATCTCCAAATAGTTATATACATCAATTGGAACAGCAAATGACACTACCCAGCAAACAAAAAAAAAAAAAAAAAATCGTAGCAAAGGGTGACTCGTGCGTCCTCGAGTAAGGCAAGTAATACTGATATACAAACAGGGTCTACAAATGAGTTACGAAGAACGTGATGAACAACCCATCTACACGAAACTTTCCTATTACGCAGTCTAGTGTCGAACCTAGTGTCGTACGCAGATGGATTTGGCTAAGGTTTACCAGTAACGTAGCGTCGATTCTAAGGAAAGTTTTTCTTGACGTACCTGGATGTATTTCCATGCCAATCTGTTTGATGTTCGCGAGTAACGCAGTGTCGCTGTACAGAACATCATCAAAGAAGTCCATCTCCCAGCCTTCGATATCGATCTTGAGGTAGTCAACCACCTCATCAAGTAGATCCAGTTTAGTGAGGATACCGCGATATGAATCCACCTACAGTGGGAAATACTTAATTTTTTATGCTTATTATACCCATACATCAGTTGCATGACTATCCCAATATAACTACAAGTGGAGTTGCAATATGTAGAGAGTGTTACTAGGGAAAATTCCCGGACGATCGACCGAGGATGAGATCTCGTACTTTCTATGGAAAGAACAGTCTCCCCCCCCCCTCCCCCAAGAAAAAGCTTTAAGACGCCAAACTGGAATCTTTCTCTGTGCTGCTGAGCTTTTAAATGGAATATATACAAGTAAAATAGAAAAAAAAATGATTCTGCTTTTTAGGGCGATCCGGACATACATTGTTCTAAGAGTTATTTGTTTCGCGTATAATCATATTAACGTACCATTGCCTTGAATCTAACGACAGGAGTGAATAGTTGCCCCTGACCATCGTTATTATTCAAGCTTAAAGTTGCTATTCTACTAGAGTAGACATATCGTACCTTCTTCCTTGACGTGTGAATTTCAATGTCGAAAGAGGTAATGTGGTCAGTTCCATTTGACATAGTACGATTATACCATCCTCCTTCCAGTACAGAAAAAAGTAGGAATAGAAAATAGAACCGATTGCTCTAGTTGGCGCAAAAATGTCAGCATATCTCCCTCGATTGCGAATTATCAGCAGCACGCACCTTTTTTAATCATACTTTAAATTGTTGGTCACTCCAGAAAAAAAAACACGAAATTGTATGTTCCAATGCAATTTAACTTCGTTCTAAGGAAGTTTTAAAGTTGACAGATGTGGATAGACAGACATATAGACGAATAGTCTAACGAAGGGTTACTCCGACGTATAATAGAGAAAAGGTAGGGTATCATTTTATTTGTTTTTTACAAATCTTCGTCAAACCTTTTACAAATTTCAGACTGAGGTGAATATTTTCTCTAGGATCAATTAGGAACAACTTACAGTTGACATCCACAATGGTCGTGATTATTATGTACTTTAAAAGCTTTTGACAGCAACCACAAACTTCTGTGCAGCATAAGATCCGTTGCGTCTCCCTCACTAACCAGCATCGTTCCGTTGGCAGCTGCACCAGCGAGTCCCCAGGGATAAAAATGAATCCTCTCACCACGCTGGTGCTCCTGCTTCCGTATGGTGGGGTCGAATGACAGCACCTGCGGGGACACGGCAGCACCACTTTACCCTACGATCTCCGGAACGTGAAACAGGCTCGTAGGACGGGATACTAGTGAAACCGTCCCTACTGGTGTCCCTGGCTGACACAAACCTTTTTATTTTCTGCGGGCTGGTCAAGGTTGAGTCCGCACGCGAAGTGGGTCTTTTTCAGAAGCGTCGCTTAGGCCAATAGTGAGTAATGCGACGAAATACCCGTGTTTGAGAGTAACCTACCCTCGCGCTTGAGCTTCCGGTTTATAACTGCCGATGCACTACGGTTTAGCGGGGGTCAGGGGGGCGCAAACTGGAAGTGGGCGGGGCCTCGGAAACCGGAAGGGGCGGCGCAGTGACCCGGCGGCGCGAGGGAACCAAAATCGGCTATCTCGCTACATTATACACTACTGAGGCCCCTTTTTTATTAACTTCTTTATCCGGTAACAACCAGACTCACAGCTCATTTTGTGTTGCACAAGGGGCACATTTGGCCACCTTTGTTCATTATTTACATCAGCGACCTCCACTGCAACGTCCCGACAAACGTTGTAAATATAAGGATGACACTCAGCACTCTTACCGGGTCTCACTGGAGCGGTGCTTTAGAAGGACCTCAACTGCTATATCGATTGATCCTCAACCTGCCAGATGAGCTTAATTGACAACGATTAATTGGTAAAGTTTCTTGGACACAATAAAATTACCGCCCGGTTAACGCTAAATAGTACTGAAGCTAAATCTGTTTCTCAACAACGTAGTCTAGTAATAACTGTTAAAGCAACCTGAAACATGAGACGGAAGTTAATGAGAGTGTGATCATTTCAAATCAGTTCTGTTATTTGTGGAAGAAAAATTATACCCAAATCTAATGTTACCTAATCATTTTTCATATAAAGGGTCAGTCTGCCACTCCTGGAAGTGTACTATTCAATTGATAAAATGAAAAACTCTGAAGTGAAGCACAAAAAAAAAAAATCCTAGCTTATGGATAGGTCATGCGTGGGTCGATTTCAGCCGGTCAGATCCTTCCCTCTCCATCAAGGACAGCTCGGCCGAGAGGCACCTATCGAAACTTGAAAGCAATTATATCGAAAATTCTTCTGCATCGCAGGTTCGCAAGGAAAGTGAAGACCAGGAAGGCGGTACGTATCATCGTATACTAATTTCGTACGTTTCGGGCATCCTACCCATCATCAGCAAAACTAAAATGGAGAAATTGTCAAGATCGACTCGGACGCCACACCGTTCGGCATGCTGTCTCACCATTCCATTATGATTAACTTTTGGTGAAGATCCTTCCATCCATTTGTTTGTTTTTCTGCCTCATATTTCTCAGTGCCATATGGATGGATGGATTTTTATGAAATTTAGATGAGTTGTTAGGTATATCACAAAGAGTAAATGACAAAATTTTTGTGATGACCTGTTTGTTCATTCGTATGTTTTTTGCTGTTTTTGAGTTTATGTTTGTTAGCGCAATAACTCAAAAAGTTTTGACTAAACATTTATGAAACTCACAGGAATTGTTAGTAATGTTTAAAGACATAAATGATTAAATTTTGGTGCAGATCGACTGATTTGTTTCTATGTTTGAGTTTGTGTTTGTCATGCTATAACTCAAAAAGTTTTGAATGGATTTTTATGAAATTTACAGGAGCTGTTAATAATGTTACAAGGCAAAACTGGTTGAATTTTGGTGTAGATTGGTTGATTCGTTTCTATGTTTGAGTAGTGTTTGTCATAATGTTTGTTACGCAATAACTCAAAAAGTTTTGAATGGATCTTTATGAAATTTGCAGTAGTTGTTATTTTTGTTAAAAGATATAAATGACTAAATTTTGGTGCAGATCGGTGGTTCGTTTGTATGTTTGATTATATTATCACAATGTTTGTTACGCAATAACTCAAAAATTTTTGAATGGATCTTTATGAAATTTACAGGAGCTGTTTAGAATGTGAATAGGCAAAAATGGTTAAATTTTGGAGATCGGTTGATTCGTTTCTATGTTTGAGTTGTGTTTTCCATAATGTTTGTTACGCAATAACTCAAAAAGCTTTGAATGAATCTGTATGAAATTGCAGGAGTTGTTAGTAATATTAAAAGATACAAATGACTAAATTTTGGTGCAGATCGGTAGGCTCGTTTGTATGTTTGACTTATGTTTGCCATAATGTTTGTGAGCAGCATAACTCAAGCAGTTATGAAAGGATCTTTAAAAAATTGCCGAAAGTATTAACAATATTAAAAGGCACGAATGATTATATTTTGGAGTTGGTACAAAAGAAATCATGGTTTCAGAGCCAATTTGACTTTTTCGTTGCCGTTGTCTTACTCGGTGGAGGTATGCGCTCTCAGAGTGCTGTAGTTTCTTTCTGTAACCCTTATGCGTCAAATATTTCTTGTTACTGTGCCCGGCAGGAGCTTCATCTCTCCATTGATAGCAAGTCTTCGTTCTTGAGACTTTAGTAGTTTCGTTCGTCTTTTACGTTCCTGACCTCTTTCTTAATGGCACGTGTGTCTGCCAATGTAAAATCTTAACTATAATACTGCAACAAACTTGAAAGCCTCTCCTTCAAAGCGCGCACGAAATAAATAAATACACGAAGCTTTTTATTATATAAGGATATCTGACGACATTTGGCAGAGTTCCTGTACAATTCATGGAAATCCTTCGAAAACGTTTTGACTTGAGTTTGTTGAGCGACAGACAGGCAAACATTCCCTTACTGGCCGAGCCAATCAAAAGAAAACTGGAAAAGACGTGCAACAACCAATGCGGTTCGCTAAACAAGAGATGTTTGTAAAGAAAATTGGTCGAGTATGCTTCAGCTTTTGCATTACATATATTGCACAGCTATACATAGTAAAAAACGAATAGTAATTGATAGCCGTCTAGTATTAGTGTGTTTCGCCCTTGAATGTACAAGAAAAAGAGGTGATAAAAATTTGTATGAATTTGATAGCAAGTAATATGTTCGTTGATCTATAAGAAAAGAAAAACATGTGAGAACTGTGGAATTTCCACCGGTCCCGCTAGTTCGTACAAGATCTAGCAAAACTTCACGAGTAACTATACAAATTTAAATACTCTTCACAATGCAAGTCCTTCCCACTAGCTGCTCTTCTTAAATGGCACTGTCAGTTACACGGCTTCAATCCTACTTGACAGCGTGAATTATACGATTCGAATCGGGGATCGCCGGAGCCTCATATACGTGTAATCGAAATTCCTGATTGTGGTCAATAGCAGTTTAGGCCGCAATCATGATAGCACCATATACCGTGCAGTGCTATCGGTTACAGGCAACATGTCTCCCGTAAAAATTGTATTGTATCGCTTGTTGCGTCGGTGGGGCCTCGGCCTTAGGGTGAGGCAAACCTGCAGTATGCCACGGACATCTTACACACGTTCAAGAACTTGAATCTATGAGTTTTGACAAGACATGGTCGTCTTGATGGATTTTCCGACAAGGGTAATATGGAACACTGAAGGTGTGTTATGTAATTAGAGAAGTTTTTAAAGTAAATTTGAGTCGTATATACACAAACAATATAGTTCATTGAGAAACAGAACTGCTTAAAAATACATCACGTGTAAATAGAGCGGTTCGATAGAACTACATCCAAACATGCCGATTCCTAAGAAAGTTACTCTGCTTTACGCTAAAAGAAAACAACCTGGACTACATGCACAAAATACAATATTGTGTTTTTGTTACAATGACAATGATTTAAACGTCCAAACATGTAAGAAGGCATATTGTTGTACACATAACAATTTCCCGTGACGAGAAGCAGACATAATGCTCACCATGAGAACATAATAGTACTGGATTGTTTAGAATACCATTCACTTCTTTGGATGCCAAGGAAACGCAAATGCCTAGAACGCCTATAGAGTCCTCTGAAATGGAGGGACTGGGTGTCCGCATCATGATTATGCAATTATTATTTTTGTTAAGGGAAAGTGACGACATGCGGTTGCTTTAGTATTGCTATTCCTACATTTTTTTCACTTACCCGGTAGAAGGTGAAAAGCTTTGTAATCATACGCCATTGGCAGATAATTATCATAGTGAAGCATCATACCTATAAGGCATGAACTGCATAGAGACAGGCTAAAGTCAAGCTTACTACAAGAATGCAGCAACGGCTACCGAAAACTGAAAGTAAAATTTCCGTCAAGGCTGACTCCCTGACTGGCTGTACAAATGGTTGGGAGCCTGTGATCGTTGGGAACGGAGCAGCTACCGAAAGGTACAAGTTAAAGTCAACTTGGCCGTCCCCAACTGGGAAACCCATACGCACTGGTTTGCACTGCACGTATGGGCCAACAGGCCCCAGAGAAGCATACGACTGCAGTCAACCACCGATCGTCTAGAGCTATGGCGCCAATGGCAGGACACCCCATGCGACGATCTGGCTCCAGACCCTCCCCATTGCTGGTAAAGGTCAGCAAACTCACAGCCGTACACAAACTCAATGCTGACTGATCACGTCAAGCGCCGCGAAGAACCTGCCTACTTGGTCGGGAGGTTTGAACCTGGCCTTGACAGTCACAGTCAGAACCTTGAGTCTGCTGCAAAAAAAAAGAAGAAAAAACCTTGGCCATGACGGCAGACTGTAGCTGTGTTCCCTTCTCCTCTTAAACCTCCTTGCAAGAGGCATCGGCCCCGGGCAGATGCTCAGCGGTTCCCATACGCAGATTCTCTACTGAAATAGGAAGCGCACCTTACAGCCGTAGGCCGCCATGGCGTCGTCAAAGCTCCACTCGTTGTTGATGCCAAAAGAGAGGACGAGGCAGTCAGTGGGGTCGGGGGCAAACCTTTCCTTCATGCAAATAGCCTTCGCTCCGTCACGCTTGGGGTTACCCCCAGGGCCACCGAACTTTTTCTGTCAAGCCAGAGGAATCACTTTCATTAAGAAAAAACCATACCGTGAAATGAATGGTGAATGTCATGAAGTCATGCACTGAGTACAGTTTAATAATACCATTTTGCTTCAGGCTCCATCCGTCCATGAGTCTGCACGTCATGCTTCTAGTATTAGATAGAAAAAATTCAACTTACAAGAAGCTCTGATTTTCACTGGAAGGAAATTCAACGTAAGCTGTCTTCTTTTCGTTTCTTGAAAAATTTTCAACCAGTTTCGATATGAATATTATTTTACGTATCATATCCATACATTTTCATCGTTTTTCTCCTTAAATTGTGTTCACTTTGCTAGTCTCATACGGTATTCTCAATAGGGTGGGCCAGATGCGTAGTGAAGATACCGTACGGGGTGCAAAGCGGGTAGTGTTGGACGTTTCGACTCTAAAGTATTTTTTTTTAAGCGAATGTGCGATGTCAAAGGAAATACAATTACATTATGAAAATAGAGGGTTACACTGGTGTACCTGAAGAAAGTGGCAGAGTCTGCTGCAGTTTGTTTTATAGTTATCGCACATAATAGAGTAGGAAAATTATGGGCTACTGATCGACATCCACGGGTCCCGTGAAAGTGCGAAAAATTGGATACACCGACAAAAATATTTAAACGTGTAAGATTATGAAGGGTTGAATTACCTGCAATCGCGTGAACCAGAACCTAGAAAACGCGAGTAAATGTATACGAGAATTAGAACGCCTCTGGGCGTAAGACCAGCACCTGCTGTGGGCGGCAAATTCAACCCCGTCATTGTTTATGGCCAGCATATTCCACAGTTTTGGCATTTTCACATCTCACTCAACCTACCTGACTGTCCGAAATGCTCAGCTTCTTGTGCCTCTTTTTGGGTGGCGTAACAGATTCAATGCCGTAATTTTTTATGGCCAGCTAACACAAAATCTTTTGCCATTTTTCGCATCTCGGTCAACCCCCTGACTACTAAAAAAAACTAGAACGTCTCGTAGCGTAAGACTATCACCCGCGGGGGAGGCAAAATCAACGCCGTCAATTTATATGGAAAACTATTCCTATTTTGTTTGGCCTGGGTCACATCTACATCAACCCTGCAAAAAATTATGAACATTGCTCAACTCCTGTGACAGGTCTTTTTGCCGTCGGCCAATTCGCCGTCGGTCTTTTCGCCGTTAGGTCATTTCGCCGTGAGGGCATTTCATCATGTACCATAAATGTCATGATAATACATAAACTATTACAAACTGCGCCCTTAACCTAAGATGCTATTGTTATGGCTAGGAAAAGTTTCAGCTTCTGGCCCATAGAGCAAGTCGTGCAGCAAATTTTAAAAGGAAAAAAAGGGTAATAGAATTAAAAAGTGGAACAAAATTAAAAATACAGTAACTGAAAATGCAATGATGGATAACATCACCGATCTTAGTCATCTAAAAAGTTCAAAATCAATAACTGGAACTTAAATATAATAATTTCCACAAAACTTGCACATCTTGGTCATTTACTAAGACATAACTCGGAAGCAAAGAGCGTAACGGGAGGACTCACGAGAAATCAACATAAAAAAGTGACGTCATCATCGACGAATCTATGGCTGAGCAGCCTATAAGCATTTTAACTAACTTTGCCAGAAAAAATCGTCTTAAATTGAGAATTTTATGTCTTTAGCGTATAAATAAATTAAGAGACTATATACTAATTAAGCAATAAACAATTATCTGTAGAAAATTGCAGTGCATGCTGGTGGAGGCTTTCACAGCACTAGCGCTGAAATTTGGTACCTTTTGGCGACATGATTTAACTTAATCTTTTATTTGAAGCCTTAGTTACACTACATATTCAGTTCACATACAACATATTTATTCCTTACCAACAAATATTAGCACCGTTATAGCAAATTCTGTACTCGAGAGAAACCACAGTAACAGCTTTTTACAAGAATTTTTATACTTGGCAAGAACATTTCACAGTATTTTGCAGCTCAAGTAGCTGGCTAGTTAAGAGCCTGAGATTGAATGAACTAAGTCGAAAAAATAAGGTGATATGTTTAAGAAAACAACATACGAAGGCCTGAGGTTACACACTCAAATACTTCGACTCGTCGATGTGACGTAAATTTGCTACGTGCGGTCACGGCAAAGTTTTATTTTAGTCGTATTGAGTTCTCCCGTTGCATTCTTTGCCGCTTGGACACGACCGAGTTACTAAAATGACTAAAATTTTGTCAAGCGGCAGTCCACTTGACTATCGTTAGTAAGGCTGGTGTTACCACTTCTGTTCCTTTCTTAGCATGGCTATTAGATAGATTCTTGCTTAGGCTGTTGTTGCTTTGTTTTGTCCTTCTTATTTACGTCTCTTAGTGGGTTAATTATAGTGAATGTTTTCGTCTATAACTATATTCCGAGAATTCCATGTATGTTTTCTTTCTCTATTTTACAGCACTGATGGTGGATATAGTATGTTCCGAAACGTTTGCTGTATAGGCTACATAAGAGACATCTTTGTTATATATGGTATGGTTCTCCTCTTTATTCTATGAATTGTTTAATTTTTATCTATTACTTAAATATTAGTGTTAACGTTAATGATCCATACACGTTGAAAATTCTGAGCACAAGATAAGTTGAGCTTCAGTCTTCCGGGTAGATCGGTCTCAAGCGACTGGCCGGGCAATGCGGAGCCTCCGCCGACCGACCCAATGTTGACGATAGCTTGGCCAATTTTAAAATCGCAATCAAAACGTATTCATTTTAATTTTTGCTTAGCACATTTTAGTTATTTTAAAGTCATTCAGTTATATCTTAGTAAATGACCAAGATGTGTAACTTTCACGATACTTCTGGTATTTTAAGTTAACTTTATTTATGTTTTCGTAAATGACTGGATTAGGAATTTTGTTGTTGATTATTTTAAAATTTTATGTTTTCTGTTATTTCATGTGTACTTAACGACGAAGCCCGTGATTCTGTGCATCATTAGATTATAGGTTATTTTATTTTTTATTTTATTCCACATTTCATTTTTCTGATCCTACCACTCCATGGGAAGTTCGATCTGCTGCTGAAATTGAAATTTTTCACAATAATAAGATGATTAGGTTGAGCGTGGTACGAGTATATATTACCACATAATAATATTACATCACGGCAAAATCCTCTAACGGCGAAAAGACCGACAGCCATTTGACCGACGGCGGATTGACCCACGGTGAGAAGACCTAGTACCCTCAACTCCCACCTGTTTTTGGGTGGAAAAACAAATATTCATGTATGTACCTAATTCTTCAACGAAAACGTCATCACATCTCTCAATTCGTTCACGGGTAATAAAATATACATATTATTGTGACTTAATTCCTTCTCATTCTTTTTCGGCGGACAAACAACTAAATTCAACGCTGTCATATTCGATAGTAAGCAAATTTTAATTTTCTGGTATTGTTTACATCTATGTCAACCCTAGATGCAAAAAAAAAAAAAAAATCATAAGCATTCCTCACCTCCTTCAGCCTCTTTTTGACTGGACCTACAGATTCAAAGCCGTAATTTTTTATGGTTAGTTAAATCAGAATTTCTACCATTTTTCACATCTCAGGCAACACCCATGACTGCCTGCAAGGAATTATTATTTTTATGACTCAACTCCTTCTATGTATTTTTGACTAGACAGACAACAAAATTCATCGGCGTCATTTTGATTGACAGCTAATTCTAGTTTTTTGGCATTGATCACATCTAGGTCAACCCATCAGACTACTTGCAAAACTTAGTAACATTGCTCAACTCCTTCTACCCAGGTAGCAATCATATATTATATTAATATTATTTTAATGTTTTAATGTTATATTAGTGTTAGATGTTAGTTTCGTTATGTCATTTCAATGTTATTTTAATATTATCATATAATATTTCCGTTTTGTGTTATAATATAACACCACAAAAACATTAAAATAATGTTAATTTAAAATGTTAAAGCATAGCATTAATATATTGTTCAAAATAATGTTAATAAAACATTTTCTTCATATGCTAATATAAGGTTTCAAACAAACTATAGTCGAATAACATATATGGTCAAAATCATCAAATTATTACATGAATAACAATAATATT
>LQNS02278143.1:13165641-13179869 GCA_001587735.2 Parhyale hawaiensis | reverse complement strand
GTGCTGTTCTCAATCTCCCAACTGTGCGTGTTGACGTTGAGAAACGCGCTACAGTATTTCAAATTGCAACTCTTCTCAATCAACTTACTGCGTATTTATTAGATCCCATTTCTGATAATGTCTTAAAAAAACGTTTTAAAGAATACGTCATGCAATTTTATTAGCTTTTGTTTTTTGATTTATGTTACCCAAAAAGTTTGTTAAACTTTCAGTGGCTACGCAGATGCATTATTCTATAGAGTATTGCTACTTTACCAAATACTTGTAATATAAAATGTGTTTGTGTGTAATAAACCTATCAAACTATCTTGACATGCATAAATGTCCCTGTAAATTTCGTAAAAATCCATCTATAACTTTTTGAGTAATCTTTTTGACAAACAAATAAACTGACAAACTCAACAAAAACTAACCCCCTAGTGGAAGTAATATAGGTGTAAGAGCAAGAGGAAGCATTACCACGCATGGCCGTACTAATGCGGGAAGCATTACTATTTCGATGGCTACTTCCTTCCCACCAATCACAGTCTGCCGGCCTTTGGTGTAGCCCAGAAGAATTTTTACTTCCGAGCTCGGAAGTCGTTACTACCTCCTGCTACCTAAACTCGTTGCTGTCATCTCAATCATTATCGGATGTTCAGATCGCACGTCGTTCAGATAAGTTCTTGCTATCCGTATCTAAGTTCCCGAGTTTTACTGTGCATCTGCAAGGCGACTGTTCGCTGACATGTTGGATGTGCGATTGTTTTCGTGTCTTTCCGGAACAACATAGTCTTACCTGTCCAATGCTGCTGGGGTCCGCTTTCTAGGATGTAGTACCTGAAAAAATAAAAGTGCAAATATTGTAGCGAAAAGCATGTAGTACCTGCAAAAGTACCTTTAAAGAAATGGTAAGGTGGCTCTACTTCTAAAATGTATAACTTTCGGCATTAACTAGACTGATACGCTAAGGAAAGCGCAGACGACTCCAATATTTGAAAATCAAAACTAGTACAAAACTAACGACGGCAACGTTATATGCTGCACGCACCCATGCAGGGTGCTGTGCGACTGTGTCGAAAACTCTGTCATCGCTAGGGTTCTGAGGCAACCATCCGTCCCTTATGAAGATGGCTCACATGGCAGTCTTTAAATTAATCGTGCTTTCCCTAATCTAAGCATCCGAATGCGTTGCTGGGTGGCTTAAAAAGAAGTAAATGCTCAGCTCCCTTATATCTAGTTCCCTGCATATTACAAAAGTATCAGATGCTAAGTGTACATCTGGCGCCATTTAGGTGAAGCTAACAGACGAAACGCCTGGCTTTATAGTTTCATGTGCACGCTCAGTTACATTTAAATGATACAAAACATTTGAGGACAATGTTTATTACTATAGCGTTTTCAGTCAAAAGACTCGTTTGAACCGACATTTGCGTCACTGAGCATTATTTTGAAACTGGGATCGTATTACCAACTGACTCGCACGAGTTTGTGTGTTATGGACTTTAGCATTTTGCAGCTTTATGAGAGAATTCTATTCTTTTCATATAATGTTAGAGTGCTCGGTAAACTTGTTTACCGTGTCCCCATGAATTTTACAGTCAGTGCTCAGAGATAATTTCAAAACTTTAGTACATACATGTATATATGTGGATGAGAATTAAACATGCTCCCAGATTATGCGCTGGCTGCTCATAACGCACGCACTTGCATACACGCATACATTTTTCATAAATCTATCCACACATAAAATATCCTCTAAAACATGCTGAATGGATACCATTTCAGGGAAAAATTCTGCAGTGTAATATGTATCTATGAGCAGTGTATTTTAAAAAGTTACCCACGATCAAGAAAGTTTTGTTATGATTCATAACATATATCTAGTGAAATGAGCATATAGAGTCTGGTACTGTACGAAAGTAGTAGAAATCTATCCCACTATCATACTATTAGTGTTTTTCCGAATTTATTCAAAGAAATTACCTTATAAATTCATTTGACAGTAATAGGTAGATGTAGTCGTAAATTATCCATTTTAATAAACTTTAGTTAATACCATTTGTCACCTACTACATGTAATGTATTTGCTTGCCTCATGGGGTTTAAAACCATATCCGAGGCAGGAAATTACTTCATGAGGAGATGCAATTGATTATTATCGTACCTCAATCTTCTCCTGAAAGTATAGGAGCTCATTAAGTAATTTTCTCCCTCTACCACAATTTCTCCTCAGAGAAATTACTCAAACCATTTTATTTTATTGCTTCATAATGTTTCATTTCTCTTACGCATAGTCTTGGTGGCTTCACATGTATTGGGTGGCAACCTGCACTGACTTAAACTTACTAATAAACGTAAAAATTTTACTTCCATCGATTCCGCTGAAAACAGTGATTGGTGAGGCAATTTCTTGGAAAAAAATTTTGGAATGGAAGTTCATTACTTTCTACTATAAAATCTAGGGTGCTTCTTTAGCGAACAGTCTACCATGTATCAGCTGCTTAAGTGTGCACTCGTTTCGAGAGCTAAAGAGGAAATAGTAGTTATTTACTGACATTTAGTAAGTTTATTATTTACCATGCAGGAAATATTTTAGACATAAAGCATATTTATGAAGACTGACAGCTATGCATGGGCTCCTATATTGATGTTTTCATGAATTCAACAACAAAGAAAGGGTCATAAACTATGTTAATATGCATGCATCTTGAAGAGCAGCTTGACACACCTTCTTTCAACTTTATCAACGCCACACTGAGTGATTACAGTCGAAACCACTAGCTGGCTATGCCTGTAACAGAGACTGATGCAACACCTCTAAACTTCCGAGGGTTGAGGGGGAAAATGGGACCTATTTAGCCCTCCTGTAAACTAGGTGAAAATTCAGGGACGTATGTAACCCAATCGCGTCGAAAGGGTTAATATAGGTTTATGAACAACATATCTCACTGTCACGTAACACTTCAAGAAACAAATCGGAATTTTTGTTGGAAATAACTGGAAATAAAACAATAGATAATACTAGAGGGCCCATCCGTAAAAATGACGGCAAAAAATTTGCGACTGAGCTTTTTATTGTTCCGGTTCCCATTATAAGTTTGCTGTATTATGCCTTCGGGCCTGATTTCCCATTAGTGAAACGCAAGCTGTACACCCATGAGCTTTGCAATAGCAAAATATCCCCCCTGCAAGATTAGGTATGAATATCAGCTTGAAATTGATCAAACGTTAAGCTGCATCAAGAAAATATAGTTCGCTGAAAATAATTCACTGTAAATGCACAGGGCTCACCGTATTGTGGATACCAACTGATTGTTGATCCTCAATCATCGAAATTTCGCTGCGATGTAAATTCAATATAAAAAGGCGTCTGCTCAGCGTGAAGATTAAACTGCTACGTTATGATTCAGCTAATGAAAGCGAAAGCAGAACGGATTATACACCAAAGGAACGAAAGCTCCAAGACTGAGGAGAGATACGGCACTTCTATAACTGTTACGAATAAATTTAGCTAAAGGATAGGCTTTGTGATAAGATAGCCGATGCCCTACAGGATCTAAAACTCTGTCAAAGATACCGCCTTGTATCTAACATGCTCAGAAGAAGTAGCATCATCGTCACATGAAAAGTACCAAGCTAATTTGTAAAGCGAAACTAGATTAAGACTAGAGCACTCTGAGAGCCCATACCTCCGCCAAGCGAGGCAACGGTAGCAAAAAATTGAAATTGGATCTGAAACCATAATTTTCTTTGTATAAACTCCAAAATCTAATCATTCGTGCCTTTTGATAGAGATAACAGCTAATGCAATTTTCTTGAAGATCCGTTTATAACTTTTTGAGTTATACTGCTAACAAACGTTGAGACAAGCATACAAATGAACCAACCGATCTGCACCAAAATTTGATCATTTATGTCTTTTAATTTACTAATAACCCCTATGAATTTCATAAAGATCCATTCTTTATTTTTGAGTTATTGTGCTAGCAAGCATAAAATTAAAAACAGTGACAAACGAACGAACGAACAAAGGGATCATTACACAAATATGGTCATTTACTTTTTGTTATATACCTAGCAACTAATGTTAATTTCATAAAAATCCATCCCTAACTTCTTGAATTACGGCATTAAAAAAAATAAGACAGCCAAACAAATGGATGGATATATCTTCACCAAAAGTTAATCATCTGTTTCTCCTAACATACCTAACAATCCCTGTAAATTTCTTCCAAATCGGATCAGAACTTTTTGAGTTATCTTGGTGACAGACAGACCAACATACAAACACGACAAAAATAGAACCTCCTTGGCGGAGGTAAAAATGCGGTAGGTATATCCACTTCAGACCATCCTGGCCAGGCGAATAAAATTTCAATTTCTTCGTGCACTCGACGTAGCTCTGAAGGAGTCGGTATCCACGTTACGCTGCTCCATAAAAATCAGTCTCGACCTGATTCCTGAACGATGACATGGATTGTATGGCGGGCTCTAAGACTTCCCAGGGCGCAGCCCCCACCACTGGCTTTAGTTTCTTCCCTTCTTAAGCGAAAGCTCTCTCAGCCTCTCTGGGCAAACAAGCAGCCAAGCAAGACACACATAAATAAAGCTCACAGACTTTTAGTGTAATAATAGCTGGACCCGTGAAGGTTTTAAGGTCTACAGGGCTTCTAATTCTTTTATAAATATATATATATATATATACTCCTAACCCAGCAGTCCCTGCATATCTATCCTCCTGACCCAGCAGTCCTTTCATATGGATATATCTTCCTGATCCAGCAGTTCCTGCATGTATATCCTCCTAGCCCAGAAGTCTCCGTATCTATATACATTTATCCTCTTCTGCATCGCAGGTTGAAATTTAGCTGTTCTCTGGCTACTGCAAGTTTCTCTTACTAGGTGCAGTATTCCTTCGCATTTTTGTACTCTTCTTCACCATAACTTCTTATTTCCTTGAAGATTGGACGTCTTGTACCATCGTTGTTTAATGAATTAATAAACATGTTCAAGATCTTAGTTTTTATTGACCCAAGGTTTCGTTTTGCTCAACGCAGTTGTCCCTGCATACGTACATATCATTACATTACTGTGGAATTTCCACTTGAAAAGTCCTGACAACCCCTGGAAGTTTCACGGTCTACCAGGCAGGCTTTCGACATTTTGGGCTCCTGGTGTCCGTTAAGGATAAAACATAGGAAAAATCCATGATAGTGCTAGAAAAAAAAAATTAATGCCCTTTTCAATTATACCAAAATAATTTTTCTAAGCATGATAGTATTCAAGCAATAAGCGAAAAACTGACGAAAACGTGAAACAATGGGCCGTTTTTGGCTAAGTTACCAACTTTGAGGAGCCTCCCCCTGCTGGGAATTGGGACCAAACCCAAAGTGCGATACCCGAAGAGAAAGGTCTTGAAACGTGCTTTCCAACGGTGCACACTCATCTGGGATTACCGTCCGTTGTTCGGGCAGACTTACAGACGGCTCTCTTATTTTAGTATAGGACTAGATGGCCCATGACCCGTTGGATCGTTATCACGATCGTCTTTACCTTCGCAACAAGCAGATGTTATTCAGCTGGGCATAGACCAAACGCTTTTCGGCCGACCTCTCCTGCCCGTCAAGGAGCTGCCCGTACGGTTCACTATCAACAGATTCTTTGCTTCTCTAACGAATATTTAACACCCAGGTTGTAAGCAATCTTAATTTATACCAGCGGGACCCGTGGAAGTTCCACGGTTGAGTAAAGTCTATATGCCTTCCAAAATGAAAGAGACCACGCCAAGCGCACGTTACGCCATTGCAAGTTACCCGGATTATTCCATGATTAGTTAACGTTCTCACTTTGTGAAGTGTAACAATTCTAAGCTACGCTTATATACCTCATCTTAGCTTGACCTAGGTCGATATGCTAAAAAATCTAAGCTTAATTAGGAGGAAAGTCGGCGATAATCGCCTATCATTATCGGCGATGGTACAGGAGAAAATCGACCATTGTAATCAATGGGCGTCTTTAAATATATTTCAGGTAGCATGCCGTTGAAAAACTTTTTAATCGGCAACCCGTTCATAATACCCCATAAATTCTTGAATACGTCGATAATTACCGGCACTGCCGACGATGATTTATGACTGGGTATATGCAATTAGCCAGAGTGCAAGGTCTATACAGTTTGTAATACCGTTGACTAAAACCTCGCTGCGGGTTCTCTCACGTGGCTGATTATTTATTGTTCGTAAAAACAAAAGCAGAGATACCTGTGGGGAAAAACAGGCAGAATTCTTTAACTTATATCGATGCTACCCACCTTGGGTGGAGTTGGTGCAGCACCATCACCAGCGCCACCACCAGCAGCAGACCGCCAACCACAGCGCTTGTCCATGCAAATTTCCGCATGACGGCGCTCCTCTTCAATAAGTTCTCAGAAAATGATCTTTTATCTAGCCTGTAAAATCCAACATGTCTCTAACTACTCAAAATTCCGGGACAATAATTGCAATAACCAAAACACATATTATTCCCAAAGATTGGCATCTGAATGTATGAACCCGAGACACCCCATTGTCTGTTTCATAGGAGCTTCGGACTTTCCGCGACATATATCGTTTTGCCTTTGGACTAATAGTCGAAATTGCTAATGCTGCTGTCCATGTATAAGATGCAATAAAGGGACTGCGCTTTTAAAGCAGGCAATATTTCCAACCATAATTATTATACTTTTATTATTTAGTGTCAAGTATAAACACGCAGATACACGCACTGTGTCAGTAGCTACAAAGCTGGTGTTTACATACATATCGTATGGCCATTTCAACTTAGTACGAGTAGCTTAATTACAAGTTGGTATCGGATGCTATTATGCATGGACACAAATATTGCACCAGTTGCTGATATATTTTCGCTCAGAGTGGGAGAGCAGAGTGGCAAATTCATAGATTTGATCGCTGGCAGTAGAAGGACAAACAGGCCCATTCCTAGACAACAGGCGCAACTCGCGCTAAGGCCATCTTTGAGCTCTTGCCGTCATATCAAGAAAATAGATACCTTGTCCTGTAATGACCCTCTCTTCAACCTCAACTCCTAACATCTAACTTGACAGCTTCGCCGAGGATGTGGCAAGGATGGTTAGTTGCACTAAATCTGCAGGGGTTCGGAGAGGCTAAGTTAGACTTGATAGGAAGATAGGAAAAAAAAAGAAATAAGCCTCGACATTAATTTTGTTAGTTATTAAGAGGGGGAATTTACAAGTATGGGAGGCGCTGCTTCCACTGCGTGGGCGCTGGTAAGTTCAGGAAGGGGGGGGGGGAAGAGCTAGGGAAATACGGACGGTAGCGCGAAGGGAAGTCCTGTAAGAGGCTACTGTCCACTGAGGTAAAGGCATGCATACGTAATCGATTATGCATGATATCAAAAAGTTGAAACTTTTAGAACAGGAAGCTATATTGAATGGAAGCGTGGTCTGGCCATTTATGTACTAGAAAGTTAATTAAAGTGCAGATTGTGTAGCTACGTAATAATTTGATGCCTCTAGTAAGGTGATTCGCGAAGGTAAAAGCGCTGCTTAGCAAATAGGGCAGCAGGGTCTGCAGAGAACTACATTGGAGGACTGTGCCAACTGCTGGTCAAATCTTCCGTTTCATGTGCAGCGCTTCATATATAATTTGAGAGACTTTCGTCATGCAACACTGCCTCCTTTCTTGTGCGGTAAGTATCGTTCTTATTCCCTAGATTTGCCCATTACCCTGCCCAGGCATCTAACTAAAGGTACGTATGATCAGCTCAACCCAAAACTTCTGCATAATCGTGTTTGACTTGAAAATAGAGACCTTAAATTATAAATTAGCGAAAAATTTTTCATGTTATTAAAAATCATGAATTACTTTGCCATAATATAACTATCTCATCTTTCTCCAGCAAAACGTGACATTTGTTTCCTAAACTATGTTCCATATCCGACCTAGACGTTTCCATTTCCTATTAGTTCTATTACTAACTAGAACACTCTGACAGTGCATGCCTCTGCCAAGCAAAGGAACTGTGGCGCAAAATTCAGACTGGTTCTGAAACTGCGATTCTTTTTGTATCAACACAAAATTGTAATCATTTGTGCCTTATATGAGTATTAACAGTTTCAGTAATTTTCTCGAGGAACCGTCTATAACTTTACTTGTGTTTTGTTGCAAACAAACATTTTGATGAACATTAGCCCAACTCATAGACAGGCCAACCGATCATCACCAAAATTGAATAATTTATGTCTTCTAACATTACTAACAACTCCTGTAAATTTCATATATAAGAATCCATTCATAACTTTTCGAGTTATTATGCTAACAAGCATGAAATTAAAAACAGCGATTAAACATCGAACAGAGAACAGACCATCACAAAAATTTGGTCATTTCACTCTTCATGCTATGCCTAACAAATGATGTAAATTTCATACAAATACATTATAACTTTCTGAGTTAGGGCTTTAAGAAAAATGAAGCAGACAAACAAACAAAGAAACAAACGGATGAACGATCTTCACCAAAAATTAATCATCTTTTCCTCCTAACTTCATGACTATCCTTGTCAATTTCGTCAATATCTATCCGTAACTTTTTATTGATTTTGATGACAGACAAGTAAACAAAAAATGACAGAACAACATATACTGAAAAACCCGGCAAAATTATAACCTCCTTAACAGATATAATAAATTACTGCGCCGATTTTTATCTTTTTTGTGTTAACATCACATTTACTTATGTGCACCATTAAATTTAGCACTGATCACCCAAGCAATCTTGTTGAGGTCTATGGAAGGGGCGAAACATTTTTGTTCTGCCAATAACCCTTTAACTATGGATAAATAGTAAACAGTTGGTCTTCTACCACTTCACTTTGAGAGTCAAGTAGACTTCAAATATATGTGAAACTGATCAAAACAATTCATTTGACGGAAAAATTATAGAAATTGCCCCATTTGTAAATAAAAAAGTTGGGATGAGCTATTTATTACGTTCAGGTTCGAATCTCCTTTTGCAGGCCTGACTGCGTCATGAAATATATTTTGTTGGAACATTAACATTTTTCTATCCAACCAAGGGAAAAGATAGAATGCGAGGGTTGGTTTTAAGAGAAGTGCGATTTAGAAACAATAAAGGAGCAAGTACATTTTCTTTTACCAATTTTGCTGCAAATGAGAGCCTGCACATCAGTCTATTGTTATAAGATAATTATCTTCACTATAAAGGAACTTGTATCGTACAACCCGTTTTAGAATACGGTTTTTTGAAAAGTCTGGCGCCTAATGTTCTTCATTGCAATCGTTTGTTCGGCCAATTTCAAAAGCTGTAACCAACTTACACCTATCTCCGTGTTATTCCACCGTCCGTTTGCTAAGTCAATAAACGAATTTGATCTTTATTCACGTCTCGAGCTCTAGGAAAATCAATCTCGTATCATATTGCACAAGTGGTAGGATTCACAGTCGGCGGGGCCAATTTAAATACTGAAAAATGAATGTTATCACTGTCGAATAATTCGTAATGGCGTATGTGGCTTCAGACTGATACACTGAAACAGTGCGTACGCGCCGAATACCAACGCGTCAGCTTCTCCACCTCTGAAGTTCAAAACGCTACTTGTTTTTATAATCAACCTGGTATTTTCAGTTTAATAAAATAAGCTCACCAGACAATAAATTAGTTACCTGTTATTAATAAGGTGTAGGACCTCCAGCAATTCTGGAAGGCATTGAATCGAAAGATCTTTAATGTACATTCGATTAATTTTTAAATCACTCTTGCATCAATCGATTCCCTAACTCGACTGAATTACTTTGAGAATCTTCTCAGCGCCCAACATGTTGTTCAAGATGGCCCAACAATTTATAGATGGGGTTCATGTCTGGAGACTTAGCTGGCCATTATAGGTGTCTTACATAGCCACAATTATTTTCATACCGATGCGTGACCGATCTAGCCCGTTGAGTACGGCGGTTATCGTCCTGGAAGATTAGCGAAGTAGCGGATCGATCCTCATGCAGATATTCTACAAATAGCTCAACTTCGTCACTTAGCTCATCAATGTACTCTAGCCTTCTTCATTCAGTTTGATGGTTATTTCAATCAGAGGGCCACTTTTGAGTAATTAAAACAGCCTAGAACATGACAAACCCAACTCGTGCTTGTATAAGTTGGGAAATGGGGTGGTAATCCCTATCAGACACTTTTTTGCGTCTTCAATTATGCCTAGCATTGTCCTTCGACCCGATTATTTCTATTGTTTGTAGTTTCGCAAAATAGTACGGCTTGAAGTACCTAAAACACCGCTACTTCCTCTGGTCAATGTCCCTTAAATCGACCCAAAAACAGTAATTCCTTTTTGCCATTCCGTTGCGTTTTGCTTTCGTCCCATCGTTCTATAATAGATTAGAACAACGTCTATACCTGGACAGCTGTGAATGAAGACTTGTACCTCCAGAGTGCTTCCACATAACCTAACTTCTATGGGAGTCAAAATTTTATAATTTCAGTCTTGAGCATATTTATTGGCACGGTGCAATAAAACACAAATATTGTTCTTAAAGTAATGTGCAGGAGGTTGGAATGAAGGTAAATTACATTCAGTCAGGTGTATTTCAGAAGTTTGGAAATGGCTATAATAAGTGAGAAGTTAGCAGAAATGTAAATATTTTTCGTTGAAAAGTATTGGAACGGTGTATCATTTATGTCTATTCAAGGTGTGTATGCTGTTCAATTTTGCTTTAAAGTCTTCTTACATAAATTTAATGATGAAACTTTGTATGCAAATGATGTTTTCATACAAGGAGAAGGCTATGGTAATATTTAAAAAAAGTTAAACATTTCAAAGTCAACTATTCCAGCTACTGTAAAGAAGTATGGCCCAGAAGGTCATGTCAAAAACAAGCTAGGACGTGGAGAAAAAGGTTTAGTCCGATAATGCAGAGCGAAAGATTGTTATATATTCCAACCAAAACTTAAGGGTCTCTGCATCGGACATTGTATATGCTCAGTGTGACCCTGGAGCTAATGTATCTCGACGAACAGTTGGAAAATGATTTAGGAGAGCTGGATTGAAAGTTTGTCTTTGAGAGACCCCATTTTCAAGCTGTACAGTGTACATATTGAAGCAAGGATAGCGTTTGCAAAACGTCACAATGACAAAAAAAAAGTTGCCTTCTGCAAGCAAATATTATGGTCGGACGAAACAAAAATTTAGCTCTTTGGGATTAATAGTGTTTCATATGCTTACAGGAAATCCGGCGGAGCTTTTTTTTTTTACCCTAAAACACGGTACCAACAGTGAAGCACGCTTGCGGAGGTTTGATTTATTGCTGCTACTGGAGCAGGGCGCATCGTGAAGGTCAACGGTATTGTAAAAAAAAAAAGATTATTAGAAATTTTAAATGATGACTTGAAAGAATGAGTAAAAGAACTGTCACTCGGTCGACGTTGGTACTTTATGCAGGACAACGACCCGAAGCAGTGATCTATTGATTTAATTTGACTAGGGACTGACTGGAAAACAACGATAAAGGTAAAGGTAAAGTCAACTTAGACCACACCCTCACCTGGGAAACCCACATGCACTGGTTTGTGTTGCGGGTATAGGGCCACTGGCCCCAGATAAGTAAGTGTAGTCGCAGTCGCCCTCGGGTTACGAACTATGGCGCCAATTTGACGGAAGGAACAAATAACCCGAGACCCCCCACCCCCCTCATCTCTGAGGNGCCGAGCATGCACACACAACTGCCGAGTCAGCACACCAAGATCTGCAAAGAGCTCGTGTGCACGGGGAATCGAACGAGCAATACAAGGTGTTAGAGCTGAGAACGGAAGCATGCAGCTACCGTGGCGGCATGCTTCCGTCATGCCGCCACGGCATGCATGAGGACCCTTGTCTTTCCAGAGCCCTGCCCTAAATCCAATAGGGATTCTGTGGAGAAGAATGGAGTTGAGAGTAATGGGGAAAGACCCAAAAAACTTCAATCAATTCGAGGAAATTTATAGGGAAGAGTGGAATACAATATCTGCTGGAAAGTGCTTTAAGTTGGTGGAAGATTATAACTAAAGACGGCAGCAAGTATTAGAGGCTAAAGGTCATGCAATCGACCCTGAGAAACAGGGTGCCGATGATGCTGAACTTGTGAATTTTGGAATTTAATTTATAACTTCTTTATCACATACATTTTTCAAAACCTGATAATAGAAAACTCTATCCCAGACTAAAAAATCTGCTGTTAAAGGCCCTTCAGACACCTCCAAAAATGGACCCCTGCGACCGCTTCAGCTGAAATAGATAGAACGATGACTACACAGACGTAACTTTAGGAGTGTAGCTAAATGTCAGCTTCAGAGTCACTGTCATCAATCCATGATAGCTCTGAAAGGGAATCCTCTGCAGCAAGTATTACCATGGCATCAGTGTCTGACGCTCGGACCATCACGTTTCCATTGGTGCTGGCTAGGTGAAAGGCAATGGGGGTGTCTGCCTCCCATGTACCCCTGGAGATGGTCTGATTGCTCGATTATCATCTTTGATGCAAACTGATCTTTGAATTTCCCATTCTGTACCAGCTTCTGGCAACTTTGCCTTGGAGATTGATTTTAGTGTCACCGGATAGCAGGTGTCGAATAAGACTAGGATTTCTTCTCCTTGGCTTCCACAAACTGAAGTCAGGAGTGATCTAGCAAGGTTTCCGTGTGGAAGATGGTCCCAAGGGCATTTACGTAAGAATGAATGAGGAGTCCGCCATTTATCAAAGTGGCATCAATAGGGGGAATTGGTTTTCCTGTGAACCCATCCTGGGATTCTTCAAGCTTCTTTAGAAGCTTCGCTTTGTCAGTCTCATCCTCGAGCCATCGGAGTGAGAAGAAACAGTGGGTAATCAGCGATTGAATATGCCATGACTTGTTTCAAGTTCAAATTTGTCTTCTCTGATGCAGCAATCAGTGTCCCGATGAGACCGTAAATAAGGATGTGGCATCTCCAATGAGGGGTATAGTGGGGTTCTATAAGTCGAACAATGTTAGTTGAAGGTGGTGTATCACATCAACACGGAGGGGTATGAGCGTAAGTGAGCTCGTGAGCTCCCGGAAAGACTGGACTCGAAACATCAAAACTGCCCACTGCACAATTACGTAGCAGTAGTAGGATATAGAAAGACACCGAGAGATGCCTTATACTTAGCTGTAAACACGTGTGGCCCGTTTACAGCCCCAGTAACACTTTCAGCCCGACTGTTGAACCTTGCAACAGGCAAAACAGCGGGAAAAGAAACAAAGAAGTACCTGAATGCGACCCTTGTTGATAGACACAAATGTCATAGGAAGTTCAGGGATGATTGCATTACAGACGAAGATAAATTCCTGAAACCAATTAAACACGGGCCATTTGTAAACTTTACTAAAGATAATGCAAAAAAGAGGCGTCGGACTGTGAAGGGAAAGCCAAATGAGAGTCTGAGAGATGTTTTTATCCGGATACTGATTGTCGCATCCGAGAAGAGCAATTTCAATTTGAAACAAGTCCTGGCATATCCAATCACTAATTACCCACTGTCTCTTACTCCGATTGTTCCAGGATCAAGACTAACAAAGTTAAGTTGCTAAAGAATCTCGAGGAATTCCAGGTTGGGTTCACGGGAAAACCCTTTCCAACTATTGATGCCACTTTGATAGATGGCGGAATCCTCACTGATTAATATCTAGGTGCCCTTGGGACCCTCATTACACACGGAAACCTTGCCAGATCACTCCTGACTTCAGTTTGTGGGAGCTAAGGAGAAGAAATCCTAGTTTTATTCGACACCTACTATCCGCCGATACTAAAATCAAGCGAGAGGCTGCTGTGGGGAGCTGACGATCGCCCATTTGTAATCGCAGGTCCAGATTAATCGCAAAGGTAAAGTTCTCAGAAACTGATGCAGAATGGGAAATTCAAAGATCAGTCATCTGGGCTTTTAGTCAAAGAATGGCAAGACGACCACTAGGTTCTCATCATCGGCAGAACACGTTGGTGCTGTCTCATGGAGGCAACTGTGTCAGTCTTCAGTTCGACTATACATCATCAAATATGATTATCGAGCAATCAGACCATCTCCAGTGGGTCCATTAGAGGCAGACACCGTCATTGCTTTTCACCTAGCCAGCACCAAGAGAAACGTGATGGTCCGAGCGTCAGACACTGATGTCATGGTAATACTTGCTGCAGATGATTCCCTTTCAGAG
>LQNS02278143.1:13022416-13034488 GCA_001587735.2 Parhyale hawaiensis | reverse complement strand
TCCAGATAACTCTTGTCTTCCGTTGAAACTACTGATTCCGTATCATCACTCCCTGTAGCTTATACAGAAAATATTACCTAGCCGTTTCTTGGTCCCGGAAAATATTATTACTCCGTTAAATTAACGGAAACATGATATCATCAGTTACTTTAACGGATAAATAATTACGGAAAAAATTCTGTTTGCAGTAAAAGTACGGAGGGTGAAAACGGTCCGGTGTTTCAACTGAATACAAAAAAGTGTCTGGAGATTTTGCTCCCAGACATTTTCTGTTTATACAACAGATTTTTTTTACAGTGTATCGCTAGTTCGAGGCCAACCCTGGCACGGGAGCTCTTTGCTGATTTATAGGTCGGCGGACTCTGCAGTTGAGTACCTGCACTGCGCCGTGGTGGGACTTGCCGTCCTCAGAAATGGGAGGGGGTGTCACGGTTCATTTGAATCGCCCGTCAAGTTAGCGCTAAAGTTCCTGATGACCCGTGGTCGACTGCAGCCGCGCTTACTCCCCTAGCGCCAGTGGTCCTTTATCTGCAGCACAAACCAGTGCATGTGGGTTTTCCAGTTGAGGGTGCAGTCAAAGTTGACTTTACCGTTTTCAATTACCAGACCAGTGGACATTTTTCACTAGCTCATAATTTCTCTGCTTTGTTTGATGCGACAGCTATACAACACAGTCCAACGGACTCGGCCAGTTTCTTCATTCACAATATCGCAATCTTTTTTTCTCAGCAGGTCGTATTTCTTTAGACGACGCACATTCATTTCAAAAATTTATTCTAGAGTGAAGAGGCCAAATACTACCCGTTACGAGCTCTCAAAGCGTATCTGACCCTATTAATGTAATTCGCCACTACTGAAGCGAATTTTAGTTTGACTTAAAAAAACGGTAGATATGATACGTATGGGTGAGATGAACTTCATGTCTTTCTTCCAATCAGGCTGAAAATATTTTTCAAGAAGCATAAGGAAGACCGTTATCACTTGAGCCCGGTCATTGCTTGAAGTAAATGTTCAATGCTTATTTTGCTTAAGCTGCTTAAAAAATGGTGAAATTTTGTAGCGCTTAAAATACCTGTAAGCGCTATCCAAATTTTTGCTAGCACCTACAAATTTTTTTTTGTGCTTCAAAATGTTTGCTAGCGCTCAAGTTGTTCCGGCAATTAGCCTACGTTTGAATTGTTTGGAGACCTTTTCTAATTTAGGGAGTTATCTTGTACCTACCTATTTATTGTGCGCGTACATAAGTCGTCCTTTTGTGGCCACATTCGTGATCAGAATCACCGTGATCATGATCATCTTGACTACTGAACAGCATAAGAACGGCTAATGATTTGTAAAACCAAAGACGCCATGCCTATTTTCAAAATTTGGATTTCAATCGTATTTACACAAAGGACAGTGGGTATTTATTTTTAAGTCAATGGATACGGGAACTCGCAGTATTTAATGCATTTTGAACATGCACAGGCATAAAATTTATGCTGGGGACACACTAGGCATGTATCCAGGCAACTCGAGGCAAGGATGCGAGACTCGGGCGCAAGTAATGCCGCGATATTTATGCTACCGATTTTAATTATATACCGAAACGGCCCGGGAGGCGCTATCGTCGTTCATGACGAATTTGTGTTCGTGTTTGTGTACGCAGATCGTTTGCGTGTGAGCAGCGTTCAAGTTGGTGCGCCACGCTGCTCGCTGTATCGCTGATTAAGTTAGGTTAGGTAGGGTAAGGTGAGTAAGGGACCACCCTCTTTAGGCCCTACTGTCGCAAAATTCGAACCAATTTCGGGTAAGTTGGAAAAGATTCTTTCATAACTTCGGGTAGGTTAGGTGAGGGTAGGTCTGGTTTGTCTAACCATCAATTATTTCAATTTCGGTCACGTTGAAATTGGGCTTAGGGTGACATACAGTTAGGAAAGATTAGGTAAGGTTAGAAGGGTTAGGTTGGATTAGGTTAGGTTAGGTTAGGTAAGGTAAGGTTAGGTTAGGTTAGAAGGTTGGGTAAGGAGGCTAGGTAAGTGTAGGTCAGGTTAGGTTAGCCTAGGTAGTGTTTATTTTAGTGGTGGCCCGCGCAGCAAAGCTTACTTGAACGAGCAATCGTCGTGAACGACGATTGGGAGCTCCGGTATAAGAGCGTGGGTACACGTACGCCACAGCTGCATTGCAACGCAACTTAGTATTCGATTGCGTGCAGCGCTCTCGGCTTCGGCTCGGGCTGAAGAGAATATGTTAGGAATGTATAAGGTACGAGTAGGTTTTTGCAGTTTGTACGTTATAACGAGCCGCTATGGTGAAACTTTTAGAATAATTCCAACTTCTGTGTTAATTTAAATTTGCAATAACGCACAGCTTTAGCCTGCCATTCAAGCGCCATGAGCTGTAGTTATGGCAACGAGACAGCCGAAGGGAAATGTTGTGTGACTGAGCAATTTTTGCGATAATGTGCTCACGCTATAATGAAACTACAATTCTGGAAGACAATTCTACAAACAATCACATTAATATTATCCAATTTATCCTTATATATAAGAAAACATCAAAAACTTTGCATTTAAATTTTTGCTTGTCTAACGGCTGAGATTACTTTGTGATCATGCATAATGAGCCCGCTAGTGAAATCACGGTTTGATCAATTTTCACCAATGATCACGGTTGATTGCTATCAGAATAACGTCAAGAAGTGGTCACAAAAATGCACGGATCACGAATCAGGAGGAATGAACCGCAAGGTGGTCACAAAAAGACGCCTATATAGACACTCCATGCACTTTACGTTGCTCTGTGGCACAACTCTCAGAAAAGTGAAAAAGAAAAAAAGATGGTGTTGCTTCTGAAGCCACACGTGAAGAGCCCCATTTTCCCAACATACCTACAACTTACCATTCCCGAAGTTTTTAATTACTAACTAAGGTGAATTTGTTGGCCTACAGAAGGAAAAATGATAATTCCATGATTCCACGGAACGCTGAAGGTCTATGCCTCGAATAATGCCCGCTTAAGGTTGTTTTTCGTGTTAACATAGCTATAAAAATGTTTGAAATTATATCCTTTTTTGTTTTAAGCGCTGATAATTGTAAAATGTTGGTGCTTATTTTGGTTTACTTAAATTCGTCAACATAAGCGCTAATTTTGGATTCTTTACTCATTTCTTTTATTGCTTAAAGGCTTCACCCGTTGTTGCTTACTGTCTGGGCTTTAGTTATCTCTGATCTTCTTTTAAGCAAAAATCAGAGTTTCTTGAAAGTTAGATTTCTCCCTCTGTAATACTGAAAAGCGTAACGTGCAGACACAGGACGGACGGATGTACAGAAGGAGGCAACAAGCAGCATTATAATATAAACTAGCGTATCCGCGCTGCCAAAACTGACTAATATGCATCTGGAGAATACGCAACGAAGGCCAATTAAAACTGTCATAAGAGATGGTGCTCACGGCGTCAATTCGTGTAAAACAGCACAAGCGTCCCCCACCTTAGAAGAAAAGCAGAAAGGCTTTTACACCAGTGCAGCAAAGCATTGCAGAATTTAATTATTTTCACTCCGCGTATCATAGATACCGCAGGATATGGCTTCAGTACATTACATCTAAGTTTACTTTTCTCTTGAAGCGAAAATTCTCCTTCAAAAAAGACAGCAAGCAGAAACACTTATTAATTGTGTCTGCTGCCAGTGAAAAATTACAGCTTCGTCTGTGATTTGTCGATCGGCTTCTGAATTTATACGTTGTGAACTGAGAGTAGACATATGTTCCAATGTATGGAGAAAGTGATAATATAACGGTCAGATGCTTGGCTGCGAAAGAGAAGCTGCAAATAACTTCGTTGTGTCGATGAAAAGAACTATTTACAAGCAAGTAATGCATTAAGATAATAAAGTGATAAGGAGCTCACTTTTACCTTCTTCTGCAACCTGGTCATCGATCTCCATCGAAAAACAATTTGATTACGAAATCGGCAACCTGGCCTATTTTTACCTATCTGTTTCATTAAGATGCAGACACGAAATATCCACTAATAATACACAGTTGTTGGTCGCTCCGATTTTGCTCGCTCTCTCTTTTGGCTGGTAATTCCCTCCGTCTCGCTGTTAAGGATTTAGAAAGAAGGATATTCATCTACTGAAAAACAACTTGAGATACCACAAAATTCTAGCCCTAGGAGTAACCCTGACAAATATAATTTCTGAAATATATGGTCAAAAATGGAAATACTGCATTTTCTGAATCTCGCTTCGCTCTTAAATCTAGCTCGGTACTATTTGATATGACGACGATGATTTTTCTTCTGAGCGTGGTAGATGAAAAGGCAGTACCTTTGATGGAGTTTTCGATCCGGTCGGGCACAAGCTACCACTATATAGCATATTTTTTTTAGCTGAATTTCTTCGTAGCAGCTCGAGAGGCTCAGTCTTGGTTGGAGTTTTCGTTCCTTTAGGGCATAATCCATTTCGCCTTCTTTAGGTGAATCTATTTGTAGCAGTTGAAACTCCACGCTGAACAGACGCCTTCTTACATTCAATCTATAGTGCAGCCAAATTTCACCTCATATGGTTCAACTGAGTTGGCTGCACACAGAGAATAGGATAGTAATATTGGCTATTACTTTTTTTAGTTACGGCATTATGTTTAGAATCACTAAATTTTTTGGTAATACTCAACATTTGGGGAAAAATGCTTTGTTGTAGTTAAATCTCTTTTGGTTAATAGTACGTTGATTTATATGGTTAAGGGCAAAACTTGGTACATGTAATGAACAGAATGGTAACTGTAAGTAGATTTAGGTAAACACAAACAAATTATAGAGTTTAGTTTAAATTACGAAACCCTTTTTCGTAATTTTTACTAAGATTTCGTAAATACTAATAATTTTTTGAACTAAAAAGTTTAATTATTCTTACAAAAATGTGGTTGGCTTATAAATGACCAAACAGTTTAGTTAAGTCAACCAAGTTTTGGTGGACATAACCAAACAGTTCTCTGTTTGTGATACCCAGATTACGGTAAGCCCTTGGGATTTCGAGTGCACTCTTTTGACTGAACTTTATTTTCTTTGTGTTACTCTATGTTTGACCAATACAAAGTGCGTTTCATTAACGGAAGGTCGCACCTGCCGGTATGAAACCTATTTTACGGCAAAGCCTATACGGGGAACCGGAACAATAAGGAGCTTAATCACAAAATCATTGCCGTCACGTTTGACGGCTGGGTCCTCTAGTATCAATAAATAAATACGCGAACCGTTTTATTACATTAGGATGATAAATAATATTGTGAACCGTTTTAATCAGTAATCTCACTACATAACTTTTTCATGCCAATCGTACCAAGTTCTCCATGAATACGTGCCAGAAATGGCCAAAACATACAAAATTAATGTATTACCGTTACTGTTTTAAAAATTGTCTCAGTTCCGGTATCGGTAGAAGCGGCAATTTCAACCGGAATACAGTAACGGTAAAACGGTAACGATTTCGGGTGAAGCAGTATTACCGCTTCATTAGTCCGGTAACCCACGTACCTCTCTTATTTATGTCGAACTTCATAGAAAAAGGAAAAGTTTAGATGCAAGCTGTCGTTGTCATGCAGAGTGACCGCACTGAATGATAATTTGTTACTGTAATGAGGGTGGTTCGATCAATTTATGTCCCGCATGCTTTCTAATAAAACTCCTGAAGCAAAATAATCAGCTCAAAATCATTAATGTATATTCCTTCGACGGGAAAGCGTCTTTGGATATCTTGCTGTTTTTGTATACAAAACTAAGGAATGCTTGAACAGCATCAAGTGGTAAAATAAAATTTTAAGAGAAAACAATGAGGATTTTCGTATAATTTAATTCTTTTGCCTTTAAAATTTTATCTGGCCAACATGTTTTGTTATTCCAGTATTATTTACTTTGTAACATGTACTTACGCACAAGATGTTAAATATTTACCTACGTTAAAATCTGTGACGTCATGACTGTGGTGTGATACGTATATCAAGCACGATGCCCACGTAACAACTTTGGTTGTCATTAGTAGCCAAGAAAGAACTCAACTACTGTAATCCGTTTACGCAGCCGCAGCACGGCTTCAGCTTGCACAAAATTGAACTTAAGAAACTATCGAATATCTCAGTCGCTACTGTAATTTTTTCACTATAACAAGTGGCAAGGATGAACCGTCAACGATCACTCTTAATTATGAGAAAGAAAGAAAAACAGAAAGAAAAAAACATTTATTGGTTTCATATGGATATTGTGTCTAACAATTTTAGGGCACAGCACCATGAGGTTTTCATGATTAAAACTAACTTAAGACTAATACTAAACACTAGCAGAAGAGAGTTATAATTATGGTCTGCTGAGAGTCTCTGGCACAATGCCTCCACATCATTAATGAGATGATAAAAAAACGTAGGCTACACAGAGTTAAAGCAAAATCAATTTCTGTGGAATTCCAAGTACCGTTTGCAAAAACAATTGGCTAGAAGAAAAAAAGAATCCAGAGAAGAAGTTTTTCTATTGAGAGCATGAATGGCAGCGTGCAGAAAACAATCGGCTAAGGCGAGGTGTAGCGAACTAGTTAACACTTCGCATGATTACAGAGATTTCAATATAGGGAGAAAAGTGAGATGTGAAATTTAGAAGATATAGACCAGCTAGCCCTTTTCAAGAGAGAAAGAGAAACGGACATGTATTACAAGAAAAAAAAAAATAAAGTCTAAAGACAATGCAGTTAGAATTACAGTGCACATTACGATTTGATAAAAAGAGAGAAAATGTAGAACTAAAAGTAGACATACAGTACTATACAGTGTAACAGAAGAAAAAAGCGACAGCAATCGACAGGTTTTGTTCAACGTTTTCATTCTATTTTCGATTACCCAACTCGATTGCTCGCTATACTGATGAGCAGACGGTGTATCCTACGGTTCTCCGCTCGGGAGAAGGTAAAAAGCCAGGCTGTGTAGGTCGGCCACCTCGATCAGTGGCCTACCTCCCGAAACAGAGGGGGAAGTATTGAGAGCCTACGTAACCTTGGAAAACTAGTCACGTCAGCAGGAACTGCGGCAGTTTAAGTCTACAAAAATTGATATATTAAGAATTAGTGCTCGATGGTCATTACGGTGTGCTGAAGTCACGACCACGACCACACAGTCGGATTAGTTGAGTTGCCTCTAGGCTGCTAGCGGCGACGAAAGTTGTTACTCGGGCACCGGAATTCACTGTGAAATTGTAACATAATTGAAACATTTTCGATGATTTTTCATAATTTGCGACAATCTAAGTGCTTACAGTATGTATATGTAAGAAACTCTGTTTGATGTCTAAATTATATGTCAAAAGCAAACGATTCTGGCGTTTCATAAAATGAAGCTCATCCAAAGATTACGTCGACGGCGTCAAAAATACAACCCGCAGCAATCTGCCGTCACTTGATCTAGCTGTGTTCGCCGTCAGAGTAGTTGCTCGTGTCGCTAGTGCTAGCTGTTAGTTGCTCGTGTCGCTAGTGCTAGCTGTTAGTTGCTCGTGTCGCTAGTGCTAGCTGTTAGTGGCTCGTGTCGCTAGTGCTAGCTGTTAGTTGCTCGTGTCGCTAGTGCTAGCTGTTAGTGGCTCGTGTCGCTAGTGCTAGCTGTTAGTTGCTCGTGTCGCTAGTGCTAGCTGTTAGTTGCTCGTGTCGCTAGTGCTAGCTGTTAGTTGCTCGTGTCGCTAGTGCTAGCTGTTAGTTGCTCGTGTCGCTAGTGCTAGCTGTTAGTGTGAATCAGCCTTAAGAGGCAGTTATTTACGGGCGGACTCTTCTTTCTTCTCCCGCGTTTTCTCGAGGCGCAGTGTAATGCCGAAGATATCTTCATGATAGCAGTTTTCTTTCTGTAAATAAAACGAATGATTCAATAATAACATTGCTTTTAATATCCCAATAAAGATAATAATACGAATATTCACGTTGCCATGGAAATAGCAGACAGGCCCTGGCCTAGATTTAGGCGTGGGCACATTCGGTGTGGAAATAAATCGACACAAGTATGATATTATGTTAATAATTTGCTATAGAAATGCTATACACAGTACCGTAAAATAATAGCTGCAAATTTTGTAAGCCTTAGGGGCGTAAACACCATATTCATTCCACACGTTGGAAATGTGTTTCTTGCCCGTCATTGAGAAAATTCCTTCTGCACCCTGTGTACAAGAGTTGCACCGTAAAGAGAGGGTACCAATTCGGTAAATTTTTACCTTAGTGAGGTCTATTTTTTTTTTTTTTTTTTTTTTTTGAGGGGGCTTTTCATTTTTCTAATCGACTCATTTTCGATGCAGATTCCTACTAGAACGCCTCGTGGCGTAAGACCATCACCTGCAGTGGGGGCAAATTCAACGAAGTCATTTTTGCTGGCCTGTCATTCCTAGTTTCTCATATGCATGCTCTGTTCAACAAGGCTAGCTAGGAAAAATGGGACGCCTCGTGGTGTGAGACATCTACCGCGGTGGAGGCAAATTCGACGTGGTGGATGAAAATTCAAAGCTGTCATTTATTATGGCCAACTAGGTCTATTTTTCTGACATGAGTCACATCTAGGTCAACCGACGAAACTCCTTACAAAAATTATGAACATTGCTCAATTCTTTCGACCACTTATAGGGTGGACAAACAAATTAACAAATATATATATTGATAAACAATGACTGTTGTATAAAATGTTTAAGGCAGTTTGAGAAAATAAATAAAAGCATTATTGCTAACGAGCTTTCTATCGCCTTCAACAAAACGTGCATAGCAGAAAAGCTATAAATAAATAAGTATACATACATAGATATACAAATATATATATATACTTAAATCTTCAACGGAAACATTATCACCTCTCTCACTACGTTAATTGGCGGGTGATAAAAATTAAGTCATTAGTTTGTCGTCCGACTCTACTTTTCGAGATATTTGGCTTTGAAGTTCTCATTGTTATATGTGAGAAAATTCCCGGCGAAAACACAGTGTAATGGACAACCTTTCAAACGGGTTTTTAACCTAACCTAACCTACTACCCTAACCTAACCACCTAACCTAGGTTAGGTTATTAGGTTAAGTTATTGGGTTAGGAAGTTAGGTTGTTAGTTTAGGTTAGGTTGTTAGGTACTGTTAGGTAAGGTTAAAAAATTCGTTTAAATGGTTGTCCCTTAAACTCTGCCATCGCTGGGTATTTTCTTCCATAGAAAAATAATGGGAATTTCAAAGTCCTATACCTCAAAAACTAGAGCCGACCGACAAAAAGGACTTCATTTTTGGAATCTGCATCGTAAAATGAGTCGATTTAAAAAAAAAAAAAGCCTAAGTAAATTAGAACCCACGAAAGTAAAAGTTTACCAAAAAATCATTGAATAGGTTGTCGCCGGGGTACAGAGAGGAAATTTCACCCTTTCGATTATTAGGAACAAGTATAATTAACAGTAGGTCCATATGGCACTCTCTCAAATCTAAACAGTGTTTAGGAATTCGATGAATACCACCGACCAATTCTACTAACGCGAAGGGTTCTTAATGATTGGCATATGAAACCAGTCATATTGAATGTAGTTGGTAATAGTATTACCTTGAGAGTCTTCGGAAACTAAGATTCAGTTAGAAATCAGGCAAGTTTGTAAACATTCAACCAGTTAGATTCGGACAATAATTATACATATTCAATTCCTAGTCTAGGTTTCTCAGCTTAAGTACGTTGGAAAATAATAGTAAGAAAAGGAAGAAAGAACACAGAGATACACGTGCTTCAAAAGGCTGAATCCACACCAGAGTGCGCGCCTGCACTGTAAGGTCCATGGTGGCGCAGGTGACTGGGGCAGCAGCCCGGACGAACGGGAAAAATAGCAAAAGATTTCCAATTCAAGCACGAAAAAAAGAAAACAAATCGAATGTGGTAGAAACACACAGGAGGTGTATATGCGACACTGAAGAAACACTCATAGCATCCCTTTGGGACGAATCCATTATCTAAAAACTTATTATCTTAGGCGAGAACTATAAAACCACCCTACTACGAGTGTGAGCGGAACGAAGACCGATGTTGCCATTCGCTATCGTCTTAGACCTTGGTGTAAACGATAGCAATACTAATTGTATCCCGAGCCCTCTGAGAGCGCATACCTTCGCCAAGCAAGGCAACGGTAATGAAAAATTCAAATTGGTTCTGAAACCATAATTTTTTGTAGCAACAACAGAATTTGATCATTTGTGCCTCTGAACAGTATGTATTTTCAATTTCAGTAATTTTATTGCAGCCCAGTCCATAAATTTTGAGTTAGCTATGCTGCTAACAAACGTTCCGGCTAACATCAAGCAAACTCACGAACAGGACAACCGATCATCACTAAAATTTACTCATTTATTTCCTCCCACATTACTAACAACTCATGTAAATTTCACAAAAAAAAATCCGTCCATGACTTTTTTGGTTATGGCATTAAGAAAAATTAGGCAGCCAAACAAACGGATGAACGGATCTTCACCAAAATATAATCATCTGTCACTTCCAACATACTTAACAATCCCTGTGAATTTCGTCAAAATCCTTTCATAACTATTTGAGTTATCATCGTGACAGAAAACGAGACCGACATATAGACAGTCAAACCGACGAAAACGTAACTTCCTTGGCACAGGTGATAACAACACCAAATGCGCTGCCAAAATCTTAACTTACGCCAAGGACCATTCCACAAGCAAAGTAGACATACCCGTAGTTGGATCATGAAGTTTTCCACCTCCTGGTCAGTACGGTGTGTGTGCTGCCGGAAAATTGACTTGATCTGCTGGAAGACGTTGTCAGCCATGGTACAGTCACCACACACGTAGACGTGGGCATTTTCATACTCTATCAGTTCAACGATCTCTTTGCCATTCTCCACGAGCTGATCTTGGACGTACGTCTGTAATGTGCAATGTGTGTTAGCAGCATCCCTGTTGTCAGTCACAAACTGGCCACGTGAGTGGATCATAAATGTGCTTGCAACGTCCAAGATATTTGAAATAGGCTGAGCATGGCATCGCAACTAGGGTCCAGATTTATCAAGGCAGTTACAAGCTTGTGAAGTCTTGCTCACATTGTATCTCACAGTCAAAATGTGTTATAAACGAAGTTGATGCATATTGCAACACACGGCGGAAATTATTGTAAGTTAGCAAAACCTATGAAAAATCTATAAATACTTACAAGTTTATTTATATATCGGCTAGTGGAAAAGGAAAGTGTAACAGTGAACGTGAACTATGTATAATAACGATATCTATAAAATTTCCATTATATAATGAACGTAAGCGTAGTTAAAGCAGAAATACGCGCTTTCCAGCCGTCAGCGTCTTCGCTTAAAATAGAATAGTCTGCCTTCTTGAGACGAGAAGTCATTAAAGAAAATGCATTTCTTGCCAATAACTGCTTCTTGCTCTAAAAAATTCTTCGCATAACTTACTGAAGATCTGTTATCAAGACATCTTGAATAATACAGCTGCTAGTTTCATAAATATCATTTAAATGTTAAATCAAATTAAATTTTTCTAACTTAGTCAGCATTCATTGTTGGTCTGTTTAATGGTTCTGACTACGAAAATGATATGTTGAGAATAATTTCTTTTCCCTAGGAACAGCTGTTTAACTATAGAAGTGCTTAAAAAATCTACATAAGTAAATTTATTATAATTTAGAAAACCATACATAAAAAGGCAGGCACACAGACGCATAGAAAACTTCGGGAGAGGCTCATGAGACAGTACAATGGCGGAGGGAGAGGCTCATGAGACAGTACAATGGCGGCGGGAGAGGCTCATGAGACAATACAATGGCGGCGGGAGAGGCTCACGAGACAGTACAATGGCGGCGGGAGAGGCTCATGAGACAGTACAATGGCGGAGGGAGAGGCTCATGAGACAGTACCATGGCGGCGGCAGAGGCTCATGAGACAGTACAATGGCGGCGGGAGAGGCTCATGAGACAGTTCAATGGCGGCGGGAGAGGCTCACGAGACAGTATAATGGCGGCGGGAGAGGCTCATGAGACAGTACAATGGCGGCGGGAGAGGCTCATGAGACAGTACAATGGCGGCGGGAG
>LQNS02278143.1:13004796-13015229 GCA_001587735.2 Parhyale hawaiensis | reverse complement strand
GTAGTTGTGTTGACTGTATTGTCCGCAATGGCTTATTACGCGATAATTACGTCATTAATAGAAGAGTATAAATCACAGGAATCTTTGTGAGATGTTAACAACACGAGACAAACAGTGAAATTATAATTTTAACACAGTTTAATAATGTTAAACGCTCGGTGATTTAGATTATTTATTTTTCACTCATTTCAATTTTAACTAACAATGTAATTTCATCTGTGTATTTAAGTAATTCATGTGTTTGGGGCGGACATGCTATCGTACCTCTATGCGCGGCGAAGGCACACTTGTAAACAAATAATGCGCCTGATCATAAAAAAAATGACAACCATTTAATCTTTTTGCAGTGATGGCGATTGTACCTCCATTGTCTCAGTTGTCTTCTCGTTGAATTTGAGGTTTAGTTTTAGCTAATATATTGTCAAATATGTGCACAGGTATCCTCAAGTAATTCTGAAAGTCCTTCTCATTTTCAAGTCGAAGTTCACTGAAAATTCGTTGATAGCTTCCCAGTGACTTTCGTCGTTGAAGCCATTTTTTGTCCACGTTCTTCTTTTTCGCTTCGCTTTCTTCATAGCGCACACAAGAACAATGGATCACAGCGCAGTTTCTTTCGTCACGTCCATCTCCAACCAGCAACAATAAGCAACTGACTTGCAAGTTGCAGCCGCGTGAGGCTAGGACAGTGTAGTCTGCTGTGCAATAAATGTTGCACATGCAATCAAATTGCATTCAGTTGCACGCAATAAAACTTGCATAGTGTAGCCCCTGCTTTAGATCATCTCCAGAAACACCTCCAGCCACACAGACACGTAACCGTTATACAAGCTATTTTGTGTAGCTCACACTCGAGTACATTTAGATCAGATCTCTGCGTCGATTGATATACTAAGATTGCTAATTGTCGCATGTATACAGACACCTGGATTTACTGTGTGCTCTCCTTTATTGAATATCAACTGAAAGAGAGTCACTGGTGTTTATATCATTCAATTCGTATTGATTACCACGTTGAAGCTTTCGGTAGAACACCGAACCCATCCTCGAGTACATATATCGTATCTATGTTTAATACCAAGTTACCTACGACAAACTACAAGTGCCGTCATAAAGGCGATGGTGCCATTTACTTGTGAGTCTACGAGCTATAGAAGCATCCGGCTCTGAACAAGCTTTATATATTATTACTAGAGGACCCACGCGTGAAAAAATCAAGCAATAATCGATATTTTTTATTAATATAGGCCGTTGTGGAAGCTTCTCTTCTCTGACTTGCTTCATTTTCTTCATTGATGTTTTTTCGTGCATTCAACCTGAGGGTTTTTTTCTCTGACTTGTCGTTTCCTCATTTTCCCGCTCACGCTTATCAGCAGCTCTCGTTCACTTCTGTAACCTTTCTGCATCAAGTCTTCCTTGACTGTATCGCATAGACAATTTATCTCTCTCCATGCGTTTATGGCACGTCTTCCATTTTGATACTGTAGTAGTTTCGTACGACTTATCCGTTCCCTATCTTCTTTCTCTTTCTAGATTAGACGTGCGTCTTCAATAGTGAGAGGCAGGAAAAAATCTTGAGTAACTCACTGCAATATACCTGAATGCAACTCCAGTCAGTTTGTATGCATGCCAGCGCTCCGTAGCCATGATACGGTTTTGCGAACTTAGATATCTGTTTCACTGAAATTTTGGGCTATGAAACAAAATTCGCACCTTCAGAGAACGACAGTGTGAAAGATGGTATGCGTGGTATGCAACTGAACGAGCATATGGCAATGGACAAAAATACATGGAATAGTAAGATCTGCTTCAGCGACCCCCATTGAACGGGAATAATACTGCTGTAAAAGAAAGAGAAGTGAAAGATAGTAAGCTAGAAGAAATTGTCTACTGCCCGTGAAAAAATCCCCCCTCAAGAGCGCTTTGTTGACCATCTGCCGAATTTATACGTCGTGACCTGAGAGAAAAGTTATAAAATCGGACTCCAGAACCTTCATACATAGTGTTCCGATTTCAAGAAGTGTTTCAAGCAAGAAGTGTCTTCAGATAAAGGGATGATAATCAGCCGTCGGTATCTTCTGCAACCTGGTCATCGATTTACAAAATTTACAACTTGACTTATTTTTCGCCTATTTCCTGCAAAGCGGACACGAAATAAATAAATACACGAAATGGTTTATTATATAAAGATTGCCAAAGAGATATTCCTTCAACTGTACAGCTGTTCGGGTAATACACCAGTACCGAAAGGCATAAACATTACGCCCTTTTCCAAACGTCCGGTGACGCTAAATGTCAACAATTACCGACCTATTACGCTAACTTCCATTTTGTCGATGGTGTTTAAGAAACTGATTGCTTGCAACTTAGGTAGTTGTGCTGCAGTAGCTAGCTGGACTGCTGCCTGCAGGTCAGTTTGCTTGCGGAGCTGCTTTGGGTTGTTGTGAAGCATTGTTGTCTGTACTACATAATACATACAGCGAGCGCTGGATCGTCGTTGTGAAGCACATTTTAATAGAGTTGGACTTTGATGCGCATTTGACAGGGTCAACCATGGACGTCTACTGTAGAAGTTGGAGTCGTTTGCTCTGGGTGGTAAGGCTATGTTAATCATCAGTGTTTTAGATTTTGAGTCAACACAGAAAATGTCTGTTGACGGATTTTTGAGTGCCTCAGTCGCAGGTGGAATCTAGCGTCCCTCACGGTGGCGTATTTGGCCCACTGCTGTTTGTTCTCTGAACTAGTGACATGCTATCTTTGCTAGAGAACACGATGATCAACTATGCTGACGATTCTGCCTTGATAGCTGTACTGTAATACTTACCCCTAGTCTCTGTGCAAAGAGACCTGTCGCGCATTAGTGCATGGTGTTCAGCCTGTAGTATGAAGGTGAAAGCCAGTAAGACGAAATCTATTATTGCCAGTCGGTTTCGGACATTTTTACCGCAGCTTCCACCACTGAAGATACAGTAAATGACACTCTGCTCCAGTGTTTAGCTCCCTGAAGATTCTCGGTGTTGTCTTTGATGAAGAAGCCTACTTCAGAGCCGCATATTAGGCGACTTGTGTCACGTGCTTCCGGTAACATTGGGCTCACGCGTAAAATAAATTTCGTATTTGGTGATAGAAATGAAGTCCGTAAAATATTATATTATTAAGATGCACTAGCTAGTGACGTGAGAACGGAGGAAACTTCATAAGGTTAACAAACCCCCACGCAACGAAAGTTGCTTCTATGCTTCCTGTGTTGGACTATTGCTCGCCGATGTGGGCTTCAGCTGCTGACAGTCACTTGCGTCTGTTCGACCGACTTTTAAGCTCAGCAAACAGGCTGTGTGCTGCGAGTGATCAGGTGAATTTGCTCCATAGGAGATGGGTGACCGACTCTATTTGTATTGTAAGGTGTAAAACAATTGGAGATATTGATTGTATTTCTGTCCCAGCCTTCAAGGTCTTTAGAAGGATTACACGTGATGCGGTTGATACGTATTCCTTCACTTTGGATAACGTTAGATGTCGCACTCGTCACTTCAGTCGGTGTTTCTTGCCCAGGTCTGTTTCCGTTGGAACTCATACCGGCATCGGCTTTCAGCCTTGTCGGCTTGCCGTGGTTCAAGTCAGTTGTCAATGGCTTTGCATTGGATTTTCTTTAGCAGCGGTTCGGGTTTCCCGGTGTTGCATAATGCTTCATTTGGGTTTTTCTACCGGTCCGTGGTGTCCCGAGCGTGGAGTCTTAATAATAATAATTAGCATTAGCGCAACACGGTAGACTAGGCCAATGATGGTGGTGAAGCTGCTGTTGAGGTCGGCAGCACGAGTAGGCTACTTGGTTACATTGACGGACGCTGAGATTAATCGAATCCAAACGTTGGGAAAGTGGAACAACCTAATGAACTCAACAGAGACCGTTTTAAATAGTGCTATCTAATACTAAGAATGACAGTCATGAGTTTATATATTTGCATTTTTATTTATTTATATATATATATATATATATTGATAGGTTTCGTGTCGCGCTCTTAACGAAATAGATAGGCGAAAATTAGCTCTGGCCTTCCTGGCTTCGTCAGTGTATTCGTTTGCTTGAAGACTGTGGTGATCTTGCCAAGCTTTATAGAAAACTGATAGGTAGAAAATATTCCAGGTTGCCAGTGATGGCACTCGAACAGTATATCTGATTCCGGTATTTCTTCCACAAATTTGAAGTTTACTCGATGCAGATGCATACAGCTTCCCTAAACAATCTCTTCCATCGTGATGTGCACTCTCTTCTAAGATTTTCTTCATTCAAACTTCAGCCGCCCTTAGTTTAGACTGATCGTATCATTTTGACTGAATAATTATCGAGACAAATAGAGAGATATTTTTCAACCGTCAGCACAAGCGTAAAAAAAAAACACGATGATTTCTTAGCAGCATGTGGTTCTCTCCATTTTGGGTTCTTCTCTCAACAGAGCAAGTTTTCTCAGAGTCTGAGTTATATGCCACCCTCGAGTATCTTGGATACAGAGCTCCGTATTCATTAGAAGCAATATCGACTGCAGGCAAAAAACATTGCTAATATAGTAAGTAATATACAGTAATATAGTAAGTAACAATGAATGAAGTTCTTGCTTTTCCAGCTCCTCTTGCCGTTCCCGTGGAGTCTGATATTCATTAGGTACTTTTCCTCTACATCGAAATATTTTCTTTTGGTTTAGGATGTACCTGTACACATTTAGTAGAAAATCAGCGAAGCGAAGAGGAACCAATTTCTCCGGTGCAGTAGATGTAGTAATTATTTATTCCAACTTCTTGGAAGAGAAGATTTTGTTATGCTTGAAATATCTCAAAGTATATTCTGGATACGCAGCGGAAATGAAATTCAGTGATGTTTCAGCGCTTACTAATATAGTTATTATTTTTTGCACGTCATCTAAGAGAGGGAAGGGGTGTGCTGAAGACGAATTGAAGTGTACTGATCAGTAGAAAGCCCGCATCTCTTACGATAATCTGAGTTGGCCGTCGTAGCGTTTTCTTCTATATATATTTTATTAAGGAAAGTACAGTCAATGAAGAAGCGTCATCACAAATTTCTTGTGATGAAGATGAAGCGAGTCATAAACGAGAACATTTCGCACCGACCCATATTAAGCAAATACATATATATCCTATCTATTATTGCGTGAATTTTTTTACGCACGGGTCCACTAGTTCCTAAAAAAAGTGCTGTATTGTTGGGGAGCGACAGATTTGAAGCGCCGACAATATTTAGTCTTGATATTTAATCTATCGGTATTCCCATTTTGTAAATATACGGCACCATTCGCCATATGTGTCTACAACACTGTAAAGCTGACCTACAGAAAAAAAAACAGGTTCCCTTAAATCGGTTGAGCATAATCATGTAAAGCCAAAAACCAGCATGCCCTATTGCTATGCATCAGTGTAGGCAGCAAGGACCAACGAACGATAGAGGCCAAGAAGGTATAGAGACAGCGCACCATGAAGCGATCAAATTTGCAGCAGGGATATGTTGCGATCAGAGCCCAGTCGGGCGACTGCATCCTGAAAATTGGCGGTTACCGTAACTAGAAACGATAGCGCTATCTATCCACGATGGTAGTTTAAGAAAAATGAAGCTCTGTGAGGATTGAAATTCATGTGCGGAGCGTAAAGTCATACCGATTTAGGCTTTCATTATTACAACAAGAATCTTTAGTATCCTTTCTTTATTGAAACGGATGTTTCTGGGCGGTTACCAACATCACCGTAGCAAATGTTGCGGTCGTCTTTAGCGCCTGCTGAGTTGTGATTGCGACGCAGCTGATGAGCTGGCCGGATCGCTGTTTTAACAAAATCAACCCTGTGGCTGTAATAGCTGCACATCGACGACGACGACACAAAACTTCAGGTTTCTTTCGAGGCACCGATGCATCGGATGCTCAGGTGTGAGTGAAAAGAAATATAAAATTAAGAACAGCTCCCGCCCCTTCCTAGACACCATCTTCCTTCACTTGGTCCTGCTCCTCAAAAGAGCTACTTGAAAACGAAGAGAGTGAAGTACTAACTGGCCTCTCAATAATTTCAACGGATTCTGCCTCATTGTGACGTTTGATGATGCCGAGCCCGGCAGTTAAGCAGTAATGGATTTTTTTTTACTCTGAGCCGTGTAGATGGCCTGTGTTTTGAGTTCCTGTTATTGAATAAATGACAGTGCAATGAGCGCACTGTGTTGACTCACGTGGCGTGTGGCGGCGGTGTTGCCAGAACCCTCTGAAGGGGGCGATGCCCGTGCCGGGACCCACGAGTATAATGGGCCTCAGGCTGTTCTCGGGCAGGTGGAAGCTTGGGGCTCTGTTAACAAAAAAAAAAAACATTTGGAGTCAGTAACAGCAATATTCCGAAGTGTATGGAATTTCGAAGGTCAACAATAGCCGCGTTCACCTTGAATCGGCAAGGCGAATCAAAAAGTCAACATCAAAAAACTGCTGTCTGTTAAAAAATGATTTTCAATGTTGACGGTAATAGATTTAATCTGCATTACCAATTAAAGGCACAAGTAGCACCAATTTATATAGCTATCAACAATTATTGTTAACAAATATTGAACTGATAGAGTTGGTCTTTGCAGCAGTCACCAGCGTAGATGAATTATAATCATGAACGCTGTCATTTTTGGCGGCTAGGAATGCAAGAATAACCACAGTAACATGCAGCGACGCGTACTGATATTTATTAACTACATCCGTCAAAGAGGTTTTGTTTTAGCCGAGTTTGTCTCTTTGTCTGCCACAAAGATAACTAAAAAAGTTATTGACGGTTCTTCACAAAATTTACAAGGATCATTTTTGTCGTTGCGTCTAACTGCGAACTCTATCCGGAGGGAGACGGGGAAGTGGAAGGTTATAAGGTAAGAAGATAGAAAGCGACGCGGGAGGTGACTTCCCTGAGATGCACAGGATTGAAGAGTCGGAAACCCTTAACACGGAAATGGGTGTGAGACTGCTTGCTCTCCCGCATAGCGGAGCGGGCGCTGCAAAAGAGGCTGGCAGCCTCTCCAGGCTGGAATGCAGCCAGGACCATACAGGAGTCCGACCGCGACTTCGAAAGTACAGTGCGAAGGTCCGGGACAGTGTTGAGTCTGGCGGAAAGATGGTGGGAAACGTGTGCCAAGCACTTCGTTTGCCACCAGTCCCACAATGGAGAGGCCGCCACCTCCCTGTGGACCGACGTGAGGGCCGCCCTAGGAGTGGAGGACGGAACGACACTATCAATGGGATAATTACGTACGTCAGGAGGAACATATGATTAATTTTGAGTCGAGATCCATTCAACGGTTTACTTGTTTGTCTGCCTCTTTTTATTGCTGGTAGCATTACTCAAAAAGTTATGGATATATCTATATGATATTTGCAGGACCAGGATGCCACTCGAAGCAAGTGTCCAAATTTGTGTTAATCTGTATTTATGATTATTTATCTATCTCTATGTTTGTTTTTACTTTTTTTTTTCAGTAACATATAGTAGCTAAGAAAAGTTGTGAACGGATCTTCATGAAAGTTGTAGGAAATCTTAAAAGACACAAATCAAATTTTGGTCTTAGACTAATGTTGGTCTTAACGCTAACCAGAATAAAACTGAAAAATTGCGGACGGTACTTGAAAAAATACTGATGCCGTTATTACTGGTAAGAGGGACACTGGCCAAATTTTGATGATTTTAAAACGTGAATCCTAGTCTTAGGGTCAATTTGAATTCTTCGTGGGCATTGCCTAGCTTGGCGACGTTGTAGCAATGTAGGCCCAATTCCAGAACTTTGCGGTATGGGCCGAACGCTAAACGTTCACTGCGTATAAATGACGAACCGCCATCATCATGAGAATTGTTTGAAATCGAAAAGGCATGATCGTAAGAAAAAAAATTATGAAAAGCTACTACCGCTAGTAAGAACAAACTAGGGTGAGTAAAGGTAAAGGGTACGTTCAAAGTCCAAAACGAAATGCAGATATTTAGGGGAACAGCTGTAGAGGGGGTATAGCAACTCTCCTGGTGACAGGTGAGATTGCAAGTTAAAGCCATAGTATAACTCCTTATGGGTAGCCTCATTGCTTGACCAGCTTGCAATTTTTCTGGGCATCTTGCTCTAAAACTCCCCATGGAGACCTCAAGAGCGGCTAATGCCGTTCTTGCATGCAAGTTTATGAAAGTAATGTGAACAAAAAGTCAATTATCCATTGTCTCCACTTTTTGTGCAAAAAATAATGAAGAATCGACAATGAGTTTCTTTCCACATCTTTAAAAAATGATGTATACGCCCAAAGATGATGGATGAGTAAATTTTCGTGTTAAATTTACTGCATCTGTTCTCGAACGATTTCCCGTGCAGTATGGGGAAAGATGTTTCTGGCTTATGGCTATTGGCTATTAAAGGTGAAAGACAGCAAACACGTACATTAAACTAACAATTTTCTGCAGAAGACAACAAACGGCTAGCTGCAATGTGCAAGTAAAAGTAAGTCAACTTGACAGCATATACCTACTGGGAAAGACGCTTGCACGGAAATTCAGATAGATGCCCGCTCGCCCAAGAGGCATGCATGGCTGCATCGCTATTATAGTCCAGTAGATATGTCAAAAAGATGTTCAGTTCCCGAAGAAAGCATGAAAATGTCTAAATGGGGTTTTTGAGTATGCTGAATACATTTCTAATCGGATCCACGCTGGCAAACCAAGGTATCCTACTCAAAATAAGAAATCGAAGATGGCCACCTTGCGTATTGCCAATTTTGATATTTTGTCATAGCTATGGTTGTGTTTGGCATAGAAACGTGATCTTTGTGTCGATTTATAGGTTTTTTGGGTCAAGGAAATTTAGTGAAACGCTTCAAAGTACCGTAAAATGTGATTGAAACAAAATCAAATATGGCTGCCTTCTATGAATAATGCAAATGAGTAAACTTCACAGCCCGTTTGCAGTGGGCTCATCAAGTAACAGCTGCTGCACTTTTTTGCTTCCGTAACCAAGCCTACAATTCTTACAAAGTTGAAGTTGAGGCAGATGCAAATCCAGCAATGCCATTCAATAAATGGTGCGCACTCATGGAGACTCAGTATCACCAGTCTTTATACTGGAACTACGCCTTCATTCTTCAACCTTTAAACTCTCTTCCTTCATGCAATCCCAGCGCAAAGGAAACTTTGGGCTATAGATGAGCAGGCCGGGGGAATAGTGCCTTGGATGTCTGCCATGGATCACTTCCACTATGCCAAGTGGTTACCTGTTCTTGTGCGAGATTTAGAGCATATACACAAATGTGCTCTGCAGTTTGCCAAGAACTCCGAGGCTATTTTTGTAACCCAACAGACCACCAATTACTTCTCATGATGGCACATGTGCAGGAGCGGCTGAATGCTGTGCTGAAAGGAGATGGTGGGATAATTGGAATCACTGAAAATGAATCAGCCCCTGAGCGAGCGATGGCTGATTGCTGATCATGAGCTGGCCAGGATCGTACATGATGTTGAAGTGAGTCTAGGTGAAGAGGACACCCATGAAAGCCGACAACATGAACAAACATTGACCACACAGAAGGGACTCGCCTCAAATGTACAAAGCGTGATAGATGTTATGAACGAGCTTGGTAATCAAGTTTCAGAAACGAGCATTGGTCTCTCCACATTGGACACAAAGGCTATCATGCTGAGGAAATCATCAAAAACATCTCGGAAGCAGAGGAAATGGGAAAGAATCTATACAAAACATCCGTTGATTCTCGGCTCGTAAAGATGGAAAGCCAAGCAATGAAATTGTTCCAAAGAACAATCTTCAGTTGCTGTAGTCTCGAGAGTGGAAAGTTCCTTCAGAGATAAACTGCAAATTGTCAAATGTGAAGAGTGATCTGCAACTATTTTCCAGAATGTACATCACTTGCCAGTACGAAATGGAGAAACAGATGTCTTCTTCCAGTGTGAGAACCACTCTTGGCCACCATCTCTGGCTGCAAATAACGTAATGGGAATAGGAGATAAAGCTGAATTGCTGCACTCAAGCGTGTTCTTTGGACGTTGAACTCGTGATTCCAAACACTATCAAACGTGAGAACATTCAAAGACTATGCAGAGTGTGTCTGTGTTTCATATCCTCAAGAGGTAATTTGTACATGTTGTACGAGTGGATGCTGTGTTGGCTGCGTATAAAGCCGACAGTCTCAAAGCACACACCAGAGAGGGCCGTGGTCAGGGGTAAGGGAGAAGCTCTTTGGGTTTCCGAAAAAACAAGACTTCAAAACGTCTGGAATAACTTTTTGCGCATTGACAACAAGATAGGTATAGCTCTTCAAATTTCTAGCCACTGTTATAGACTCGAAATTAGCAGCTTCAGGAAAGATACTGGGCACCACGAAAGGTCAGAATGTTGCCTCCTCTGCAACACTTCAACTTTCTGGGCTTCAACC
>LQNS02278143.1:12988431-13002333 GCA_001587735.2 Parhyale hawaiensis | reverse complement strand
CATCGTAACGCGTTCAATTACGGAAAGGAAAACTAGCCGTCCGTCAACTTTTACTGTCCTGTCCAGACGTAGAAGCGACCTTCAATCAAATGTCTGACGCCACGCGTTCAGTTATGGTCTCGTTTCATTACATTTTTGCTTATATTTTGCGTTGGTTTGAAGTCACATTTGTATCCTACGATCTTATAGCCTGAATTTGTTAGGAAAAGCTTATTTTAAATATATTTACAGTATAGCCTGCTAATCCCGATAAAGGTGAAAACAGCACCCAGCAATACGCTTCCTTGTCGATGCCCGCCTCTTTGTGCGGAGGAGTCTCAATTCCCCAGATCCTTCCAAACTACCTTTGCAGAGCTAGCTCTGGCCACTGCTCGGTCTTAGCGGATTATAAGTTACGAATGGGACGAATCGCTGATCCCTCCTGTCAACTGTGCGGTCTGGACGAACAGCCTGTCCGTCACCTATTCTCGTGCTCTAGTCACCCCACTGATCTTTCGGTGAACAGTCTCTGGCTGTACCCGCTTGGGGCTGCAGGTTTCCTCGCTCCTTTTCCTCTTTCTCCCCTTCTCCCTAGGCCCCCTGGAGCCTCCTCCTCGGGGTGGCAATGGTGGACCCTGACGATGGCAACAAGCAACAACATTGCTACAGGTCAGGAAAATACGGAGCCCAATCTAACAATCAGGGTGCGCGCGAACAGTTGGTAGAGTTAGAAGAATTTAGATAAGATAAAGATAGTCGATACTATTGGCATGGTTAAACTGGATTAAGTCAGATTACGTTTGTCTACACTATATTATATTAGATAATGTTAAGTTAAGATAGGTGTAAGTTTGATTATTATAGAATGTAAACAAGATAAAGTCAAGCAAATACTAGCTAAAAGAAAATATGAACAGATTTTGAAAAGTGAAACACTAGCAGTGGCGGACCCATTATCAACTATATCTAGCGCCAAATCTACTGGTGGCGCAACGGCACCGAAAAACTGTCTGCAATATTATATTGTAGTATTGTACATTCTCGTCGTTTTCCCACCAAGCACAAAAACTCAAGCATATAGCTCGAAAAACAATCATAAGTCTGCACTTATGTCCGTATTTCATAGTGAACATTTGGAATAGACTCTCTTCCGACGTTGCCGGTGAGGAGACAGTCAACACGTTTAAAAATAGACTTTAGAAACATTGGGAGGGACATTCTCCACAGCAAAGAACTTCTCTTTCACTAGTCGCAAGCTCTTCACGGCCAAAGCTTCCGATGCCTCCTTAATCCATCTTCTCTTTTCTGCTCCGGCTACAGAGATAGACGTCTCTAAGTTACGCATATTAGCGGCTATTAGTCATGCTTACGTGCTTGCATTATCGTCTCTTTGACTGAGATCCTCCTTCTTTTTCTTCTTCCTTCCTGAGTCCTCTATTTCCTTCTGAAATAATAGCAATAGCTTATAAAGCGCCGGGGCGTACGAATTGGTGCCTCTTTGAGAATGGGCCTAAAGGTTCGTCTACTGCCGCTTATCTAATCTAAAGTGAATCCGACCTTCAGTTCTATAGATGACCACTGCGACGGTGAGGTGCAGCTCCCCAGGCTGTGCGACAGGGGAGGAGCTGATGGAATAGAACCGAGGCTGCAGCAGGGGCAGCTGGGACAGCAGCAGGGGCGCCGGCAGTTGTACGCTGGGGAACTCTTCCATCACCTCCAGCAGGTGAGGGTAACGCCGGAGCTTCCATTCCTCATAAGCCCGAGCGTCCTGCCAGGGCAAGGCAACAATGCGTGCACAGTGAGGTTAGAATTTTCAATAAAGCCTTCAAAACAGAACCATTAGGTCATATATAATATGCACCGGTTGGTTGTAATGTGTTTTGATGCAAATAGTCACACAATGCTCACTCGGTGAACATAACAGTCTTTTCGAAGTCTCGAAATCGAGACAGTAGACTAGTGTAGAAGAGGCATCATCATGAATCCACAGATGAGCTCTACTTGTTTCCAAGTTATTGATGAACGTGTCGATAATTTCTCCGGTTGGCAAATGGTTATAAATGCCGCATACGTCCACTTACCATGGTATTGATAGGTTTTACTTCTCAATATTTTCTGCACTTTACGGCAACTAAAACCATGACAGTACACTTTCTGAACCATTTCTTGTTCTTGATTAATGCCCTTCTAGAGCTACCCATTATGGTATATGAGCCATTTCAACCGCCTTTACTGCTGTGTGACGCGTACTCTGAGAGTGTGCTGAGCAGGTGCAGGGTGAAAGAAGTAAGAGAGTTACTTCTGAGACCCGCATTTAATTGCACTACATATTTTGAGGAACCATATGAGCATGTAAGCTCAGGCCTGGGCAAAAAAAAAAAAAAAAATGAGCCCGATAACTTTTTTTCAATATTTTGTTCAGGATGAAGTTCTCTAGTTATTTTATTGATTTTCATTATGAACTTGGATTTCAGTTGAATGGGAGAAGCTAAGCTAATCATAATACTGATAAACATAATGCCGCGCATATGAAAAGAAGAAAATAAGCATTTAAATCAGGGGTCTCCAAAGGGGTCGATATCGACCCCTTGAGGTCGGGTAGTTCAAGTTTCATAGGGTTATTATCCACGTCTCTATTGCTGCACAGCATCGAAAACGATAAAAAATTATTACATGTTTTTATTGAACTTTTGAAGGGTCAATGAGAATGTAAATATTAGCGAAGTTCCCACAGAGATACCAATTCGTAAACAATTCGAACAGGCGATGTGGAGCTGAAAATAGGCGCAAGCCGTTTCAAATCACCAAGAAAAAGAGATGACTCAAGGCTGCAAATTACAGCTTTTTATCAATGATGAAAGTTGAAACCCTCGCAAATTTGGCCAAAACCATTATCTTGACGACGCACAAGAAACGTTACGGTTAAAATAAATATATATCGAATATAATAAGCGCTTTGTTGCTGATCTCCTACGGTCCCTTCTTCTAGCAATGGAGCAATGGTTTCGGAGCGATATTGGTTGGTGAATCCCGGTATGGACGCTGTTGCACAGTGTCTTCGCAAATCACATGAGAGATTCAGGCCTGATTCTCTTCAAGAGACAATTACGGTACGTATTAAAATGAAGAATTATGGGTTGGGAGCATTTTATCCCTTACAGCAAACAGTTAATTCTGTGCAATGAGACGTCAACGCCAAAGAAAACATCTCCATATCGCAGAGGCTTACTTCCTTCGTACAAAAGTTGTTCCCTTCCTGTTACCGGAAAATTCATCTTTCAGTATGATAATTCCCAAGCGCACACGACAAAGTTAACTAAAATGGGGCTGGATGCCAACATTTTTTCTGTGAATATCGAGAATATATCTCTCCTCAACACTGTTAGAAGCTGATCAACAGGATGCCCAAACTAATAACCTTGCTTAAGAAGGCTCATGGAGAACTACGCTGTATTAGTGAAATACTTTACCAGTTTCTGTTTTTGTAACTTTTTGTTGAATGAATAATCCAAATTCACTCTAGCTTGATTTTTTGCACGGGCACTCATTAACGGTAGAATTCCTTATTTCGGCATTTGGTCGAACAACACCCACCGATGCAAGAAGTTCGAGCTTCTCTTTTTGTGATGTGTCCTGGGCGTGCGCTGCGAACAGGCGTAAGAATTTTTGTGAAGGCGGCGTGGTGATGTCGAGGTAGCGAGTCAGCAAATTCCGTACGGTGGAGCGTGGCAGACGGTTGTGCTCCTTCCAAGCCTTCCCGATACCTGAGAGGAAAAGAATTATTAAACACCGAGTGCTGACCGACGCAAGCAGTCTAGAGTCAAAAGTTTCCGACGGCACGTTAAAACAACGCGTGTGGTTGTTCGTTGTCATTGCTATGGTCCACCGATGCCAACTTGGGAGAAGGCTCCAGAGGGGGCCTGGGCAGAGGGGGGAGGAAGTCGAAGAGAGGAAGAGGAGCGAGGAAACGGGCAGCCCCAAGCGGGTCTAGCCAGAAACTGCTCACCGAAAGATCAATGGGGTGACCGGGACACGAGAAGAGGTGACGAACAGACTGTTCGCCCAGTCCGCAGAGTTGACAGGAGGGATGATCGATCCGTCTCACTTGGAACTTATATTCCGCTAAAACCGAACAATGGCCAGAGTGTAGCTGGGAGAGGATAGATCGGAAAAATCTGGGGAGCAGAGACTTTTCGGCACAGAGAGGAGAACATTGGAAGCCCAGAAACCCTAATGGGGGATATGCAGCTGCTGCAACAGCAAAGGTGTGTAATGGACTTAATGCAGTACGGTACTGCTCGGGAGGGAGAATCTCATCTGTAAGTAGCGGAGCGATGTGTGTTTCAAACTTTGATTGGAAAGTGCGTCGAATACGGAGCGGGCCGTGATAGTACCGTGGGCAGGATGATGTACCCGGGATACGCTGGGGAGATATTGTTTTGACAGCAGACCCCGACTATCACCAACTGGTAGGGTTCAGATCTCCTGCTGTAGGTAATGCGCCGAAGCCATGCTATGGGATCCGGTGACAATGCGCAGGGCTGCATTCTGTAACGCCTGCAGCTTACTCGCGGTGGTTCTTGAGACATCAGGACACCAAACCGGGGCAGCGTAGTGCATGACGCTTCTGATGAGGGCTCGATAGGTCAGTAATAGAATGTCTCTCTGTTGCTCCCACCTTGTGCCGGCCAGCGCGGCGAGAATCCGCAAGCTGCAGCAGCATCTGTCGCGAACATAATTCGCGTGAGCCGCAAAAGTAAGGTGTGCGTGAAACACCACTGCCAAGATTTTAGGGTTGCGCTCCAGAGTGAGGTCCGACGCACTCATCTTGATTGATGGGTTCTTCCTGGATAGATGATAGTCTGGCGTAAACAGTCTGGTATAGGTCTTAGCGTGAGAGATGGTCAAGGCACTCCCCGGCCTAGGTCTCGATTGTCAAAGCGTGGTGTGACAGGCTCCTCGCTGCCTCCGGAACAAGAGTAGCTGAGGATAGAACGGTTAAGTTGTCTGCGTACGAAGAGGTGACATCACCAACCTGGGGAGAGTTGCTGACGTAGTAAATAAAAGGAAGAGCGAGATCACCGGGCCCTGGAAAACTTCCACGTGCATGGGGCGGAAGGCGAATTTTTTTCCGCCAATAGGCAGTAGGCGCGGCGCCCACTTAGGTAGGCAGAGATCCACCTAATGAGGTTGTTGATGTGTAGGGGGTCAGTCCGTCGGTTCCCACGGCCGACGAATTACTTGAGGCTCGGATAGACGCTCTTTTGTTGAGGGGTAGAAAAATTCCTGGCCATGATCCAGAGGCAGCTAACAAATTCTTTTGTAAGAGCCCTAATTCTTTTTTTAAGACCCTGATCCAGAAGCGGACGTATGCCCATGAATTGTTTGGAGAAGCCCGTGGCTACTTCACGGGCAGAAGACACCTGGGTGCCACCTAGAGTGATAGGCTGGTTAGGGGCAGCGGGTTTTACGTTTACCCCACAAGCTATGAAGAAGAGTCCAAAGTCGGGGGGCTATGATCACACCGTTCGACCGTGTCGATCTATGCTTTCCTGGCACAGGCCGTCAGGACATTCGTGGTGCGGTCTTCGAGATCGGGAAGGTTGAGCGGATTATGGTCTCGGGTCCGAAGCACATCCCGCAGCTGGATCAGCACTTTGACCTCATCCAAGAGAGCGGGAGTAAAGGATCGACGGCATTCCGCCGGGATACAGCACTCGATGCGAAGAGCTGAGCATTCCTGGAGGATTTCTCATCCTTAGCGCAGGAGGTGGAGAGAGGCAGCTCCCGCAAGATTTGTTCCGTGAGCTCAGTGAACCTCTCCCAGTTGGCTTTGCTATAATTCATGAACGTTTTTCGAGCTATAGGAGGAAGGGGTGAAAGTTGGTCGAGGGAGATAGTAAGAGGTAAGCGTCGAAGGTGTAAATGTGGAGTTACAGTCTGTGAATTTCAAACAACTGGGCGGACACTTCGGTGCAGAATACTGATGGATCCATGTGACACTAGTTAATGTTCCGCAATTACCCAAAAATTGGTTAGGAACAACCAGTTTCCATATAGGTATTATTAAGTCGGGATGTTTTGAAAACAGTGGAAAGTTATCATGATTTCAACACGGTCCGAGTTGCCTAGTCTATTCTACCCATTTATATGTACATGTACGTCGGTTAACTTGCTTAAATTACAGATGTCTCTAAGTTATCATCGGAAGACTTCTAACTTAACTACTATGAGAAAAATTTTTCACGGTAGAAATTCTCGTGCTAGCGATGTTCATGTTCCCATTTTAGGTTGTCATATTTCGTTTCTCTGCGATACGCTTTACAAGCGCTGGGCTCTATGGAATGTCGGCCCGAGGAGACTGGTCATGGTTACTTGAGCGGTATCAATAAAATTTTGGCTTCTAATGGCTGACCCAGCTCCTAATCCACAGCCGTGGCTGACCCAGCTCCTAATCCACAGCCGAAAAATAAGAAGTTTAAGCAGAGATTGAGCCGAGAGGGAGTTTCAAGTCTAATGGAAACGCCCTAACTGGTCAACTCCTTACGTATAAGGTTAATATAGAGGGGAATCCATATCTTGTGTGATTAAAGAAGTCCAGACCGGGGACCTCGTACTATTACCTGTCTCTGGATTTTGCTCCACTAGTTTCTACTCTTGTGTGCCTCCTGGTGTACGGTAAAGATAACATGGCCCCACCTGTTATGACTATTTACTTTCTCTCACACGAACTAGGCTATTATAAATCGTTTCACAGTGTAGTGGATCCCTGTCGATTGGAAACGAAGATCACTCATCATCAGAGACTTAAAAACGAGCAAAAAATATACATCCATCATATCCTAAGGGCGTACGATCATTTGAGGTATCCATTACAAAACGCCACTAACCCCCCCCCCCTCCTCCTCTCCGACGGGTAGTGATACTGAATACACTTTACGAATTGATTTATGAAACAAAGTTACGAAGTTAAATATTTTCTGATTATTGCCGTTACTGAACCCATCCCATTTTTTTTTGCATTAGTTTTATTCGTTTCTTTACGAAAAGTCACTTACTCTTGATGCCGAGAGTCAGCGCTTGCAGATTTTAACCACCTGTAGCCAAAAGGCGACAGGAGTTAACGGGAGCTTATTTTGCAAACTGATCATCAGCAATTGCCGTGGGTAACATGGGTTTTTTCTCCTCTAATGCGTGTGTGTGCAGTGTACCTGGTGTCTTATAGAATTATTTTAAATACAGTGATACAGTAGAATTTAGAATTGGAAGATCGTTTAGTGAAAGCTAAACGATCGACTTAGATCATCTTTGTGGCATGCCGACATAACCAGCAGCTTTTTGACGACTCTGTACCTCCTGAAGCTTCATTGCTCCCCAGAAGGAAACGGCACCCCATACCATAACGAAGCCTTTACCGCTGTGACGCTTGGAAAACATTTCAGGAAGCATCTCTATGTCATGCCAGTACCGTTGTAAGCCATCAAGGCCAACCATATTGAACTTTTTCGACAGTAAACAAACGTTAGACCACTTCTCATTGTCCCATATTTGGTGCTCTAGACCAAACTGTAAGCGGGTCATTTTGTGACGCAGAAACAATTGAGGACCTTCCAGACGTTTTTTGTTCTTCTCGCCCTTTTGTCCTAGGCGTCGCCTGATGGTTATTGAACTGCAATAAGCATCATTAACTGCCTTGATTTACCTAGAAAACCGTCCTCTGTCTTGATGAACAACCCGTTCAATTCTCGTACTGGATGCAGGAGAAATTTTTTATCGGTCTACCACTAGATTTTGCTGGTCCAGAACTCTCAAGGTCCTTTAGGAATTTGCAAATCACAGTTTTACAGAGGCGAATCTCAGCTGCGACTGCGCTGTACAACAAACCTTGCTTGTGCATTTCAACAATTCGTCCACGTTCTAATTTGGAGAGTTTGCTCGCTTTGAGCACAGTGACACTTTCGCATTATCAGTGCAAGCTGTAATTGATCCAAAACGCCGGAAATTACTCAAGAACAAAACAGTTATTACCGTGATCTTATAATTTTAGTCAACTGGAAAACTCATTATTTTACACAAATCTGCATCTTTAAATACATTGCTACAGCATGAATTTTTCTTCTTTCTCACCTTCCACCTTTTAGAGTTACTGAGCCGAAGTCAAAGCAATTTATTTTTCACTAAAAAGTTATTTTTTATATTCCAAGTGGCCCTGAAACTTTGATCAGGAGTTTATATGCATATCACCAGGAGCGCACAAAAATATCGGAAATGGTCATGAATGTTTCTAAACGGAACGCTGTTCACAGTAAAAGAAGCCAACCAAGTTGCATACAATACATAACGTTTGAATCTATTCTACGAGAATCGGTCGTATTATGCGACTGGCCGTAACAATCAGCGATTTTATCACCCGCAAGCGATGCGAAGAGTTGTGATACTGTTTTTATTTACAGTTCTATGTCTCCTTGTCTGTCCACAAAAAAAAGAAAGAGGCAGAAGGAGTTGAGCTATCATCACATGAAAAATGTCACAACGCTAGAGTAAGGTGGCCATCAAAAGTGACTGCGTTGAATTTGTACTTTTGACTCCGCTCTTGCAGTTTCCAGCTCCCCTCCCCACCGCGGGGGCAGGTTATGGGCGCAGATCGTTGTACAAGAGCCCTCCATCGATGGCGCCGTATCTGTTGAAGGTATGTGGTCAACTGCAGCCGTATACTCTTCTTGGGCCCAGTGGCCTATATCTGCAGCACTTCCCTATCAACATCACAAACAACACCAAGAATTGATGCATGATTCTTATACGACCAGCCTTTTTTTTTTTTTTGCTTATAATAATTACTGAGGCTGCTCCTGTCTAAGTGGACCAGTGAAATATTTTTTATAAGTTGCTCTGTATAACTGGACCCGTGGAATTACTTTCCTAAAATTTATTCTTGAAAATTTCGGGTGTATAAACAATTAAAAAGACCTGGCCTGTGGCCGAGAGATTAGTCACCAGCCGTATCACAGATACGCCAGCTTCCCAAACTTAATAAAGCTCGAATTTCCTTGTATCTATTTGTGATCAAGAGCGTGACACAAAAGGTAAGTATTTAGGTAGGTGGGTACAAACGTATTACAGTAATATATAGATATGTCGTGTCCGTTAATTAGTGAAATAAATTGGCGTAAAATAGACCAGGCCGCTGATTTTGTGTTGAGTTGGGTTTTCATAGAGACCGATGACCAGGTTGCGCTACCGTCGTTCACGACACCTTGTGTGCGTGTTTGTGTACGCAGATCATATGCGTATAAGCGGCGTTCAAGTTGGCGCGCCGCGCTGCTCGCTGTATCGCTGATTAAGTTATGTTACGTTAGGTAACGTTAGGCAAGGTTAGGTTAGGTAACGTTAGGTAACGTTGGGTAAAGTTAGGTAAGGTTAGATAGGTTAGGTTGGGTTAAGTTGGGTTAGGTTAGGTAAGGTTAGAAAGTAAGGTAAGGAGGTTAGGTTAGGTAAGAATAGGTTACGTTAGGCTAAGTTTGGTTAGCTTTGGTAGTGTTTATTTTAGTGGTGGCGCGCGCAAGAAAGCTTACCTGAACGCAAAGGTGTCGTGAACGACGGTAGTGCGACCAGGTTGCAGAAGATGGCGTAAATGGGATTATTCAGTAAATGATCAACGAAGCGCAGACGAAGCGATATTTTTTTCGCAGGACAATAGACTCAATTATTTCTTCTAGCCTGCTACCTTTTTTTTTTGACGTAGCAGTTTTTGCTTCAAGGGAAACCCATATAGTGAAGGCTAATCATTGGGCATCGAGGATACGCCGTGAGGAATTTAATAGAATTCGATAATGTTATGCTGTTGATATTGAAGGATTTTCCTGGATATCACCTAAGGTGGGGGACGATTGTGCTACTTGATGATTTGAAACAGAGAGCACTTATCTTTTGTGACAATATGAGTCGGCTGTTGTAGCGTATCCTTCAGAAACATAAGGAACAAAAATATGTTAAATGAAAAAGGGTCTTCAATAATTCTTTGCTGTCATTTTGACGGCATGGGTACTCTAGAAGCTTAATAATTTAAATCGTCTGAAACTTGATTTAGGTAGGAAACAATGAAAATTTGCATTTGTAAGCACGTCTTTTTTTCCAGTAAAAATGTGGTTTGGGCAAAATTGTCTTAATAATAAATAACTCTTTAAGATTGCACTGTGTAACAAAAGCATGCTCGTTCACTCTTGGTAAAATGTCTATATAAGATAAGAAGCAACGACGTGGTGTTTTACTAAATAATTATAACATATTTGGAACAAATTTCGCTGCTCTTTCAATATTCAAGCTATACAGAGTGATTACATTAAAAGATAGGTACAGTTCTGTGCCGGAAGGCAAAATATCCGCGCGTTTTTATAATGTTAATGTCATTGGCAGCTCGCGTCGACGGCGTCAAAGATTCAATGTGGTGTATTCTGCCGTCGCAGCTTCCACCTGTCAACTGTCATATGACGGCGTCGTTTGTTTGCTGACGGGATGTACGGCAGCCAGAAATGCCAGTGTTAACGAAGCTTTAGGATGCATAGTGCGCTTTCTAGGATGCGGACTTACACTTTGTCGTTTGAAAGTTTTATTTTGTTACAGAGACTTCCTATATGTTTGATATGGTCCGTGAATACTGTAAGCTATACACGAGGGACGCTCCAAAAAGTAATCCCTCCTATCTTTTATTCCGCCCGAAATTATCCGAGGGGACTGCGCAGTGCATTGCCGTAATGAGTGAACTTAAACACTCATGACCTGAAAGTTGCATCTTTCTGGAGAAGATATTGACGGATTGACCCTTTGAGAAAAGAAACCGTATTATGGGCGTATGTCAGACGCAGAAATGAGTCACTAAGCAAGTAATAAATAAAAGTCGACTAATTTAAAATTTAACGTTTCAGGATGGAAAATTCCATCATAAAAAAAAGGAAATTAACCTACAACTTATAAATATTTTTTTTTATTTTATAATCAATGATGGAAGCATGTATGTTGTCGGGGAGGTCTAAAGCGCAAATGAACGGAACAGCGTGCATGGACTGGATGTCAGCTCCTATACAGTCGGCAGATTTCAGGCTAAGTGTGAACAGTATGGAGCAGTACAGCCAAGGTCATAATGTTGAGGTTGGATTTGGTTTTATGGATGTGGAGAGCGTTTAATGTTGTGCGCTCGGTGAGATTGGAAGAGTCTATGATGGAAGTAATTCCTACTGATGGGATGGTTGTTTTGCTCGTCATGTAGGTGGTGGAATGTGTGGGTTTCGCTAGTGGTAAACCGGCATTACTGGATGCACCTAAATGTTGGCAAAATATCGGCTTTGAAGTGTTGTCCCGTGCTACCCACGTAAGAGGCACTGCAGTCCTGGCATTGGTAACCGTAGATAACGCTGGACGGAAGTGGTGCGGGGGATTTGTCTTTAAATTTGAAGTAGAATACTATGATAAATGTGTTTTTGCACGAAAACTTGAAGTTGATATGGGTGAAGGCTTAAGAGAGGAACGTTTTCAAAGTGTATACTGTGCTAACACATGCTTTGTTGTAGTACGGTAGAAAGTGAAAGAAGTCCATTTACTGACCCAGTGTTTGCTAATGCCGGGATCGAACAGTTTGTCCAGGAAGAATTTGCAGTTGTGGTCCAGAAAATGGTGCGGATAGCGGTTATTTTTGAAGACTGTTCGGAAAAAGTCATTGAAATCGTGGAAGCTGAAAGAAAATTGAACCAATCAACAATCACCGGCGTCTGGTGAACGTTTACGTAGCCGGTGCAGTTGATATCGCGCAGTTAGGAGATCGGTTCGTCGATTTCAGAGTGGCAACAGAGATGTGAGTGATAAGGTGCGCTCCGGACGTCCGTGAACAGCCAGCAAGGCACCACTCTCGAAAACAAAATGCGTTGCGATCTACGGACACCGTTGAATGGTATCCGTGTGAACTTGGTTGTGGTTGTCAGCTCACTGGAAACGATGTCATCCTTAGGATGCAGTAAAGTTTGTGAAAATGGGTTCAACGAATGCGCATGCAAAAGCAAAAGGACCACCGACAGAATGTCTGCCAGGAATCTCCTGCATTACTGGCAAAAGTGCATTGAGAGTTGGGGACATTACATAGAAAAATAGACTCTGGAGCACCAAAGGTGGCCGCACGAGTTAATGGTGCCACTTCTATTGTCCAAGCTCCCGAACGTTTTGAGTAAAAAATAGGAGGCATTACGTTTGAAACGATCCTCGTAGCTTACGGTTCTCCGGTTCTAAATCTCTTATTTGCTGCTGCTTAACGATTGATTGCGAGAGATATCTGAAGTACTGTACCTTAAAATCGTTATTGTTACTTCATTACGCTGTGTTGATTTCTCCTTACAAGAGCAATAATATTATTGTTTCCACAACGTAGTGATTTCTGTTTTCTCGCCCCTAATTGCGCTGCCTCGGTTACTACATTCTGATATTCTTCTTGGTTTACTAAATGGAAGAGTAACAAGTGGTAGATTACTTATAACTTCATAACGACAGTTGACCTAGGGCTTCCCTAATGAAAATCAAAGTACACCAGACGGCCCGTGACTTATTGGCTCATAATTACAGTCTCCTTTGCTTCTCGTAGCCAATGATACATATATTATATATATATATATATATGTACGACGCAGTACAGTTGTATATCTCGTATTAACTTTACGTTTAACGTACACGTATATGCATCCGAGCTCAGGCGGCTCCCCACCATTGATCCCTGATTACTTCCGCCAAGGAGGTTATGTTTTCGGCTTTATCTGTCTGTCTCTCACCTAGATAACTCAAAAGTTTTTGGACCGATTTTGATGAAATTTGCAGGGTTTGTTAGGTGTGTTAAGGGGAACTGATGATTAACTTTTAGTGAAGATCCGTCCATCCGTTTGTTTGTTGGTCTGCCTCGTTTTTCTCAATGCCATAACTCAAACGTATGGGCGGATTTTTATGAAATTTACAGGAGTTGTTAGGTATATCACGAAGAATAGATGACCAAATTATTTTGATGATTCGTCTGTTCGTTCGTTTGTTTGTCACTGTTTTTGATTTAATGCTTGTTAACACAATAGCTCAAAAAATTATTAATGGATCGTTATGAAATTAATAGTTGTTAGTATTGTTGAAAGACATTGATGATGAAGTTTTGGTGCAGATCGGTTGTTTTGTTTGTATGTTTGACTCATGTTTTTCATAGCGTTTGTTAGCAGCATAACTCAATATGGAGCTCCCAAAAAATTACTGAATCTGTTAACACTGTTGAAGGGCACAAATGATTAGATTTTGATGCTGGTGCAAAGAAAATCATGGTCATGGAACCAATTTCATTTTTTCGTAACCATTGCCTTGCTTGGCGGAGGTATGCGCTCTCAGAGTGCTCTATTGAAAAAGTTATATTAATTATTCAAGGCTCAAATTTATTTCTATCATATAACATAACGAATGCTGATATTCCTTCTATAATTACTATCCTTTGGTAAATTATAAAATTGAAAAAGTCGACACGAACTAATAATTAAAACTTGACGTTTCGGGATACTTCTCCCATTTTCAAAAGCCTAAAAAAATCTTTAATGGATACCTAACAAATTTTTTTATTTTTTTATTTAAGGAGACCTAAGTTATGGTGTTAGCAGGGTGGGAGCTAGAGGCCTAATGACACAGTGCGCTATGGGGTCCTCATATAGGCGTCGAGCGGCGCGGGAAGCGGAGGAAAAACGGCCGAGTACAGTCGGGGGGAAAAGTGTCAGCTATGGTTGTGACGAGTGGTACAGTTGTAGTCATTATAATTGGGCGGGAAGAAAAAGAACATGTACAGTCATGGGGGAAAAAAGTCTGTCCTGCACAAAGAGCGACCGCACCAAGCTGCGAGCAGGGGCCGGGCTCCAGCTCCCGTAC
>LQNS02278143.1:12953188-12966845 GCA_001587735.2 Parhyale hawaiensis | reverse complement strand
ATAAAAACTGAGGCAGTTCTATTCTTTTAAAATATATACATATATATATTATATATACATATATATATAAAAAACTAAGGCCTAAACGGAAAAAGTTACATGAATAAAAAGTGTTTTGTTTTCAAATTTACATACTGTATGAAAATTTCAGTAAGATCGGACCACTAACAAAGAAAATTCCAAAATTTCGGGACGACCCTTAAATGTAGATATTTTGTTTGCAGTATGACTTGCAAGAAACTTTCCCCTATGCTTACTCCGGAATGATTTTCCAGCGCCTGATACTGTGTTGTTAGCGTACTAGGAAGATGTGCGCGCTTGATGCTTTGCACCCTCAAACCTACGTAATTATATTTACAAGCCGTTGCGTAGCTAGAGCCTGCGTTAGATCATCTTCAGAAACACCACTCACACCGCCACCTAACCGTTTCAAGCTATTTAGTGTAGCTCACCATCAAGTGCATTTAGATCGGATCTCTGCGTCGATTGATATACTAAGATTGCTAATTGTCGCAAGTATACAGACACCTGGATTTACTGTGTGTTCTTCTTTATTGAATATCAACTGCAAGAGAATCACTGGTGTTTATATCCTTCAATTCGTATTGATTACCACGTTGAAGCTTACGGTAGAACTCCGAACCCATCCTCGAGTATATCGTATCTATAATACCAAGTTACCTACGACAACCTATAGGTGCCGTCATAGAGGCGACGGTACCATTTACTTGTGAGTATACGAGCTATAGAAGCATCGGGCTCTGAACAAGCTTTATCTCTCGGAATCATAGTTACCATCACCTATGGTATACAGTACCTCCAACATTTGCTTGAAATTTCAATGATATATTTCTCGTCAACTTTGAGCCTATACCTGATGAGCTGAGGCACACTGAAACGCGTCGTGGGTAACAAAATTCTACTAACTGTCTTGTTCTCGTCAAATCCTTCAATCTTCGATTGTTTTGCTATCTATAAGTAAAAATATATTTATTTATATTTCCGGTGTCACGCTCTTAGCGAAATAGGCGGAATTTAGCCCAGGTTGGAGGCTCTGGTTTTCCTCTCAAGCTCCATTGTAAGTGATAGGCAGAAAATAGGCCGGGTTGCAGAAGATGGCAAACGTATCTTAAGCAGGGACAGTTGAAATTCCACCAATGAAGACATTCCAGGCTTAGTCTTAGTAGCTTCTCCATGCATCGAATCTACGGCTAAGTATAGGGCGACCTTATGTCTGACTGCACTTCTTGCATTGTCGAAGTTGAAATCGTACCACTGAAGATATCTGAAGCTTCCGTTGGCACTCTCATGCTTCTTGATTCGTAGTTTCTTCCCACAGGTGATTTCGTTGCATGAGCTATTCTTCTCACTTTGATGCAATTGTCAACGAAACCGACGAAACGTAAGTTTTCACGGGCAGTAGATAATTATTTCTTCTAGCTTACTGTTTTCCTCTGACATAGCAGTTTTCTCTTCATATGTGAAAATTTGAGCACCTCAAATGAAACAGATATTTGAGGTGGAAAGACGGTACCAACGGTATCTTTGCTACGGATACGGAGCGAACACATTGTATATAAGCTGCCATTTTGTTTAAGTTTGTCGGAGTGTTTTACTCAAGATGTTACTTCTGCCTGTCTATATAGAAGACCTAAGGATGACAGTACGACAATGGATCAATGAAGAAAAGAAGAAAAATCAAGAAGCAAAAAGAGAAGAGGAGATTTCGCACCGGCCTAGAGGCATTAGGCAAACCTATTGGTTATTGCGTGATTTTTTCACGCAAGGGTCCTCTAGTATGTTATTACTAGTGGACCCACGCGTGAAAAAATTAATGGAATAATCGATATTTTTTTTTTCATTAATATAGGCCGTTGCGGAATCTTCTCTCCTCTGACTTGCTTCATTTTCTTCTTTGATCGTTTGTCGTGCATTCAACCTCAGGGTTTTTTTTTTTCTCTGACTTGTCGTTTCCTCATTTTCCCGTTCACGCTTATCAGCAGCTCTCATTCACTTCTGTAAGCTCTCTGCATCAAGTCTTTCTTGACTGTATCGCATTGACAATTCATCTCTCTTTCCGTATTTGTGGCACGACTTCCATTTTGACACTGTAGTAGTTTCGTACTACTTATCCGTTCCCTATCTATTTTCTCTTTCTAGATTAGGCGTGCGTCTTCAACAGTGAGAGGCAGAAAAATCTTAAGAAACTGACTGCAATAAACCTGAATGTAACTCCATCCAGCTTGTATGCATGTCAGCTCTCCGTAGCCATGATCCGGTCTTGCGAACTTAGATATCTGTTTCAATGAAATTTTGGGCTACGAAACAAAATTCGCTCCTTCAGAGAACGACAGTGTGAGAGATGGTAAGCGTGGTATGGAGCTGAAGGAGCATATGGTAATGGACAAAAATACATGGAGTAGCAAGATCTGTTTCAGCGACCCCCCTTTGAACGGGAATAATACTGCTGTAAGGAAGTAGAAGTGAAAGACAGTAAGCTAGAAGAAATTGTCTACTGCCGAATTTATACGTTGTGACCTGAATGAAAAAAGTTATAAAATCGGACTCCAGAACCTATACACATAGCGTTCCAATTTCAAGAAGGGTTTCAAGCAAGAAGTGTCTTCAGATAAAGGGATGAGAATCAGCAGTCGCTATCTCCCGCAACCGGGTCATCGATTTACAAAATCTGCAACCTGGCTTATTTTTCGTCTATCTATTTCCTTCAGAGCGGACACGAAATAGATAAATGAATACAAGAAGCGTTTTATTATATAAAGATTGTCAAAGAGACATTCTTTCAACTATACAGCTGTTCGGATAATACACCAGCACCGAAAGGCATAATCATTAAGCCCTTTCCCAAACGTCCGGTGACGCTAAATGTCTACAATTACCGACCTATTACGCTAACTTCCATTGTTGATGGTGTTTAAGAAACTGATGGCTTCCAACTTTGGTCGTTTTGCTGCAGTAGCTGGACTGCTGCCTGTAGGTCAGTTTGCTTGCGGAGCAGCTTTGGGTTGTTGTGAAGCATTGTTGTCTGTACTACAAAATACATACAGCGAGCGCTGGATCGTCGTTGTGAAGCACATTTAATAGAGTTGGACTTTGATGCGCATTCGACAGGGTCAACCATGGACGCCTAATGTACAACTTGGAGTCGTTCGCTGTGGGTGGTGAGGTTATGTTAATCATCAGTGTTTTAGATTTTGAATCAACACAGAAAGTGTCTGTTGACGGTTTTTTGAGTGCCTCAGTCGCAGGTGGAATCTAGCGTCCCTCACGGTGGCGTATTTCGCCCACTGCTGTTTTTTCTCTATACTAGTGACATGCTATCTTTGCTAGCAAACACGATGATCAACTATGCTGACGATTCCACCTTGATAGCTGAACTGTAATACTTACCCCCAGCTTGCGTAATGTTGTCGTACAGTCTCTGCAAAGAGACTTGTCGCGCATTCGTGCATGGTGTTCAGCCTGTAGTATGAAGGTGAAAGCCAGTAAGACCAAAGCTATAATTGCCAGGCGGGTTCGGACATTTTTACCGCAACTTCCACCTCTGAAGATAAATGACACTGCTCCAGTGTTTAGCTCCCTGGAGATTCTCGGTGTTGTCTTTGATGAGAAGCCTACTTCTGAGACGCATATTAGGCGACTTTTATCACATGCTTCCTGTAACATTCGGCTCCTGCGTAAAATAAATTTCGTATTTGGTGATAAAAATGTAGTCCGTAAATTATTATATTATTATGATACACTAGGCTAGTGACGTGAGAACGGAGGAAACCGATAAGGTTAACAAACTCCTACGCAATGAAAGTTGCTGTTATGCTGCCTGTGTTGGACTATTCTTGCCGATCTGGGCTTCGGCTGCTGACAGTCACTTGCGTCTGTTGGACCGACTTTTAAGTTCAGCCAACAGGCTGTGCGCTGCGAGTGATCTGGTGAATTTGCTCCATAGGAGATGGGTGGCCGACTCTGCTTGTATTATAAGGTGTAAAACAATGGGAGATATTGATTGTATTTCTGTCCCAGCCTTCAAGGTCTTTAGGAGGATTACACGCGATGCGGTTGATACGTACTCCTTCACTTTGGATAACGTTAGATGCCGAACGTGTCACTTCAGTCGGTGTTTCTTGCCCAGTTGGAACTCGTGCCGGCATCGGCTTGCAGCGTTGGCTTGTCCCAGTTGAAGTCAGTTGTTAATGGCTTTGCGTTGGATTTTCTTTAGCAGCGGTTCGGGTTTCCCGGTGTTGCATAATGCTTCATTTGGGTTTTTCTACCGGTCCGTAGTGTCCCAAGCGTGGAGTCTTAACAATAATAATTAGCATTAGCGCAACTCGGTAGACTAGGCCAATGATGGTGGTGAAGCTGCTGTTGACGTCAGCAGCACGAGTAGGCTACTTGCTTACAGTGACGTACGCTGAGATTAATTGAATCCGAACGTTGGGAAAGTGGAACAGCCTATTGAACTCAACTGAGACCGCTCTAAATAGTACTATCTAATACTAAGATTGACAGTCATGTGTTTATGTATTTGCTTTTTTATTTATTTATTTATTTATATATTGATAGGTTTCGTGTCACGCTCTTAACGAAATATATAGGCGAAAATTAGCTCTGGCCTTTCTGGCTTCGTCAGTGTATTCATTTGCTTGAAGATTGTGGTGAGCTTGCCAAGCTTTATAGAAAGCTGAAAGGTGGAAAACACTCCAGGTTGCAGATGATGGCACTCGAACAGTATATCTGATTCCGGTCTTTCTTCCCCAACTTTGAAGTCTACTCGATGTAGATGCATACAGCTTCCCTAAACAATCTTTTCCATCGTGATGTGCACTTTCTTCTGAGATTTTCTTCATTCATACTTCAGCTGCCCTTAGTTTACACTGATCGTCTTATTTTGACTGCATAATTATCGAGGTAAATAGAGAGATATTTTTCAGCGGTCAGCATGATCGTAAGAACCACGATAATTTCTTAGCAGCAAATTGTTTTCTCTATTTTGGGTTCTTCTCTCAAAAGAGCAAGTTTTCTCAGAGTCCGAGTTATATATGCCACCTTTGAGTATCTTGGATAAAGACCTCCGTATTTATTAGAAGCAATATCGACTGCGGACAAAAAGACATTGCTAATAGTAAGTAACAATGAATGAAGTTCTTGCTTTTCCAGCCCCTCTTGCCGTTCCCGTGAAGTCTGATATTCAGTAGGTACTTTTCCTCTACATCGAAATATTTTCTTTTGGTTTAGGATGTACCTGTACACATTTAGTAGAAAATCAGCGAATCGAAGAGGAACTAATTTCTCCGGGGTAATATATGTAGTAATTATTTATTCCAACTTCTTGGAAGAGAAAATTTTGTTATGCTTGAAATATCTCAAGGTATATTCTGGATACACAGCGGAAATGAAATTCAGTAGTGTTGCAGTGCTTACTAATGTAGTTATTAGTTTTTCTTGCACGTCATCTAAGAGAGAGGAGTGTGTTGAAAACGAATTGAAGTGTACTGATCAGTAGAAAGCACGTATCTCTTACGATAATCTGAGTTGGCCGTCGTAGCGTTTTCTTCTACAGTATATATATATTTTAGAAAGGAAAGCACAATCAATGAAAAAGCGTCATCACAAATTCCTTGCGATGAAGAAGAAGCAAGTCATAAACGAGAACATTCCGCACCGTCCTATATTAAGCAAATACATACATATATCCTATTTATTATTGCGTGAATTTTTTCACGCACGGGTCCACTAGTTCCTAAGATAAGTGCTGTTTAGTTGGGGAGAGACAGAGTTGAAGCGCCGACAATATATAGTCGTGATAGTTAATCTATCGGTATTTTTCATTTTCGAAATATGCGGCACCATACACCATCTGTGTCTACAACACTGTAAAGCTGACCTACACTAAAAAAAAGACAGATTCCCCTAAATCAGTTGAGCATGATCAGATAAAGCCAAAAACCGTCAGGCCATATTGCCATGCTTCAGTGTAGGACCGTCAGGCCATATTGCCATGCTTCAGTGTAGGACCGCCAGGCCATATTGCCATGCTTCAGTGTTGGCAGCAAGGACCAATGAACGATAGAGGCCAAGAAGGTATAGAGACAGCGCACCATGCAGCAATCATATTTGCAGCAGGGATATGTTGCAATCAGAGCCCAGTTGGGCGACTGCATCCTGAAAACTGGTGGTCGACAGAAACGATAGCGTGTATCTATCCACGTACGTTGTTAGTTTAAGCAAAATGAAGCTCTGTGAAGCTTGAAAGTCATGTGCGGAGAGAAAAGTTATACCGATTTAGGCTTGCATTATTACAAAAAGAATCTTTGTTATTCTTTCTTTATTGAAACGGATGTTTATGAGCGGTTACCAACATCACCGTAGCAAATGTTGCGGGCGTCTTTAGCGCCTTCCCAGTTGTGTTTGCGACGCAGTTGATGAGCTGGCCAGATCGCTGAGTTAACACAATCAATCCTGTGACTGTAATAACTGCACATAGACGACGTCACCAAACTCCAGGTTTCTTTCGATTCACCGATCCAGTGAATAGTGAAAAAAATAAGAAATTAACGAACAGCTCCCGCCCCTTCATAAACACCATCTTCCTTCACTTTGCCCTGCTCCTCAACAGACCTACTTGCAAACGAAGAGAGCGAATTACCAACTGGCCTCTCATTAATTTCAACGGATTCTGCCTCATTGTTACGTTTCATGATGCTGAGCCCGGCAGGTAAGCAATAATGCAACTAGGGATTTTTTTTTTATTCTGAGCCATGTAGATGGCCTGTGTTTTGAGTTGCTATTATTGAATAATGACTATGTGTTGACTTACGCGGCGTGTGGCGGCGGTGTTGCCAGAACCCTCTAAAGGGGGCGATGCCCGTGCCGGGACCTACGAGTATAAGGGGCCTCAGGCTGTTCTCGGGCAGGTGGAAGCTTGGGGCTCTGTAGAAAAAAAAAGCAGGTGGTATCAGTTACTGCAATACGTATTCCGAAGCGTACAAAATTTCGAAGCTCAACAGTAGCCGTGTTCACCTTCAATCGGCAAGGCGAATTAAAAAGTCAACCTCTAAACACTATTATCTGTTTAAAAATTGTCTTCAATATTGACGGTAATAGATTTAATCTGAATAACCAATTAGATGCACGAGAAGCACCAATTTATATTGCTATAGTTAACAACATCGAATTGATACTGTTGGTCTTTGCAGTAGTTACCAGCGTAGAATAATTGTAACCATGAACGCAGTCGTTTTTGGCAGCTAGGAACGCAAGGATAACCACAGTAACATGCAGCGACGCGTACTGATATTAATTAGCTACATCCATCAAAGAGGTTTTGTTTTAGTCGAGTTCGTCTTTTTGTCTGTCAAAGAGATAACTAAAACAGTTATGGACGGTTCTTTACGAAATTTACAGGGATTATTTTTGTCCTTGCGTCTAATTGCGAACTCCATCCTTAGGAAGACGGAAAAGTGGAAGGAAAGAAGATAGAAATCGACGCGGGAGGTGACTTCCCAGAGATGCACAGGATTGAAGATCGTCGCAAACCTTTAACACGAAAATGGGTGTGAGACTGTTTGCTCTCCCGCATTGCGCAGCGGGCGCTGCAAAAGAGGCGCAAGCCCAATACCGGGCTGGTATGCAGCCTGGACCATACAGTAGCCCGACCGCGACTTCGAAAGTACAGTGCAAAGGTGCGGGATAGTGTTGAGTCTGGCGGAAAGATGGCGGGAAACGTGTGCCAAGCACTTCGTTAGCCACTAGTCCCGCAATGGAGAGGCCGCCACCTCCCTGTGGACCGACGTGAGGGCCACCCTAAGGGTGGAGGACGGGACGACACTATCAATGGGATAGCTACGTACGTCAGGAGGAACATATGATTAATTTTGGGTCGAAATCAATACAACTGTTTACTTGTTTGTCTGCCTCTTTTTATGTTCTTAGCAGCACTCGAAAAGTTATAGTCATATCTTTATAATATTTGTATGCAGGACCAGGATGCCACTCGAAGCAAGTAACCAAATTTTGTGTTAATTTTTGTTTCTGAATACAGTATTTATTCGTCTCTTTGTTTGTTCTTGCTTTTTTTCAGTAACATACAGTAACTAAGAACAATTGTCTTTGGATCATCATGAAATTTGTAGGAAATCTCAAAAGACACAAATCACCAAATTTTGGTCTTAGACTAATGTTGGTCTTAACGCTTGCCAGAATAAAACTGAAAGATTGCGGATGGTACTTGAAAAGAAATACTGGACCCGTTATTACTGGTAAGAGGGACACTGGCCAAATTTTGATAATAATAAAACGTGAATCCTAGTTTTAAGGTTACTTTGAATTTTTCAGGGACATTGCCTAGCTTGGCGACATTGTGGACAATACAGTCCCAATTCGAGAGCTTATCGGTCTTGACCGAACGCTATGCATCGACGGGGTATTAATGACGAAACGCCATCGTCATGACATTTAATTGAATTCGAAAAGGCACGATCGTAATAAAATAATTATGAAAAGCCACCACCGCTAGTAAGAATAAACTAGGGTGGGTAAAGGTAAAGGGTAAGTTCAACGTCCAAAACGAAATTCAAATGTTTAGGGGAGCTGCTATGGATGGGGTATACCGACAGTCAAGATTGCATGTTAAACCCATTGTATAACTACTTATGGGTAGCCTCATCGCTTGACCAGTCTGCAACTCTTCTGCGCATCTCGCTCTAAAACTTCACATGGAGACTTCAAGAGCGGCTAATGCCGTTCTTGCATGCAAGTTTATGAAGGTAATGTAAACAAAAAGTCAATTATCAATTGTCTCCGCTTTTTGTGCAAAAAATAATGAAGAATCGACAATGAGTTTCTTTCCACATCTTTAAAAAAATGAAGTATACGCGCAAAGATGATGGATCAGTAAATTTTCGTGTTAAATTTACTGCATCTGTTCTCGAACGATTTCCCCGTGCAGTATGGGGAAAGATGTTTCTGGCCTATGGCTATTAAAGGTGAAAGACAGCAAACACGTACACTAAACTAACAATTTTCTGCAGAAGACAAGAAATGGCTAGCTGCAATGTGCAAGCAAAAGTACTGTAAGTCAACTTGACAGCATACCCCTACTGGGAAACACACATGTACGGAAATACAGATAGATACCCGCTCGCCCAAAAGCCATGCATGGCTGCATCGCTATTATAGTCCAGTAGATATGTCAAAAAGATTTTCAGTTCCCGAAGAAAGCATGAAAATGTCTAAATGAGGTTTTTGAGTATGCTGAAGACATTTCTAATCGGATCCACGCTGGCAAACCAAGGTATCTTACTCAAAATAAGAAATCGAAGACAGCTACCTTGCGTATTGCCGATTTTGATATTTTGTCATGACTATGGTTGTGTTTGGCATAGAAACATGATCTTTGTGTCGATTTATAGGTTTTTAGGTCAAGGAATTTAGTGAAACGCCTAAAATACCGTAAAATGTGATTGAAACAAAATCATATATGACTGCCTTCTATGAATAATGCAAATTAGCAAACTTCACAGATCGGTTGCAGTGGGCTCATCAAGTAACAGATGCTGCACTTTTTTGCTTGCGTAACCAAGCATACAATTCTCACAAAGTTGAAGTTGAGGCAGATGCAAATCCAGCCATGCCATTCAATAAATGGTGCACACTCATGGAGACTCAGTATCCCCAGTTTCGTTACTGGAACCAGGCCTTCATTCTTCAACCTTGAAACTCTCTTCCTTCATGCAATCCCAGGGAAAAGGAAACTTTGGGCTATAGATGAGCACGCCGGGGGAATAGTGCCTTGGATGTCTGCCATGGATCACTTCCACTATGCCAAGTGGTTACCTGTTCTTGTGCGAGATTTAGTGCATCTACACAAATGTGCTCTGCAGTTTGCCAAGAACTCAGCGGCTATTTTTGTAACCCAAAAGACCACCAATTACTTCTCATGATGGCACATGTGCAGGAGCGGCTAAATGCTTTGCTGAAAGGAGATGGTGGGATAATTGGAATCACTAAAAATGAATCAGCCCCTGAGCGAGCGATGGTTGATTGCTGATCATGAGCTGGCCAGGATCGTACATGATGTTGAAGTGAGTCTATGTGAAGAGGACACCCATGAAAGCCGACAACATGAACAAACATTGACCACACAGAAGGGACTCGCCTGAAATGTACAATGAGTGATAGATGTTATGAACGAGCTTGGTAATCAAGTTTAAGAAACGAGCATTGGTCTCTCCACATTGAACACAAAGGCTATCATGCTGAGGAAATCATCAAAAACATCTCGGAAGCCGAGGAAATAGGAAAGAATCTGTACAAAACATCCGTTGATTCTCGGCTCGTAAAGATGGAAAGCCAAGCAATGAAATTGTTCCAAAGAACAATCTTCAGTTGCTGTAGTCTCGAGAGTGGAAAGTTCCTTCAAAGATAAACTGCAAATTGTCAAATATGAAGAGTGACAAGCAACTATCATCACTTGCCAGCACGAAATGGAGAAACAGATGTCTGCTTCCAGTGTGAGAACCACTCTTGGCCACCATCTCTTGCTGCAAATAACGTAATGAGAATAGGAGATAAAGCTGAATTGCTGCACTCAAGCGTGTTCTTTGGACGTTGAACTCGTGATTCCAAACACTATCAAACGTGAAAACATTCAAAGACTATGCAGAGTGTGTCTGTGTTTCATATCCTCAAGAGGTAATTTGTACATGTTGTACGAGTGGATGCTGTGTTGGCTGCGTAGAAAGCCGACAGTCTCAAAGCACACACCAGAGAGGGCCGTGATCAGGGGTAAAGGAGAAGCTCTTTGGGTTTCCGAAAAAAAATGACTTCAACACGTCTGGAATAACTTTTTGCGTATTGACAACAAAATAGGTATAACTCTTCAAATTTCTAGCCACTGTTATAGACTCGAAATTAGCAGCTTCAGGAAAGATACTGGGCACCACGAAAGGTCAGAATGTTGCCTCCTCTGCAACACTTCAACTTTCTGGGCTTCAACCANAAATTTCTAGCCACTGTTATAGACTCGAAATTAGCAGCTTCAGGAAAGATACTGGGCACCACGAAAGGTCAGAATGTTGCCTCCTCTGCAACACTTCAACTTTCTGGGCTTCAACCATATTCACATAATGAAGCAGACTACCTAATGATGCTTACTGCTTCTATGCCCACAACAATGGCAAGAAGAGGATCATGGTGCACGCTATTGACATGGACGTCTTAGTTCTACCCATTGTGACTCCAATCAGCATGGGAGACTGTGAACTTTGGTTAGCTTCTGGCCATGTTGGACACTTTCGGTACATTGGAGCACATGTCATTGCCAGTGAGCTTGACAATTATTGCTGCAGGGGCCTCCCATTCATGCAAGCGAGTTAAGGATGTGACACGGTGTCTGCATTGAGCCCCGTCGGTAAGAAGACTGCTTGGGAAGTATGGAAATTACTTCCAGAAAGTCGCTGAATTATTTCAACGGCTGGCTGCTACTCTCGATGAAATTACGGAAGCTGATATGAAGGAACTGGAAAGATACGTGATTCTGCTGTACTGTTGTACTCTCGCACGTCACAGCTCACTGACGTGAATGCAGCTAGGAAGCATCTCTTCTTCTACCGCAATCGGAAGCTGGAGAATATTCCAACTTCACGTCGGCCCTTCTACAACATGTAAAGCGTGCTGCTTGCCTACCTGTTATGAAAAATGACAACGTTAGGAAAGTAGGTATGTGCTAAACTAAAAAAAATATTTTCATTATGCGTAGAAGGTAGTCATCTTGGATTTTGTTTCAATCACAATTTGTCATATATTGAGGCATCTCATTGAATTCTTTGAACCTTAAGACCTATAAATCGGCACCAAGATCATGTTTCTATGTCAAATACAACCATAGTTATGACAAAATAGAAAAAAATTCTGTAATACGCAGTGTGGCCATTTTGGATTTCTTGATTTTGAGTAGGATCCCTGGGTTTGCCAGGGTGGATCCCGTTAGATATGGATTGAGCATACTCAAAAATCCCTATACATATACAAATTTTCATGCTACATGTCGACTGGACTATTACAGCTATAACGTTATATGTAGACGGAAGATTCATGCGATAACTGCTACCCCACCACTATCCCCATTTCTGGTAAAGGAAAATACCCCCACAGTAGCATCTGCAAGCCGGAAACTTAGACGAAGCAAGCGATGAACCTTTGTTGATGTAACAGTTGTTGCCTATTTTGATTGATTCGTACATTCGTAAATATGCTACGAGCCGGGTAGTGCTCCAGCTTATCAGAACGTATTAAAAAAAAGAAACGTTAATGACATTAGCTTGTGAATTATTCCGATTGTTCTACAGGTTGCCGTCACGCTAATAGTGTATGCTACGGTATACTCTATAGGGCGCCCGATAAGTTTCAAAATTACGATTTCCAGGATAAGGGCATCCCACTCGCGAGGGCTAATATTTCCAAGGAAGGTAGGGAAATAAACAGTTACTGTGATTCGGCACAGTTCACAGTTCACCGAGTGACACTGGAAATTTTATTTGTGACTAGATAAGTACTCTCAGTGCTCATACTTGCAATGCTTACGAAAATTTCAAACCGGCCATAAATTTAAGATTTCTTTTTGATCATCACCAAAATTTGACGTACTGTTCCTCCAAAGATTTCTAGTAGTTCCTGTAAAAATTACGAAGATCTGTTCTTAACTTTTTGAGATATATTCTGACAAACAAAAAGACCAACGGGGGGACAAACAGGCGAACAGATTATCACCATTAATTGGTTAATTTCATCGTTTGTGTCTCTCAACAATTCTAACAGTTCCTGCGAACTTCATTAAAATTCGTCTAGAAATTTGTGAGTTGTGTTCTGACAAACAGAAAGGAAAACACAGAGACTAGCAGCCAAACGGAACAACAGGTCATCACAAAATTGGGTAACTTATTTCTCATAACATTTTTAACTTTACAAGCAAAAATAATGATGATAAGTCAATAACCTGTTGAGTTATCTAGGAGACAGATTGACAGATAAACGCCGACAAAAACGCTACCTCCCTGGCAGAGGCTATAAGGGAAGTTCAGCATGAGACGTAAGCAAAAGAAAGCTGTCTATTGTAGTGTCACCTCCTGATGAAGCAATGCACGTGGTCGCCAGGCTTGGCAGTTCGCAGGTAATTGGAGCAGACGCCGTAGTGTTCGGGGCCTTCACCATCTGCCGAAGATACGAAACGTTATACATGCCCCGAGTTGAAAATTGACTGACACCCGCATCCGAGTGCCGCTTACTCAATCATTTTTCATGTTTAAATATTATGATTTCTGAGACCTCCCAGACTTTCGCAACCGTTCGAAGATCTTCCAGCTATACGTCCGCTTACTTACTCGAGCCCTTTGTGCATGTCACTTGGGGATGGCTCCGTATCTAAAGAGCCGTGTTTGCTTCTCTACGTGTGTCAGAATTTTAATCTTGAAACTTCGCTTCGTTGCGTCTTAGGCCCAGTTCACACGTTTATCATCGTAACGCGTTCAATTACGGAAAGGAAAACTAGCCGTCCGTCAACTTTTACTGTCCTGTCCAGACGTAGAAGCGACCTTCAATCAAATGTCTGACGCCACGCGTTCAGTTATGGTCTCGTTTCATTACA
>LQNS02278143.1:12918236-12952964 GCA_001587735.2 Parhyale hawaiensis | reverse complement strand
CGTTCAATTACGGAAAGGAAAACTAGCCGTCCGTCAACTTTTACTGTCCTGTCCAGACGTAGAAGCGACCTTCAATCAAATGTCTGACGCCACGCGTTCAGTTATGGTCTCGTTTCATTACATTGTTGCTTATATTTTGCGTTGGTTTGAAGTCACATTTGTATCCTACGATCTTATAGCCTGAATTTGATAGGAAAAGCTTATTTTAAATATATTTACAGTATAGCCTGATAATCCCGATAAAGGTGAAAACAGCACCCAGCAATACGCTTCCTTGTCGATGCCCGCCTCTCTGTGCGGAGGAGTCTCAACTTCCCTGATCCTTCCAAACTACCTTTTCAGAGCGAGCTCTGGCCACTGCTCGGTCTTAGCCGATTATAAGTTATGAATGGGACGAATCGCTGATTCCTCCTGTCAACTGTGCGGTCTGGACAAACAGCCTGTCCGTCACCTATTCTCGTGCTCTAGTCACCCCACTGATCTTTCGGTGAACAGTCTCTGGCTGTAACCGCTTGGGGCTGCAGGTTTCCTCGCTCCTTTTCCTCTTTTCGACTTTCTCCTCGTCTCCCTAGGCCCCCTGGAGCCTCCTCCTCGGGGTGGCAATGGTGGACCCTGACGATGGCAACAAACAACAACATTGCTGCAGGTCAGGAAAATACGGAGCCCAATCTAACAGTCAGGGTGCACGTGAACAGTTGGTAGAGTTAGAAGAATTTAGATAAGATAAAGATAGTCGATACTACTACTGGCATGGTTAAACTGGAGTAAGTCAGATTACGTGTGTCTACACTATATTATATTAGATATTGTTAAGCTAAGATAGGTGTAAGTTTGATAATTATAGAATGTGAACAAGATAAAGTCAAGCAAATACTAGCTAAAAGAAAATATGAACAGATTTTGAAAAGTGAAACACTAGCAGTGGCGGACCCATTATCAACTATATCTAGCACCAAATCTACTGGTGGCGCAACGGCACCGAAAAACTGTCTGCAATTTTGTATTGTGTTATTCTACATTCTCATCGTTTTCCCACCAAGCACAAAAACTCAAGCCTATAGCTCGAAAAACAATCATAAGTCAGCACTTATGTCCGTATTTCATAGTGAACATTTGGAATAGACTCTCTTCCGATGTTGTCGGTGAGGAGACAATCAACACGTTTAAAAATAGACTTTAGAAACATTGGGAGGGACATCCTCCACAGCAAAGAACTTCTCTTTCACGAGTCGCAAGCTCTTCACGGCCAAAGCTTCCGATGCCTCCTTAATCCATCTTCTCTTTTCTGCTCCGGCTACAGAGATAGACGTCTCTAAGTTACGCATTTTAGCGGCTATTGGTCATGCTTACGTGCTTGTATTATCGTCTCTTTGACTGAGATCCCCCTTCTTTTTCTTCGTCCTTCCTGAGTCCTCTATTTCCTTTTGACATAATAGCAATAGCTTATAAAGCGCCGGGGTGTACGAATTGGTGCCTCTTTGAGAATGGGCCTAATGGTTCGTCTACTGCCGCTTATCTAATCTTAAGTGAATCCGACCTTCAGTTCTATAGATGACCACAGCGACGGTGAGGTGCAGCTCCCCAGGCTGGACCACAGGGGAGGAGCTGATGGAATAGAATCGAGGCTGCAGCAGGGGCAGCTGGGACAGCAGCAGGGGCGCCGGCAGCTGTACGCTGGGGAACTCCTCCATTACCTCCAGCAGGTGAGGGTAACGCCGGAGCTTCCATTCCTCATAAGCCCGAGCGTCCTGCAAGGGCAAGACAACAATGTATGCACAGTGAGGTTAGAATTTTCATTATAGTCTTCAAAACAGAACCATTAGGGCATATAGAATATGCGCCGGTTGGTTGTAATGTGCTTTGATGCAAATAGTCACACAATGCTCATTCGGTGAACATAATAGTCTTTTTGAAGTCTCGAAATCGAGACAGTAGACTAGTGTAGAAGAGGCATCATCATCATCGTCATGAATCCACAGATGAGCTCTACATGTTTCCAAGTTATTGATGAACGTGTCGATAATTTCTCCGGTCGGTAAATGGTTATCAATGCCGCATACGTCCACTTACCATGGTATTGATAGGTTTTACTTCTAAATATTTTGTGCACTTTACGGCTACTAAAACCATGACAGTACACTTTGTGAACCATTTCTGGTTCTTGATTAATGCCCTTCTAGAGCTACCCATTATGGTCTATGAGCCATTTCAACCGCCTTCACTGCTTGTGTGACGCGTACTCTAAGAGTGTGCTGAGCAGCTGCAGGGTGAAACAAGTAAGAGAGTTACTTCTGAGACCCACATCCAATTGCTCTACATATGTTGAGGAATCATATCAGCATGTAAGCTCAGGCCTGGGCAAAAAAAAGAGCCCGACAACTTTTTTTCAATATTTTATTCAGGATAAAGTTCTCTAGTGATTTTATTGATTTTCATTAAGAAATTTGATTTCAGTTGAATGTGAAAAGCTAAGCTAATCATAACACTGATAAACACAATGCCGCGCATATGAAAAGAAGAAAATAAGCATTTAGATCAGGGGTCCCCAAAGTGATCGATATCGACCCCTTGAGGTCGGGTAGTTCAAGTTTCATAGGGTTATTATCCACGTCTCTATTGCTGCACATCATCGGAAACGACAAAAAAAATTACATGTTTTCATTGAATTTTTGCGGGGTCAATGAGAAAGTAAATATTGAGCGAAGAAGTCGGTGGGCTAAAAAGTTTGGGTGCACCTGATGTATGCACGAAATTCAGGATTGGGTGGGATGACAAAGACCGACATCGAATAATAAATACCTAAAGGTCTTCCAGTTTGACAGAGGAAAAGTAACTCCCTCCTTTTCCATAGTGATACCAATTCGTAAACAATTCGAACAGGCGATGTGGACCTGAAAACAGGTGCTGGCCACCTCAAATCACCAAGAAAAAGAGATGACTCAAAGCTGAATATTACAGCTTTTTATCAATGATGAAAGTTGAAACCCTCGCAAATTTGGCCAAAATCATTATCTTGAAGACGCACAAGAAACGTTGTGGTTAAAATAAAAAATGTTAAATATAAGAAGAGCATTGTTGTTGAACTCCTACGGTCCTTTCCTCTAGCAATGGTTTCGGAGCGTTATTGGTTGGATGAATCCCGGTATGCACGCTACTGCACAGTGTCTTCGCAAATGACATGGAGATTAGAGCCTGGTTCTCTTCAAGAGACAATTATGGTACGCATTAAAATGAAGAATTATGGGTTGGGAGCATTTTATCCCTTACAGCGAACAGTTAATTCTGTGCCATGAGACGTCAACACCAAAGAAAACATCTCCATATCGCAGAGGCTTACTTCCTTCGTACCGAAGTTGTTCCCTTCCTGTTCCCGAAAAATTCATCTTCCAGCATGATAATTCCCAAGCGCACACGACAAAGTTAACCAAAGTTAACTAAAATGTGGCTGGGTGCCAAAATTGTTTCTGTGAATATCGGGAATATATCTCTCCTCAACATTGTTAGAAGCTGATCAAAAGCATACCCAAACTAATAACCTTGCTTAAGAAGGCTCATGGAGAGCAATGCAGTATTAGTTGAAAGCCAGTTTTTGCTCAGTGCACAACAAATATTTTACAAGTTTCTGTTTTTATCACTTTTTGTTGAAATAATAATCTAAATTCACTCTAGCTTGATTTACTGCACGGGCACTCATTAACGGTAGAATTCCTTATTTCTGCATTTCGGTCAAAACAACACCCACCGATGAAAGTAATTCGAGCTTCTCTTTTTGTGATGTGTCCTGGGCGTGCGCTGCGAACAGGCGTAATAATTTTTGTGAAGGCGGCGTGGTGATGTCGAGGAAGCGAGTCAGCAAATTCCGTACGGTGGAGCGTGGCAGACGGTCGTGCTCCTTCCAAGCCTTCCCGATACCTGAGAGGAAAAGAATAATTAAACACCGAGTGCTGACCGACGGAAGCAGTCTCGAGTCAAAAGTTTTCGACGGTACGTTAAAACAACGGGTGTGGTTGTTCGTTGTCATCGCTAAGGTCCACCGATGCCAACTTGGGAGAAGGCTCCGGAGAGGGCCAGGGCAGAGGGGGAGGTAGTCGAAGAGAGGAAGAGGAACGAGGAAATGGACAGCCCCAAGCGGGTCCAGCCAGAAACTGCTCACCGAAAGATCAGTGGGGTGACTGGGACACGAGAAGAGGTGACGAACAGACTGTTCGCCTAGTCCGCAGCGTTGACAGGAGGGATGATCGATCCGTTTCACTCGGAACTTATATTCCGCTAAAACCGAACACTGGCCAGAGTGTAGCTGGGAGAGGATAGATCAGAAAGATCTGGGGAGCAGAGACTTCTCGGAACAGAGAGGAGGGCATTAGAAGCCCAGAAACCCTTATGGGGCGATATGCAGCTGCTGCAACAGCAAAGGTGTGTAATGGATTTTGGGCAGTGCGGTACTGCTCGGGAGGAAGACTCTCATCTGTAAGAAGCGGAGCGATGTGTGTTTCAAACCTTGATTGGAAAGTGCGTCGAATACGGAGCGGGCCGTGATAGTACCGTGGGCAGGATGATGTACCCGTGATGCGCTGGGGAGATATTGTTTTGACAGCAGACCCTGACTATCACCAACTCGTAGGGTTCAGATCTCCTGATGGAGGTGATGCGCCGAAGCCATGCGATGGGATCCGGCGACAATGAGCAGGGCTGCAGTCTGTAACGCCCACAGCTTACTCGCGGCGGTTCTTGAGACATCAGGACACCAAACCGGGGCAGCGTAATGCATGACGCTTCTGATGAGGGCCCAATAGGTCAGTAATAGAACTGTTGCCTCCACCTTGTGCCGGCCTGCGCGGCGAGAATCCGCACGCTGCAGCAGCATCTGTCGCGAACATAATTCGCTTGAGCAGCAAAAGGAAGGTGTGGGTGAAACAACACTGCCAAGATTTTAGGGTTGCGCTCCAGGGTGAGGTCCGACGCACCCATCTTGGTTAATGAGTCCGTCCTGGATAAATGATAGTCTGATGTAAACAGTCTGGTATATGTCTTAGAGTGATAGATGGTCAAGGCACTCCCCGGCCCAGATCTCGATTGTCGAAGCGCGTGGTGTGGCAGGCTCCTCGCTGCCTCCGGAACAAGAGTATCTGATGATAGAACCGTAAAGTTGTCTGCGTACGTAGAAGTGACGTCACCAACCTGGGGAAAGTCGCTGACGTAGTAAATAGAAAGGAACAGCGAGATCACCGAGCCCTGGAAAACTTCCACTTGCATGGGGCGGAAAGACGATTTTTTTTCCGCCAGTAGGCAGGTGGCGCGGCGCCCACTTAGGCAGAGATCCACCTAATGAGGTTATTGATGTGTAGGGGGGTCATCCGTCGGTTCCTACGGCCGACGAATTACTTGAGGCTCGGATAGACGCTCTGTTGCTGAGAGGTAAAAAAAATTCCTGGCCATGATCCAGAGGCAGCTAACAAATTCTTTTTTAAGAACCCGAATTCTTTTTTTAAGACCCTGGTCCAGAAGCGGACGTAAGCCCATGAATTGTTTGGAGAAGCCGGTGGCTACTTCACGGGCAGAAGACACCTGGGGGCCACCTAGAGTGATAGGCTGGTTAGGGGCAACGGCTTTACGTTCACCCCACAAGCTACGAGGAAGACTCCATAGTCGGGGAGGTGGGCTATGATCACACCGTTCGACCGTGTCGATCTATGCTTTCCTTGCACAGGCCGTCAGGACAATCGTGCTGCTAGTGCTGCTAGATCGGCACTCTGGCCTCGTCTAAGAGAGCGGGAATAAAGGATTGACGGCAACCCGCCGGGATACAGAGCTTCGATGCGAAGAGTAGAGAATTCCTGAAGGATGTCTCAACCGTAGCGCAGGAGGTGGGGAGAGGAGGCTTCCGGAAGATTTGTTCGGTGAGCTCAGTGAGCCTCTCCCAGTTGGCTTTGCTATAATTACTGAACGTTTTTCGGGCTATAGGACTAAGGGGTGAAAGGTGGTCGAGGGAGATAGTAATAGGTAGGCGTCTAAGGCGTAAATGTGGAGTTACAGTCTGTGAATTTCAAATAACTGGACGGACACTTCAGTGCAGAATACTGGCGGATCCATGTGACACTAATTAATAATCCGTGATTACCCAAAAATTGGTTGGGAAAAACCAATTTCCCTATAGGTATTATTAAATTGGGATGTTTTGAAAACAGTGGAAAGTTATCATGGTTTCAACACGGTCCGAGTTGCCTAGTCTATTCTACCCGTTTACATGTACATTCACGTCGGTTAACTTGCTTAACTTGCAGATGTCTCTAAGTTTATCATCGGAAGACTTCTAACTTAACTATAATGAGAGAACTTTTTCACGGTAGTAATTCTCGTGCTAGCGATGTTCATGTTCTCATATTAGGCTGTCATATTGCGTTTCTCTGCGATACGCTTTACAAGCGCTGGGCACTATGGAATGTCGGCCCGAGGAGACTTGTCATGGTTACTTGAGCGGTATCAATCAAATTTTGGCTCCTTATGGCGGACCCAGCTCCTAATCCACAGCCGAGAATAAGAACTATAAGCAGAGATTGAGCCGAGAGGGAGTTTTAAGTCTAATGGAAACGCCCTGACTGGTGAAAATCCTTACGTATACGGTGAATATAGAGGAGAATCCATACCTTGTGTGATTAAAGAAGTCCTGACAGGAACCTCGTACGATTACCTGTCTCTCGGTTTTGTTCCACTAGTTTCTACTCCTGTGTGCCTCCTGGTGTACGGTAGAGATAACATGGCCCCACCTGTTATGGCTATTTACTTTCTCCCACAGACGGAGAGAAATGGTTGTTTGCCATTAAGCAAAATTAGTTAACTGTAAACTATCTTGTCGTTTGAATTTGCGTCAATGCACATTGTCGCTTGTGATGATCAACAGTGTCTTTTACGATTAATTATTATTGCTTTGTAGCTGAAATATTACTTCGTTAGTGATAAGAAACCAGGTGTTTTTATCGTAAAGAACATACTTTTCTGCGTGCTCAAGTTAGGCTACTACAAATCGTTTCACAGTGTAGTGGACACCTGTCGATTGGAAACGAAGATCACTCATCATCAGAGAATTGAAAACGAGCAAAAAATATACATCCATCATATCCTAAGGGAGTACGATCATTGGAGGTATTCATTACAAAACGCCACTAACCCCTACCTCCTCCTCTCCGACGGGTAGTGATACTGAACACGCTTTAAGAATTGATTTATGAAACAAAGTACCGAAGTTAAATATTCTCTCATTATTACCGTTACTGAGCCCATCCCATTTTTTGGCATGGTTTTCTTCGTTTCTTTACGAAAAGTCACTTACTCTTGATGCCGAGAGTCAGTGCTTGCAGATTTTAGCCACCTGTAGCCAAAAGGCGACAGGAGTTAACGGGAGCTTATTTTGCAAATTGATCATCAGCGGCTTTTTCTCCTCTAATGTGTGTGTGTGCGCAGTGTACCTGGTGCCTTATAGAATTATTTTTCAAAACAGTGGTGCAGTTGAATTGGAAGATCGTTTAGTGAAAGCTAAAAAATCGACTAAGATGATCTTTGTAGCAGTACGACATAACCAGCAGCTTTTTGATGACTGTACCAAGCTCGGGAAGCTTCATTGCTCCCCAGAATGAAACGGCGCCCCATATCATAACGAAGCCTTCACCGCTGTCACGCTTGGAAAACGTTTCAGGAAGCATCTCTATGTCATACCAGTACCGTTCGAAGCCATCAAGGCCACCCATATTAAACTCTTTCGTCAGGAAACAAACTTTAGACCACTTCTCAATGTCCCATATTCGGTGCTCTAGAGCAAACTGTAAGCGGGTCATTTTGTGACGCAGAAACAATTGAGGACCTTCCAGACGCTTTTTGTTCATCTCGCCCTTTTGTCCTAGGTGTCGCCTGATGGTTATTGAACTGCAATAAGCATCTGTAACTGCCTTGATTTGCCTGGAAAACCGTCCTCTGTCTTGATGAACAACCTACAACTGGATGCAGGGGAAATTTTTTATTGGTCTACCACTAGATTTTGCTGGTCCAGAACTCTCAAGGTCCTTTAGGAATTTGCAAATCACACTTTTACAGAGGCGAATCTCAGCTGCGACTGCACTCTACAACAAACCTTGCTTATGCATTTCAACAATTCGGCCACGTTCTAATTTGGAGAGCTTGCTTGCTTTGAGCATAGTGACACCTTCACATTATCAGTGCAAGCTGTAATTGAACCAAAACGCCGGATATTACTCAAGAACAAAACAGTTATTACCGTGGTCTTATACTTTTAGTCAACTGGAAAACTCATTACTTTACACAAATCTACATTTTTAAATAAATTGCTACAGCAGGCATTTTTCTTCTTTCTCACCTTTCACCTTTTAGAGTTACTGAGCCCAAGTCAAAGAAATTTATTTTTCACTAAAAAGTTATTTTCTATATTCCAATTGGCCTTAAGCCTTTGATCAGGAGTTGATGTGCATATCACCAGGAATGCAAAACCATGTTTAAAAAAGGTTATGAATGTTTCTAAACGGAACGCTGTTCAAAATAAAAGAAGCCAAGTTGCATACAATACATAACGTTTGAATCTATTCTACGTGAATCGGTCGTATTATGCGACTGGCCGTAATAACCAGCGATTTTATCATCCGCAAGCGAAGCGAAGAGTTCTAATACTGTTTTCATTTACAGTTGTATATCTGCTTGTCTGTCCTAAGAAAAAAAAAAAAAAAACAGAGGCAGAAGGAGTTGAGCCTTCATAACAATATTTTTCTGGCAGTCAGGTGGATTGACCCAGATATGAAAAATGTCACAACTCTGGAGTAAGCTGGCTATCAAAAGTGACTGCGTTGAATTTGCACTCTTGACTCCGCTCTTGCAGTTTCCCCTCCCCTCCCCACCGCTGGGACAGGTTATCGGCGCAGATCGTTGTATAAGGGCCCTCCGTCGACGGCGCCGTAGCTGTTGAAGGTATGTGGTCGACTGCAGCCGTATGCTCTTCTTGGGCCCAGTGGCCTACATCTGCAGCACTAACGGTTGTCTCGGTGTGTTTCTAAGTACAAGATGCTGTGGAGGCGATTTCACTTTTATGTTTAGAGTACGTTTCTCTAGAATTATTACAAGTGGAGCTGTTGGTCGCACGAACTCTTAATAGGGCCCACTCGTATTTTTATTTCAGAGAGGTTCAAAGTAGCGACTTTTTGTCTGCTTAATCCTATCGTTTGTGCAAGAAAAATTTTATTGACTGGCTAATTGTGATTCACGCTCTAATGTACGGGTAAACGCTATGTTGCGATTCAATAGAACGCCCTCCTCAGCATATTTCAGAATAATCCTCCACTTTCAACGTGAATCGGTTGCAATTGCGAAGGTACTCATATCAACTACACACATTTTTAATTAAAACGTATTTGAAAGTGATTTTCATAAAAAGAACAGCTTAAATGCTGCATCGGAACGATAGACGGAGTATACATAGCCATGTGATAAATTGCTATCGGTTAATCATGGCCTGAATGCATTTCAGCAATAGAGCAGACACAAAACGATTAGCTTCAAATCATTAAAACGTTTCCCACGTCAAGCAAAGAGTATTCCGATGTCTAGCTGCTGTTGCACAATCCTAATACAATAAAACGCTTCGTGTATTTATTTATACTAGCTGGACCCGTGAAACTTTCAAAGCTTTGCAAGGCCTTTGAGACAGACACGTGAAACGTTCATATTTTTGTATGGTAACACCACACTTATTCTTCAACACAGGGACTCGATGTGTGATATAGTAAGTCCATCCTCTTGGTTGATAATAAGATACATAATTCCCTGCAGTGGAGTAGCCAGGGGAGGATCGTGGAGGCCACACACTCTCCCTAAAAAGTTACACGCGCCCTTCACTGGAAATGAGGACATGGAAAAATTGTACTGCTTAGGGCCTAGCTTTTGTGTCGCGTTGCCCCCCTCCCCCCTCTATTGAATTTTGCTAGCAATTTTTGTGCCCACCCCGCATGGAAACTTTTCTGGTCTCAACCCGTTAACTCAGAAGAGCCCAGGGGCATAAAAATTGTTAAAAAGAACTGGTCCAGCTGGGCAGGACTGCTGATCTCGTCATATCATTGGACCCGTGGAATATTTATATAAGCTAGCAGCACCCGTGAAACGTGCACGGTCTGGCTTAAGGCGCTTCAGATGGATCAGTGAAACCTTCGCATTGTACCATGGCAATTCCCCGTCAACTTCACAAACAACACCGAGATTCGATGAATGATTCTTATACGACCAGCCTTTTCATGCTGATAATAATTACTGAAGCTGGCTCTGTCCAAGTGGACCCGTGAAACATTTTTTATAAGTTGTTCCGTATAACTGGACCCGTGGAATTCCTTTCCTAAAATTTATTCTTAAAATTTCGGGCGCATAAACAATTAAAAAGACCTGGCCTGTGGCCGAGAGATTAGTCACCAGCCGTATCACAGATACGCCAGCTTCCCAAACTCAATAAAGCCCGAATTTTCTTGTATCTATTTGTGACGAAGAGCGTGACACAAAAGGTAGGTAGGTAGGTACTGTAGATAGGTAGGTACGTACTAGCGTATTAATAAATAGACTAGCTGGACCCATGAAACTTTCACGGCTTTGCAAGGCCTTTGTGACAGACCCGTGAAACGGTCATATTTTAGCATGGTAACACCACACTTATTCTCCAATCAGGGACTCAGTGTGTGATACTGTATATATCCAGAATTGCCTGCTGTGGAGTAGCCAGGGGAGGATCGTGGGGGCACACTCCCTCCCTAAAAAGTTACACGCACACTTCACTAAAAATGAGGCCTTAAAAAAATGCACCGCTTAGGGCCCAGCTTATGTGTCTCGCTGCATCCCTCCCTCCCCCCTCCGTTGAATTTTACTAGCACTCTTAGTGCCCACTTTCACATAGAAATTTTCCTGATCCCAACTCGATCATTCAGAAGAGCCCAGGGGCATAAAAATTATTAAAAAGACCTTGTCCAGCTGCACAGGACTGCTGACCTCCGCGTATCATTGGACCCGTGGAATATTTATATATGTTAGCAGAACCCGTGAAACGTTCACTGTCTGGCTTAAGGCGCTTCAGTTAAATCAGTGAAACCTTTGCATTGTACCATGGCAATTCCCCATTAACATCACAAACAACACCGAGATTCGATGTATGATATCTTGTACGGCCAACCTTTTTGCTGAATAAATAATTACTGAAGCGCCCCGTGGGATGTATTTATATCTTACTCTGTTTAACTGGACCCGTGCAATTCCTTTGGCAGTAAACCACGGTACAGGTTCCCAAAGCCTTATTTTTAAAAGTTTCGGGCGCATAAACTATAATTAAAAAGACCTGGCTTGTGGCCGAGAGAGTAGTCACCAACCGTATCACAGAAACGCCAGCTTCTCGAACTCAATAAAGCTCGAATTTTCTAGTATCTATTAGTGATGAAGAGCGTGACACAAAAGGTAAGTAGGTACGTAGGTACTAGCGTATTAATATATAGATATGTCGTGTCCGTTAATTAGTGAAATAAATTGGCGGAAAATAGGCCAGGCCGCTGATTTTGTGTTAAGTTGGGTTTTCATAGAGATCGATGACCAGGTTGCGCTACCGTCGTTCACGAAACCTTGTGTGAGTGTTTGTGTACGCAGATCGTGTGTGTGTGTGAGCGGCGTTCAAGTTGGTGCGCCGCGCTGCTCGCTGTATCGTTGATTAAGTTAAGTTGCGTTAGGTTATGCTAGGTAAGGTTTGGTAAGGCTAGGTTAGGTGAGGTTAGGTAAGGTTAGGTAACGTTGGGTAAGGTAAGGTTAAGTTGGGTTAGGTTAGGTAAAGTTAGGTTAGAAAGTTAGGTAAGGATGTTAGGTTAGGTTTGGTAACGGTAGGTTACGTTAGGCTAAGTTAGGTTAGCTTACGTAGTGTTTATTTTAGTGTTGGCGCGCGTAAGAAAGCTTATGTGAACGCAAAGGTGTCGTGAACGACGGTAGTGCAACCAGGTTGCAGAAGATGGCGAAAATGGGTTTATTCATTAGATGATCAACGAAGCGCACACGAAGCGATAATTTTTTCGCAGGACAATAGACACAATTATTTCTTCTAGCCTGCAACCTTTCTTTGACGTAGCAGTTTTTGCTTCAAGGGAAACCCATATAGTGAAGGCTAATCCTTGGGCATCGAGGATACGCCGTAAGGAATTTAATTGAATTCGATAATGTTATGCTGTCGATATCGGAGTATTTTCCTGGATGTCACCAAAGGTGGGGGACGATTGTGCTACTTGATGATTTGAAACAGAGAGCACTTATCTTTTATGACAATATGAGTTGGCTGTTGCAGCGTATCCTTCAGAAACATAAGGAACAAAAAGTTGTTAAATGATAAAGGGTCTTCAGTAATTCTTTGCTGTCACTTTGACAGCATGGGTTCTCTAGAATCTTAATGATTTAAATTGTCTGAAACTTGATTTAGGTAAGAAACGATGAGAATTTGCATTTATAAGCACATCTTTTTTCCAGTAAAAATGTTGTTTTGGCAAAATTGTCTTAATAATAAATAACTTTTTAAGATTGCACAGTGAAACAGAAGCATGCTCGTGTACTCTTTGTAAAATGTTTATGTAAGTTAAAAAGCTGCGACGTGGTGTTTGACTATAAAATTATAACATATTTGGAACAAATTTCGCTGCTCCTTCAATATTCAAGCTATACAGAGTGATTACATTGAAAGATACTGTTCTGTGCCGAGAGGCAAAATATCTGCACATTTTTATAAAGCTATTGTCATTCGAAGCTCGCATCGACGGCGTCATGATACAATGTGGTGCATTTTGCCGTCGCAGCTTCCACCTGTCAGCTGTCATATGACGGCGTCGTTTGTCATATGACGGCAGCGATAAATGCCAGCGTGAACGGAACTTTAGGATGCATATTGCGCTTTCTAGGATGCGGACTTACACTTTGTAAGTTTTATTTTGTTACAGAGACTTCCTATATATTTGATATGGTCCGTGAATACTTTGTAAACTATACACGAGGGACGTTCCAAAAAGTGAACCCTCCTATCTTTTCTTCCGCCCGAAATTATCCGAGGGGACTGTGCAGTGCATTGCCGTAATGAGTGAACTTAAACACTTATGGAAGCATGGATGTTGTCGGGGGAGGTCTAAAACGCAAATGAACGGAGCTGCGTGCAGGGACTGGATGTCAGCTTCTGTACAGTCGGCAGATTTCTGGCTAAGTGTGAACAGTATGGAGCAGTACAGCCGAGGTCGTAATGTTGAGGTTGGATTTGGCTCTATGGATGTGGAGAGCCTTTAATTTTGTGCGCTCGATGAGATTGGAAGAGTCTACGATGGAAGTAATTCCTACTGATGGGATGGTTGTTTTGCTCGTCATGTAGGTGGGGGAATGTGTGGGTTTCGCAAGTGGTAAGCCGGCACTACTAGATGCACCTAAATGTTGGCAAAATATAGATTTTTGAAGTGTTGGTCAGTGCTACCCACGTGCGAGGCACTGCAGTCCTGGCATTGATAACGGTAGATAACACTCGACAGAAGTGGTGCGGGGGGGGGGGGTTGTCTTTGAATCTAAAGTAGGATGCTATGGTAAATGTGTTTTTGTATGAAAACTTGAATTTGGTATGTGGGAGGGCTTCAGAGAGGAACGTTTTCAAAGTGTATACTGTGCTAACAGATGCTTTGTTGTAGTACGGTAGAAAGTGAAAGAAGTCCAATTTACTGACCCAGGGTTTGCTAATGCCGGGATCGAACAGTTTGTCCAGGAAGAATTTGCAGTTCTGGTCCAAAAAATGGTGCGGATAGCGGTTACTTTTGAAGACTGTTCGGAATAAGTCATTGAATTCGTGGAAGCTGAAAGAAAATTGAACCAATCGACAATCTCCGGCGTCTGGTGAGCGTTTACGGAGCCGGTGTAGTTGACATCAGCGCAGTTAGGAGATAGGTTCGTCGATTTCAGAGTGGCAACAGAGATGTGAGTGATAAGGTGCGCTCCGGACGTCCATCAATAGCCAGCCAGAAACCACTCTCGAAAACAAAATGCGTTGCGATCTACGGGCACCGTTGAATGGTATCCGTGTGGACTTGGTTGTGGATGTCAGCGCACTGGAAACGATGTCATCCCTAGGATGCAGCAAATTTTGTGAAAGTGAGTTCCACGAATGCGCACGCAAAAGCAAATGGACCACCGACGGAATATGCCTGGCAAGAAGCTCCTGCATTACTGGCAAAAGTGCATTTAGAGTTGGGGACATTACATAGAAAAATAGATTCTGGAGCACCAAAGGTGGTCGCACGAGTTAATGGTGCTACTTCTGTTGTCCAAGCTCTCGAACTTTTTGAGTAAAAAAAGGAGGCATTACTTTTGAAACGACCCTCGTAGCTTACGGTTTTGCGGTCTTAAATCTCTTATTGCTGCCTCTTAATGATTGATTGCGAGAACTATCTGAAGTACTGTACCTTAATTACGTTATTATTAGTTCATTACGCTGTGTTGATTTCTCCTTACACGAGCAATAATATTATTGTTCCTACACGTAGAGATTTCTGTGTTCTCACTCAAAACGGAGCTCCCAAAAAACCACTGAATCTGTTAACACTGTTGCAGGGCACAAATGGTTAGATTTTAATGCTGGTGCAAAGAAGATCATGGTCATAGAACCAATTTTATTTTTTTGTAACCGTTGCCTTGCTTGGCGGAGGTATGCGCTCCCAGAGTACTCTAGTTGAAAAAGTGATATTAGTTATTCAAAGCTCAAATTTATTCCTATTATATAACATAACGAATGCTGATATTCCTTATAGCTTTAATTAAAACCAGTAGACTGATGCTATTCTTTACTCGTCTTAGCTACTGATACTGGCCAGGCACTAGAATTTCAGGATTTTAATTTTATTGCGCCCTCGATATATGAAGCAAACAAGATTACGACGCTCCTTCAGTGTCCCTCTCGTTCTGACTTCTGAGCGATAACAGTTTGTGTGGCGGAACCTATTCTTCCCAGGGGGAGGATTACACCATTGACGCTCAAATTTCTTCTTATCCTGAAGTGAAGAATCTGTGTGCAAACATGCACGCGCGTAAATAAATACATAAATAACATTCACAGACCCTTACTGTAATATGAAAAGATGTGTTTTAGAGTTGGCTGCATTTCATTTTCCCTCTTCTACAGTGCCCGTTGAACTGGCTTTTTACATATGAGTTAAATGTGGAGCTATGAGGTCCTTCCAACAGGAGATATCTTGTTCTTTAGGACAGTGGGAGATAATTTAGGAGGCTCTTCTAGTTGATCGTCCACACGTCTCACCCATATTTGGGTGCGCCTCACTCACAGTTGATTATAAGGCATCTTAAGCTTTCTCAGCACCTACCATTAAACGTGTAGGTATTCTCCATCACCATGAGGCACACGGGCTCGTCAGGGTTCTGGTCACCGGCCAGTCTGCTGATGACGTCCCCCACCAGCTCGCTGCTGTTGCAGGGCAGCACCGCCAGGTGGTCGCCTGGGCTGTAGCTCAACGCGGTGCTACAGTGGCCTCCATTAATGTCCAGGATGACTTGCTGTGTCCAGCGGCTGCAGTAAATATCTATGTTATTTCCTCTGAATATTTCCCAGAGTACCAATAGATGCAGCAGTAATCCTTCACCGACCGAAATGAAAATAAATTATCGGGGAAAGGCACTGCTCGAATTTGAACTCTGAGATCCACCTCGCGGATAGAGGTTGAAACATATACCACAACATACAGTGACTGGACGCCNCCGCTCGACGCCTATATGAGGACCCCATAGCGCACTGTGTCATTAGCCCTCTAGCTCCCACCCTGCTAACACCATAACTTAGGTCTCCTTAAATAAAAAAAATAAAAAAATTTGTTAGGTATCAATTAAAGATTTTATTAGGCTTTTGAAATTGGGAGAAGTATCCCGAAACGTCAAGTTTTAATTATTAGTTCGTGTCGACTTTTTCAATTTTATTCCTTTTATCTTTAATTAAAACCGGTAGACTGATGCTATTCTTTAATCGTCTTAGCTACTGATACTGGTCAGGCACTAGAATTTCAGGATTTTTATTTTATCGCGCACTCGATATATGAAGCAAACAAGGTTACGGCGCTCCTTCAGTGTCCCTCTCTCTCGTTCTGACTTCTGAGCGATAACAGAGATTGTGTGGCGCAACCTATTCTTCCCCGGGGAAAACTACACCATTGACGCTCGAATTTCTTCTTATCCTGAAAGGAAGAATCTGTGTGCAAACATGCAGGCAAGTAAATAACGACATAGATACCATTCACAGACCATTACTGTAATATAGAAAGGTGTATTTCAGTGTTGGCTGCATTTAATTTTCCCTCTTGTACAGCGCCCGTTGAACTGGTTCTTTACATATAAGTTAATTGTGGTGTGGAGCTATGAAGTCCTTCAAACAGGAAATATCTTGTTTTTTAGGACAGTGGGAGATAATTTAGGAGGCTCTTCTAGTTGATCGTCCACACGTCTCACCCATATTTGGGTGCGCCTCACTCACAGTTGATTATTACGCATCTTAAACTTTCTCAGGACCTACCATTAAACGAATAGGTATTCTCCATCACCATGAGACACACGGGCTCGTCAGGGTTCTGGTCACCGGCCAGTCTGCTGATGACGCCCCCCACCAGCTCGCTGCTGTTGCAGGGCAGCACCGCCAGGTGGTCGCCTGGGCTGTAGCGCAACGCGGTGCTACAGTGGCCTCCACTGATGTCCAGGATGACTTGCTGTGTCCAGCGGCTGCAGTAAATATCAATATTATTTCCTCTGAATATTTCGCAGAGTACCAATAGATGCAGCAGTAATCCTTCACCGACCGAAATGAAAATAAATTATCGGGGAAAGGCACTGCTCGAATTTGAACTCTGAGATCCACCTCGCGGATAGAGGTTGAAACATATACCACAGTATACAGTGACTGGACGCCCGCCCCTAAGGCAGATTTCGGTTCCGCAATTGGGCCTGACTGCACGCTGCCGCAGACGCATTTTTATATGTTCTCCCATTACTTTTCCATACTTTGTTCTGGCTATTGGACTTAATTCTTTTACATTCTGTAATGACTGTCAAACCTGTACATACTTCTAATACTTCTATGCGCAACAAACTCACAAAAATATAAAGGCTTGGAGTGTAATTACATAGAATAACTGATTAAGACATCCTTTGATATTTGCAGTAAGCTTATTTCGCCATTGTTATTGAAATAAACAGTACCATTTTGCAGAACAAAAGCTTCTTAAATTGATGGTATGCTCGATTTGTAATGAAATACCAAGTAAATAGCTGATGAAAATGTTACTGAAATTTATTAGGTAGCTATACGGACTAAGCGAGGAAATTAGAACAGTTTGTACAGTGGAAAGGTGAGTTGGAGCAGCTTGCAGCCATGAAGTGATGAAGCCTGGCCAGGCCAGCAGTGAAGGGATGAAGCACTGACCACCATGAAGTGATCTAGCATTGAAAGCAGTGAAGTGATCTACCAGTGGAAGCAGTAAAGTGGTATAGCATTGGCAGCAGTGGAGTGATATATCACTGCGGCCGTGAAGTGATCTTAATGATGAAGCACTGGCTTCATTATGATGATTTTTCAATTGTTCTTGATGTCCGAAGGCATGATGTCTATCGCCTACTGAAGATATATGATTGTGAATTTAGATTCCTAGCTATGCAACGTATTCCTTATGGTACGACGGAGACATTAATCTCTGTTTGAGGTCTCTCTGATTATTAAAACTCATTTTATTAACACTTACACAAATCGGCCGTCAGGCCCAATAGGGGGAGGCCTGATTTCAGGGTCTAGTGAATATATGAAGTGGTCTATGAAAGTTTTGCCGGCAAAACATTAACGACTGGCAATGATATAAGTAAAGTAGAGTGCCTAACCATAAAAACATCTAGCAGGGAAGAGTTTCAGTTTATCAGCATTGAAATAATGAAGTAATCATCACAAATGTACTGCAGCTGCCAACAAAAGTCATCGAATGAAATAAGCGCTACCGAGTTGGAATTCTAACAAGATAAGTTACGCTCCCGCCCGCTCGGCAAAATGCCACAGACTAGGGAAGACACCGACAGGCAGTTTTGCAGTATTTTTGCAAAGAAAATTGGGTGAATAATGACGTCACGGTTAATTGTAGTTTTGTTAACTTCAGCATAAGCTTTTGTACAGGATACGAGTCTCTTCTACATACATTAGCTACAGCGGCTTAAAATTTCGTCGATACCTAACGGGTAGAAAACTCCGAACTAAGACGGCTTTTTCTAATAAAATCATTCTGGGAGTCACTCTACTTTCTAAAACATTAAGATTGTGCAGTACATTACCTTGATTAAATTAAGGACGCGTTAGTTAATATTTGCTAACGAGTGTACCCGGCCTCAAAAAATGACAGAAAAAAGTTTATGATTGCTGGCGAGACCCGTGAAAATTCCTCGGTTAATTAACGTTTTCATTTTCTTTAGCTAACCAAAGGTATCGCTTGTAACTTCACACACCCCGTCTGAACTTATGTCCGCTGCTTAACCCTATCAATAAGCTGTCTCTCTGCTTTGCACCTCTTCTAACAGCTTCTAACATTTTGATCTCACCTGTAGATTGAATCACGCATTTGTTCTGTCAGTAAAGAAGTCGCACTTGCGTCTAAATAAAGACATAGAAAAACAACGTTGCTTCTTGCATTGTTTTCCTATGTATACGATAGGCAGGGTTAAGCGGCGGACGTTAGTTCAGACGGGGTGGGTTTAGGTAGAAGCGCTACCTCAAGTTAAATAAGGTAAGTGAAAACATTCAATAACCGTGGATTTGCCACGGGTCCCGCTAGTTATTACCTTCGCCAAGGAGGTTATGTTTTGCCGAGTTCGTCTGTCTTTCCGTTGTCCGTCTCTATGTCTGTCTGTCACAAAGATAACTCAAAAAGTCATGGACGGATTTTAACAAAATTCACAGGTAATATTATGTCTGTTAGGAGGAACAGATGATAAACGTTTCGTAAAAACCCGTCCATCTGTTTGTTTGTCTGTCATAATTCATAAAAGTATGGACGGATTTTTACGACATTTGCAAGAGTTTTTTGTGTATTACGTAGAGTGGATGTCCAAATTTTGTGATTACCTGTTTGTTCGTTCGTTTGTTTGTGGCTGTGTTTGATTTTTTAATGCTTAAGGCACAATAACTCAGAACGTTATACACAGATCTTTATGAAATTTACAGGAGTGATCGATTGGTCTGTTTGTATGTTTAACTAATGGTTGTCAGAATGTTTGTTAGCAGCATAACTCAAAAATTTATGAACGGACCTTGAAAGAAATTACTAGAATCGTTATTACTGTTAAAAGGTACAAATGATCAAATTTTGATGTTGATACAAAGAAAATCATTATTTCAGAACCGATTGGTATTTTTGTTACCAATGCCTTGCTTGGCGGGAGTATGCGCTCTCAAAGTGCTGTAGTCATTATTATTTCAGCAAAGGAGGTTATTCTTTAGTCGGAATTTGCATGAGTGTCATACAAAAAATTTAGAAAGTTATGAATGGGTCTTCATTAAATTTACTAGGATTGTTAGCTATGATAAGAGAAATAGATGAATAACTTTTGGTGAAGATCCGTTCGACATATTGTTGGCTTGTTTGTATACCTGTTGTTTATTGATAACATTACTCAAACAGATACATACGTACAGATAAAGGTAAGATCAATTTTACTGTACCACCAACTAGGAAACCTACACGCACTGGTTTGTGCTTTGGAAATAGGCCAATAAACCCTGGAGGAGTATACGGCTGCAGTCGATCGAAGATCGTCTAGAGCAATGGCGCCAGTGGCGGAAGGTTCCATGCGACAATCTGCGCCCCGACCTTCCCCGTTGCAGGCAAAGGTCAGTTAAACCACAGCAGTACGCAGACAGAAAGCTGACTGATCACATCAAGCACCGCTAAGAACTTGCCTAGTTGGCAGGTAGGTTTGAACCAGGGCCTCGAGAGTCACTGTCAAAACCTTTAGCCTGCTACTGCGGGTATTCATGAAATTTGCATGAATTATTGTTACGAAGAGCATACGACCAAATTTTGGATATGATCAGTTGGACGATTGTCCTTCTTATCTGCATTTATTTTTCATGTTTATCAGTAGCATATAAAAAAAAGTTACGAACGGATCTTCATCAACTTCTCAGTATTTCTAAGAAATGTTAAAAGGCCCTAGTGTCCAGATTATGGCGAAGGTCTGTTTGTCCATTTGTATGTTAGGCTATACGTTTGTGTCATTGCTAATCAGAACATAACTTAGAATGTTATGGACGGATCCTCAAGAAAATTACAAGAACTGTTAAATATATCAAGTGACACAAACAACCATATTCTGGTGATGATGACATAGAAACACTGGTATCAGGACCAATTTGAATTTTCGGCTAACATGGCGTCACTTGGCGAAGATATGCGCTCTCAGAGGACTTCTATAGTTGTTATTATTATTGCATTTTCTTTATCCTCCGAAAGAAATTCGCTTACTAATCACAGCGTGACAAGAAATTTACAACAATACTGATTCATAGACTACATGCTCGTCAATGACTACGCACCGAGAATTACTATTACGTATAGTGATCATCAGACTCCTAAAATCACTGCCCTGTTTAGATCTATGTATGTGAAATTCTTAGTTCTAGACAAGGTGGAATTGCAACGAGAGAATAATACAATCTTACCTTTTTTCGATTTAGATATACTCATTGAGGGCTCCTAGAGATTTAAATCCGAAATTCGAGTAAAGGACGGTGCGGCTTCGAGACGAGCTCTGAGACAGCGCTGGGTTGTGCGGTATAATGGCATATATATATATATATATATCCGAGTTTCCAGTTTCGAATCTCCTCGAACCCCTGATGTAAATGTTTGGCAGAATTGCGTGCAAAGTAACGGTAACTGAGGGTTGACTCACTTGCCAGATTTTTCGTGCAGGCTCCTGGAATCTAGAAGAGGCACCGAACGGACCCCCTTCCTGCCATGGGCCCTGTCTAGTCCATCGACGTCACAAGATACTGTGACTGAGGACACGAACTTCACGTCGACGCTCTTGCGATTGTAATGTGACTGGAGAGCAGCGGTTGCGGTTTTTACGGTGCTTTCGTCACCCAAGCAGAACGATTCGCACCCAGTCTTGGGAAAGGGGGAAGGGAAGTTTATTTGTGCATCTTGGATTTGCGGTAAAAGTGAATCAGAAAAGGAAGTTCGTGGGCAGAAAAGAGCAAGAGATTGTACAGGATATAATAACAACACATCGCAGATGGTGAAAACAAAAAGGTAAGTTCACACAGCAAACAATGCCGCCCATCCCAGCAGCTGTTAAGGGGGGGGGCGTTTTTGCGGTCAAAATTTGGCATTCTCGTTTTTTTGTGAAATATTATCCTTGGACGAGACCAGACCTGTGGCAAAAAAAACTTGGCGCGGGGGCATTGGAACACCTCAAAAAGGTGGGGCAAAGTCCCCCTCTGGGGCGGGGGTTAATTTAGAAAGTCGACCGATTTGACTGAAAATTTGTAATTACTGTAAATGTAAAATTGAAAGTAAAATAGATTCTCATCTATAAAATTTTCGAATTTTCTACTTCGTTTTTTGTTTATTTTCATTTTTTCGGAAGTTACCTATAATTTTTCATCTACTATTATTACTGTTATTATTATTAACATTATTATTATTATTATTAGCAATATACGATGAAAACAATATGAAAAATTGGTACAATCATGACAAAATATCAGTGAGATATGAGTGTGATTTCAATGACAAACTATGTGAAAAACTTTTGAATTCAAGAACAAAAACACCTACTACTCGGAGTTTCATCTGGAGCATAAATTAGATGATAATTCGAAAGAGTGCATACAAAATACATAGATCATATGTGCATGACCATTTCGCATGGTAATAATAACATATTTCGACCATTACACACAGCTTTTTATGGTTATGAATGCTTTCGAACTATTTTTCCCCATAAAATATACGTTTTCTAGCTCTCCTGAAAAATTATCAACTCTGCATAGAGCTGACATAGAATTTTTATTTTTTATGGTAGGATGAAAACTAAGGCAGTTTTAGAATTGTCAAATCATTCCTCACAATGAAATTTTTTAAATTTTTATTTTTCTGCCTTGTTTTCTTTCAATAGAGCAATTTGCAACGTAAACTTACGTATTTTCAAAACAATTCTAGTCACTACTAAAAGTGAAGACTGAACGAAAACAAACGAGGCGGAAAATGAAAAATTAAAAAAAAAATATATATACTATGGCGAATGGTTTGACGATTCCAAAACTGCCTTTGTTTTCATTCTAGCACAAAAAAAAATTATTTGAGCTTTGTAAACAATAGGAAAATGCACGTTTACCCTGAAATTCTGTGATAAAAAGAAAACAAAGAAGAAAACGGACAAATTTCCAGGAACAAAAACATTTTTTTTATGATTTTACATATCGCGGGCAAATTTCATTGCAATCGACTTGTAAATAAAAACAGTAAAAAGCGGCCCCCACAGAACCATCCGTCTTTAAAAAAACGAAAATAATCTTCATTCTGCCGCCTTAATTTTAATTTCCGATGCAGGGCACGCGATCGTAAATTAGGTATTCTGCAATCGAAGATTTGATTACCGTTCTCCGATTTCGCGTTCGAAGAAGTGTTTTTATTTAGGTTTAAGAAAAAAATTCCGCGAAGGGTCAATGTTAACGATGTTTTTCTCCGAAAAGAAAATAAAGCATTAAACCACTAGTTTCCATTTTTAAGTAATACCTGCTTAGTCTCAGCTCCTGAGGGAATTACTCTTCAACCTACTAAGTGGTCATTGAGAACCACAGGCAAAGAATCGGCTTGGCAATGGAGAGAAGTGTTGATATATCCAGGAAGCGCTAAATACATTCTTGATAAGTGGTCTCTCTAACAGTCATTAGTCCACCAATGTTCTCCTGGTTTAACAACCGCTGTCACTTTAGGGATCCACGCAGTTATTCAGCGGTCTTTATGGTAGCCCTAACAAAGACTCAAATACTTGCCCGTTGCTCTAAATGACAACTCACACTACTCCTTTATCCTCCATGTTTTACATACGGCAATGCTATATGTCTCAGCGATGCCGAGATGTGACCTAGCGGGGTCTGTCAACCAACACAGAGTTGGGATTGTGACTGCTACTTGGCTTATACAGCAGCAATATATGTAGGCTTTCTATTAGTTCAACTCATAGTTGCTATCTGTAAAGTTAAGCAGTTAGCACTACGTTGCTTACGGAGGTTATTTTCTGGCGGAAAAGGCCGGAAGAAAAGAATAAATAAAAATATGGAGCTCGAAAATTATGACTGTGATAGCCTAATTAATTAAGAATCAATGCAAAAATTCGGCAACCAATTTGGTGGTCTCCCATTAGAGCGGAATCACGGATCATTAAATCAAAACGCACAGCACTGCCCTGTTTATCTCTTTCATGATTTGGACAATGCTGTTATGAAATAAACTGGGGCCGAATTACAACAACTTTAGAGACAAAACAGGTTAGTTTTTAGAAAATCATATAAAAAATACAAAGAGAAAATCCTAGAAACATTGGCAGATGAATTTAACGTAGGTCCAGTACATGAATAAATGACACGGCTGACCGATAAAGAGTCTAGGGAAAAATTAGAGTGGAGGAATGTTCATGGAACAGGATTCTGTTGGCAATGCATCTGCCCCTTTTAGTGGGGCTTGAGTGCGTGGCGCTTGAGCACCATTGTAAAAGGTACAGAACGAGTTGAATGACAATATCATCGAGGTCCTTGGAAATGAGTAGCCTGGCAGTTTCAAACACCAGCTAGAAGGGATGAAACTGTGAGGTTCATACGTTAGGATGAGCTTGAAAAGAATTATATATGCATAAACGTTTGCTACTCGAATAAGTTGCATAACTACCAAGAGAATAACGATGCTGTTCTAGAGTTGGAGTTCGACACAAAATCAAAATAGGCAGTTTTGTCCTCGTGTCCTGCTCGTACGTTGTACAACAGTGCTGGAGCTGTCCGCGGCGCCAGTTAAGCTTATATAATTTTTATGTCAAGATTATAATCCTTCTCCTTTCAAAAAGCTCCATTTTCTAAACATTATTGCGAATCATTTGTAGTTCATCCGGGTTTAATGAGTTAGTAATAGTCAATGCTTTAAGTCTTCGTTTCTGCAGGCAACGATGTCACAGGAAACACTAGGATCATGGAAACAGAAGGAAGGAAAGTGAGCAGAACAGAGAGGTGTCAAGGCCTGGCTAACGGCTAGGGTGAGTTACCGCTGTTCCGTGCCCTGTAGAATCGATGTATCGAGACCGCAGCACAAGACGCACACTTCATTAAATTTAACACAAATGAAAAATTACCTTGAAGATTTCACCAGCCCAAATGTTGAACTGCTGCTCCTGTCCTGCGAGTTCGTCTCCACAGGTGACCGGGGCGAGCCGCTCGCCCCCCAGCTCTCCCAGGAGCTTGTCCACGTTTTTGCCGAAAGCGCAGAAGTTCGGGTACGCGCTCGAGCCGAGTGCAAACACCGCGAACCTGCGTTGGATGACAAACGTTATACCCATCACTATAGACTGAAGCAACCGTGGCTGCTGTAGAAAGTATTTTTTTTTTTCACAAAAGTATCCGATAAGTGACAAACGACTTTCAATAATATAGTGGCTGGGCCAGGAAAGACAAAACGAATGACGGAATATCCTCTCTGTCCAGGTTTTAAACTTCCATCGATCCGGATCATTTTTGAAACAGCATTTGGGACTCGCTATTCTGCTCTATTCCGATGACGCTCTTGGCTTTAGAACTTTGACTGTGTTCACAAGATGTGAGTGCATTGTTTCACTGTTACCTCTATTGTATAATCGTTTCAGAAATTATTACCTCCACCAAGGAGGCTGTGTTTTCGTCGGCTTTGTCTGTCTGTAATCAAGATAACTCAAAAAGCCTAGAACCGATTTTGACGAAATTTACAGAGATTGTTAAGTATCTTGACACGAACAGATGATCAACTTTCGGTGAAGATCCGTCGATCGGTTTGTTTGTTTGTCTGCCTCATTTTCCTCAATGCCATAACTCAAAAAGTTACGGACAGATTTTTATGAAACACACATGAGTTGTTAGATGTATTACAAAAAGTAAATGACCAAATTTTTGTAATGATCCGTTTGTTCGTTCGTTTGTTTGCTACTGCTTTTGATTGTATGCTTGTTAGCCCAATGACTCAAAGAATAAGGATTGAATCTTTTTAAAATTAATATGAGTTGTTAGTTTTGTTCAAAGGTATTGATGATTAAATTTTGGAGCTGATCGGTTGGTTCGTTTGTATGTTTGACTAATGTTTGTCATAATGTTTGTTAGCAGCATAACTCAATAAGTTATGAACTGATTTCAAAAAAAAAAACTACTGTATCTGTTAACACCGTTGAAGGACACAACTGATTGAATTTTGGTGTTGATACAAAGAAAATCATAGCTTCAGAACCAATTTTACTTTCTCGTAATCGTTGCCTGAATTGGCGGAGGTATGCGCTCTCAGACGGCTCTAGTTGTTTCTGCTAACGAACGGTTTGATTTCCAATAGGTGTGCTGTACCTACTGTGCTTCATTGCAGACCATGCCCTAAATGAAGAGATCTGTTGAAGGTCAAGGGCAGTATGAAAATTTCCATATTTACTTAGAAAATTGGCCAATGGGGCCAGGTCATTTTTAGACTAGGTCATCAAATGCTCCAGTATATGCGAGATATAATTTTGCATTACAAGAAATAAAGCTCTTTGCAGAAAATAAATATAACGCTTCTGAAATGCAGTATAACTTGTTGAAACAGGCACTACGTTGATGTATGATTTTTCTCCAACGTACGCTCATCTCAGCCTTAAGAGCTAAAATGCTGTTACCTCATCATCTATAAATTAAATTTATTAAAAGCTCATATTCGAAATACCTACAAACTGCTGGAAATATACCAGGTGAATTCAGAAAGATAGGGTGAAATCTTCGTAAATTATTGAAGCGTGCGGTTGTGTACTATCTATAATATTAATAGCGTTGTTGCTTCGTTCCTTCATTCATCCGTTCGTTCGTGTGTTACGCTCTTCAAAAATAGATAGAAGAAAATTGGAGCGAATAGTTTTAACGCTCAGCAGCTGTCATCGGTCACAGAACTTGGAAGAAAGTTGGTAAAATCTTCAAAATAATGTGAATCAGGCAGCATTATAAAGCGAACGTAGGTATCTATGATACGGCAAGAATCATCAATCGGATGATTGATGATTGTTTGCAGTTACCGTGAGAATTCCGCCATGATGCAGATTTGGTAATCAAGTTTCTTTTCTATGGAGATCGATGACGAGGTGGCAGCAGAAAGCTTAAGTGAAATCCTTATCCCTTTATTATCTGAATGCATGTCTTGCCACGTTGGATATTTTGGCGATCCTGTTCCCTTCTGATGGAATTCAGTAGGCAATTGCAGTAGAAGGCTAAATTTGAAATATGGTACTAATCGTTATTGAAAATGAATGCAGTTCTTGCTCTTCCAGCCTCTCTCGCCGTTCCCGTGGAGTCTGACAGTCATTATTTTTCTCTTCATCTGAATTATATTTTCTGTTGGTTTACGATGTATACATTTAGGAGAAAATCAGTGCACCGTAGAGTAACCGATGGTTTCCGGTGTAATAGACGTAGTAATTCTATCTTCAAACATCTTGAGTGCAAAAATTCTGCTCTGCTGAAACTATCTCACTGTGTATTCTGGATACGCAGCGAAAATGAAATTCAGTGGTGTTTCAGCGCTTACTAATTCAGTTAATTTCTTTTTTGCTTGCCATCTATGGGGGGGGGGTGTGCTGCAGACGAATTGAAGTGTACTGCTCAGAGGAAGCACGTATGTCTTACGATTACTTGAGTTGGCAGCCGTAGTGTTTTCCTCTATATATATTTTAGGAAGGAAAGTACAATCAATGAAGAAGTGTGAAAAAGAAGAAGCAAATAAAAGAAGAGAAGATTCCGCACCGGCCTATATTAGCAAGTATATTGATGATTATTGGGTGAATTGTTTCACGCGCGGGTCCACAATTGCATCAAACAAACCAGAATAATGATGGGTTGTTGATCAGTACCCACGGGTCCCAAAATAGTAAGAAAAATCGAATACGCCGACAAAAAATTGAAATGCGTGAGATTAGGAAGGGCTAAATTACCTGTAAGCTGTGGGAAAGAGATCGTAGAAAAGGTGTTCAAATACATTGGAGAACAATACAAGGAGCACCGTCATGTTTCTATCTTTATCAAGACACAAGTGCGAATTCTTTGCTGGTGGAATAAATTCGTGATTAATTTTAGGGGTCAAACAAACATGCTACGAATGGTTAGGCGAGATGTAAGGTAGACGGACTGCGTTAGGAAAGACAGGAGTAAGCGACGGACGTTAGCTCAAACGGGTTGGATTAAGTTAGAGGCACTACCTCAGGTTAAACTATGGTAAGTGAAAACATTTACCAACCGTAGAATATCCACGGGTCCCAAAGAGGACAGCTACATCAATAGGAGGACAACTGTCCCAATAGGAGGTAAACTACCCCTTAAATTGGAAGGACAACTACCCTCTGGGATAACAATGACCCATAGGAAGACAACAACCCCTGGGAAGTTAACTACCCCCAGGAGGGCAACTACCGATTTACAATAATAAACAAGATAAAATTAGATGTGCAACTAATTACATTAAAATCCACAACAACAAGCATACCGGTAAAAGGAAATTTTCCAAACACTCAAAATAAAGTTAGTAAACCTTGAATATTTTCACGGGTCCAGCTAGTCATTATTATTATTACTACTAGTGCACCAAACGCAACCCTTCTTCTGAATTAGTCATGAAAGTATGTCTTTCAAAATGTCTTAAAATCCTGTCGAATAACTTCAGCATACTCCAAATTTCCCCATGTCCACAAAATCCACGAAGTTCACCAATTAAGTGCACAGAAGCGACCAAGTTCACATAGGCCCGTGGCCAGGCCTTCACAGCCGCGGGAATTCCCGAGCACGTATCCTGGACACGGTATGGCAAAAAAAAATTAGGAGCCTTGGAATTTTTTCTTCAGTAATAGATAGGGGAAAAATAAGGCTTCGGACAGACGGACGGACTGACAGACAGCTCTCTTATTATAGTATAGATTAATATTAAGATTCACTAGAATGGCGAAGTGAGAACGGAGTAATCTCTGTAAGGTTAACAAAACCCCACATGCAACCAGCCCATCAACCGAAAAAAAAGAAAAATATCAGAGATCACTGAATAGCTCTGTTTACAGATGGCTTTAAGCTGCCAATACCCGGGCCAGCAAAGGAAGAGCCATCAAGACCATTCCAAACTTCTACATAAGATGGAAGAAACGACCGAGAATACTGGCCTGTACGGCACCGTACCGGTTCCAAGGCACGCTCATAAAGAGCACCAGCAAAAACCAGGTTATCCTATTCACGGATCTGTAATATTCTTCAACTTTCTAAGTATGCACTAAAGTCCTACGAAATGCGAAGTAAATTAATGATTTTCTCTTGATAGTAACTTTGAATGACAAATAACCCTTTTGAGGAACAGCCAGGTTATCTGTAACACTTCATTGTGCACTAAAGTACATTGGGCATGTGTTCTTAGACACGAAAACATTTATTATTTTTTTTTTCGTACCGTATTTCATGAAAAAAGTGAAAACACTTTACCGTGTAAGATTGCATATGCGGCTAACATATCCATATGAAACTAAATCATGTTCATTGCTTAAGAAAATGTAGGTTGATTAATTTTCAAGGGGAAAAAATAATCGCCAGCACAGAATCATGTTATCTCCATCAAATACTTTATACATAGCAAAGCCTTTATTAATTAACTTCAGCAGTTGCTTTTTTAATTATCTCTTTCTGTAGACTTTCATTAACGATTCGTGTACGTTAGTAGGTATTTTGCCCCTTCGCTCCCGCTAAATTGTCTTTAGATATGTGATATTTGCTGAACCTTTTTTACCACATTTCCAAATGTCGCCACAGCTACTGAGCTATGGCAGCCACTCTTGCGTATGATTTCATCGCACTCAGTGAAACACGGATCAATCTTTCAAACAAGAATCTGGAAGCAGACGTTGCATTGAAAGGCTACAAACTTTTCAACATAGACCGACCTACAGAAACTGGCAGAGGAGGGGGTTCAATCATATATATCAAGGAACACCTGAATCACCTGTGTAAAGGTTTTGCAGCAACTAAAGAATATGAATTTAGCACTACCTATGCTCGTCTCGGCATTCGACAGTCGTTAAATATTATGCTCGCCTATAGGAGCCCTCGCAGTACCGCTAAAACTGATGCTGCACTTCGCAACAAGATCGAAAATGCACTGAATACTCCGAATGAAACAATTCTGATGGGAGACTTCAACCTCCCCCAAATTGATTGAAGTGCTTTGTGCAGCCCAGCCCCGGGCAGTAAACTGCTCGAGCTCCTCAACCACCACCGCTTGACTCAGTACGTTAATGAACCTAGAGATACGGTAATATTCTAAATCTGGTATTCTCCATTCCTGATTGTGAAATTGTTGACCTAGCCATCCTAGACCGGCTGGAAGATCACAACATGATTGAATTTTCGCTCAAAACTGTAATGAACTCCCCACTAATGCGAGTCATCTCAAGCTGCCAGACTATCGACGAGCGAATTTTCAGGGAATGGCTACTGACCAGGAAGCAGAGAATGCAACGAGAGGACTCAATAGGACTAAAACAAAACTTAGCCGTGACTGCACGTAGCCAATTTACATCACACCGACGAGTCGACGTATTTGAGTGTGGGACCTCAGGCCTTCGTTGGCTGATTTCTCAAACATGTCACCGTATTTTTCGACTTATTTCATGCAATCTCCCGCTCATGACTGGCCAGCTACTTGAGCTGCAAATACCGTAAAATGTTGTCGCTAAGTACAGAAAGTTCGAGCATTAGGCTAACTGTTACTGTTGTTTCTCTCGCGTACAGAACTGACTATAATGGTGATTATATTTGTTGGTAAAGAATAAATATATTTTGTGAAGGGCACTGTGAACTAAATATCAAGTGTAAATCAGGCTTCAATAAAAAAAACAGTTAAATCAGGTCGCCGAGAGGGACCAAAGTCGGCGCTAGTGCTGTGAAAGTTTCCACCAACATACACTGCAATTTTCTATAGATAATTGCCAAATTAGTACATATTATCATAATTAATTTATACGCTAGAGATCAATTTCGCAATTTAAGACGATTTTCTGGTTAAATTAGTTAAAATACTCCCAGGCTGCTCAACCATAGATTCGTCGATGATGACGTCACTTTTTGGTGCTAATTTTTCGTGAGTCCTCCCGTTACACTTTTTGCTTCCTGCTACTGAAATAGAAACAACTGACTTCGAAACCCCGATGAGAGACGCCAGTGTAGAACAATCCTCATTTATTTTGAAGAAGAGCATACTGAGAGCAGCTGAAAGACACATCCCAAATAAACGAGTTCGTATCAGTAATGATGCCCTCTGGATGAATCAGACAGTCAAGCGCTGCATTGCTAGGCGACAAGTGCGTGACAAAGCCTGGAAGCGTAATCCAATAGAGGAGAACGGGTCCAGTCACATAAGGGCTTGTCGGGATGCAAAGAAAATAGTCAGGACCACAAAAAAAGGAGAAGGAAGTTTCTGTAGCCGCTATGGCGAAACGCAACCCAAAGGCATTCTATAATTATGTAAATGAAAGACGACTCAAAAAAGAATCCATAGGCCCGCTCAAAAGACCTGACGGTGAAATCACAATTAACATAAGAGACAAAGCCACAATCCTGAACGACTATTTCACCTCTGTATTTACTATTGAAAATGTTGCGAATATCCTTGAACAAGTACCGATGCAAGTTGCTCCCATAAACATATGTGTTTTCACGGAGATCGCGGTCCTTCAAGAACTGACCACTGACCCACCTAAATGTGAACAAATCCAGTGGCCCAGATAATCTTAATCCTCGTGTACTACGGGAAATGGCTTCAGTCATCCGGAAGCCACTGCTCGAAATATTCAATAGGTCCTTAAGAATAGGACAAGTTCCGCAGGATTGGAAACTAGCTAACGTAATGCCGATGCATAAGAAGGGGGATAAGAAAACTCCCAGTAACTATCGACCAATCAGTCTTACTTCGGTCGTCAGTAAAACCACCGAATTCGCCTCTTGACAAAGCGCATCACTGGACACCTGAGAATGCAGCAGCTCATATCCGAAACTCAACATGACTTCTGAAATGGAAGAAGCTGCGTAACAAACCTACTGGACTTTTTCTCAAAAGTTACAGATATTAAAGATGAAGAAAAGGGTCTAGACCTTATGTATCTAGACTTCCAAATGGCTTTTGATAAAGTCCCCCATCATCGACTCATGAAAAAATTGGAAGCCCATGGCATACAGGGTGACTAATTACGATGGATCAAGGCATGGCTTACGGGTCGGCACCAGCGAGTGAAGCTAGAAGAAGAGTCGAGCGCCTGGACGAGTCGAGCGCCTGGTAATTTACAAGTCATGAAAGGAAATACACTGGAAAAGACCAAAGTTGCACGAAGAGTCTGAGGTTTCTAATACGCTAATAAGATTAAATCATCAGCAGTTCCACAAGGTAGCGTGCTTCAGTATATCTGCGGATGATAGTAAACTATGTCATCCTGCCACGAAAAGAGACGAGCTCCAACAAGACCTTGACCGCCTCATGGAATGGAGCGCAACGTGGCAGATGAACTTTAATGTCGACAAATGCTCAATAATGCACGTAGGGCTGGTGAACCCTTCCATCCCATTGAAAATGTAAGGGACGGAATTGGCTACTGTCACCCAACAACGCGACAAACTCACAATAGGAATTTGGCTTATCTTCATGGTCTTTTACGACTTTTAACCTCACACCTCTGTGCCGCTTCGAAAGGAGTGGCGTCTTCATTTGTGAGCTCGGTTTTAGACTGCCTCTGTGTAGTTCATTACAACTTGTTCGCCTGTGTATGGAAACGCCTGATGAGCGTTAATTAGTCTGAAGATATCGGACGGCCATTGTATTTTTTGGATCTGTCGTTCCAACTCTCTCCGTAATCTTGGAGTGAACGTCCTAGTAGCGCCAGGGCTGCAGTGGTTTTCAGCAGCATAATGTCTTTTGAATCGTGTTATTAATGAACTGATGGTAGTAAATGGGATGTTCCTGGCCCGGATGCTCAGACGCCTTGAAAAGTTACAAGCATCGCAACTGTACAGCTGCAGGCACATTACAACCATGAAAATGCCGAAGTTTTATATTTTTACTCCTCGATTAAACACTTGAGTCTGTCTTATACTTAGGTATGCATCGTATGAAAGTTCAAACCACTCCGATCATAACGTTGAGAAATCAGTATAAGAATCTGAGCATCGATATAGGCATTTCCTCAAGGAACTGTACAGTTTACGTTACAATAACTTTATAAAGCGTTTGTGCATCCGGTCTCTGGTGATTTTGCTGTAACTTGTTACATCTTTGTACAGCTCAACAAGTTTTTTTTCTGTGCGTTCGTTAATTCCTTAAGTCCATCCATCATTCGAACCGCTCTCTGTGAGTAGTGATTGCAGAATGTCCCACTTTTCGAATGAAGGTAGACTAGAGTTGCTGAGAACTTTCTAGAGCAATCTAAAATTTTCTACTCTGAAATTTAATCAATATCTTAAGTTTTACCCTGCAACACTGATACTGTACGAACACTTTTCTACCTCCACAACATGAAAATGCATATATTTTCTCTATATTGATGAATTTCACTTCTTCGATCGCAGGTTCTGATCCTACGCACTAAAAAACATGTATAACCATGTTAGTTGTGGCTCCACTGGCTACAAATGGGATTACCAAGCAAATGTTTGTGATGGAAACACTTTTTCCCCCTACTATAAGCGGAACCGTTACATGGATTCACTTCTGCCTAGCCTCTAGCCTACTCCTTTATATCACGAAAGTGTCTTCATTAATCGCTGTTTATAACAGTTATGACTCTGTACGAAAATGATTGTTTTTACCAAAAATGCAACTCTGAGCGCATCAGGGTTTGCTTTTCTACCTAGTGTTAAAGTGACAATCAGAACAAATCGTTGCAAGTGGATTTTTTTCCAATTCCAATTCATTAATGAACCAAAAATCCATCAAATGACTGAAATTGTATAATGTGATGGGACTTCGCCCTTCTTCGGTATCTTTCAGACTCTGAAAACTTATAAATAATGATAAACAGAAGCAATGGTGTATACCACATAGAGTAAAGATACGAATTCTTGATTAAAAACAAGAAACTATACAGTGTGATTAACCTTAGCAGGCGGATTGGTACCATTGGGATCCTAAAGATAAGAAGTGATTTAAGAAATCGAATATCTGAGCTTTTGCAAATTGCCAATATCGGGAAGTTCTATAATCGAACCCTGGAACCGTAACCTTCTGCATGTTGATGTAGAACGGGAAACGGTTGTTGGGCTAAGATGTTGGCAGTACGACAACTGACAATAGAATAGTTACCCGTATTCTTATAGTTTTCTTCCAAACAAGATAAAAAAAGAAAATTTGTTTTCGGCTTTGGTCAGCATGAACATTCAACTGGTAATGTGTAACAACCAATCATGGCAACGCCTCAGCCATATTTTGAAAATTATCATGTGTGAAAATACCCGATCACATGTCTGCAGGATTATGGTAGCAACCATTATTTTCATTCCGAAACGTTATATTACCAGAATGACTGAGTTTATTCTCATACAGAAAAGCCCAATGCAGACGAGAAGCATAAATTACCGAGACTGGCAATTCGCCAACACTTGTTTCACCAGACTCGGAGAAAAAGTTGTCGGAGGAGCGAATTGAACAGGATAGGTCTTGACCAATCCCTTTCGTCGCGTTCAAGCAATTCAAAGTAATTTCTAAACCTGCTATTCCCGAGGCCTGTCGCATTCAGATTGCCTCAGAGTTACTCGGTGTTACGCTGCGTTACTCACTCGGTGTTACGCCATTATAGAGGTGAATGAGAGAGGATTTCTCAAAACGTAACCCCGAAGCAACCAAAACAAAAACAAACCCTATGTAAACACAGACGTTTATTCGTAATTATTGCTAATTTTGATGAAATAGCCTCTAAAAATTTCGTGATAGGTTCCTGCACATCTTTCTACTGTAAGAAATTGATGAATTACACCAACTGAAGGCTTTTCTCCATAAGCTCAATAAACCGACTTCGTGAGAGCTCAAAACGTAAACAAACCAACAAGCGCATTCGAAATATTTAAACACTCAGCTAAATAAATAAATATTTGTTTTTATTTGTGACGAATATAACCTAGTTATAAAATAATAACACATGTAGTAAATACATAGGAAAAATACGTCTTCACTGGTCACAAAGCATAATAATACGCATATTTATTCGATGCATATGTGGCGAGACTTCGCATCAACACTGAGTAACTCCGCTCGCTACCCACCTATTTTGCAGGGTAACGAGTTTGCGTAGCACCGGGTAACCCTGGCGTGTCTCATTGACGGTAAACAGCTCAATGCGACACGGATTTTGGAG
>LQNS02278143.1:12880782-12897163 GCA_001587735.2 Parhyale hawaiensis | reverse complement strand
TAGGTAAGGGTAGGTTAGGTTTGGCTAGGTTAGATTTGCCTAGGTAGTGTTTATTTTAGTGATGGCACGCGCAGGAAAGCTTACGTGAACGCAAAATGTCCAGGGTTCCGGCGAGTGCGACCTGGGATACCCTATCTACGGTGAAACACCTCATATAGCCTGAGACACCTCATTTAACCTTACGCACTTTATCTAAAACACAGCCCTTCAGTCAACCTAACGTTTCTCGCCTAAGTCAACGCGTCACGGCTAACCTTTGTCAGAAGAAAGAATCATTCGGGGCGCAGCTCCGCGTTACTATATTCGTAATTTAAAAGCGATACTAAACAATATTCTGTGGTGAAAACTCTGCGTTAATTGAGACGGAAATAATAAAGCGTTGATGAATTGTTGTGATACATACTATGTTTCATAAGTGATGCGTTATTGTTATTAGATTCAGCGTTTCACAACCCTAGACGCAGAGTCAACACCAACTGAAAAAAATAAATAAATAAATAAATAAACGCTGTTCATCGGTAGGAATATTTTTTATCACGGCATTCCTGCCGGAAAAATTCTGTTGACTCAGCGCGGTACTACTGGCGAGAAAAAGACGCAAAGAATAGAAAAAGACACTCGAGTGGACGGCCCCATTCGAGGCCTTCCTCACGAGAGAGAGTAGAGGAGTCCCACGGACTATAGGTCGGCTATCTCGATCGACAACCTACCTCGAGGAACAGAAAGGGTAGAATAGAGAGCATATCTAACTTTACAAAGCAAACCTGGTCAGCAGGAACTGCGGCAAGCTGCAACATCTGCGGAAAAGGCCCTCGGGACCCTTGGGTACGTGGTGCCCAGATACATATATTGGGGCAGGGAAAGGGCCCACCAGAAATACCCCTGAGGGCTACAGATGATGCAATATGAAAATGTGTGCACATATCCGCTGCTTTCGTTTTTCATATCACTGATACACATCCATTCTCCAATCATTGAAAAATATTGATACTCACTCTTTTCCTAACAAAATTATGAGATGTGACGCTCCATTTTCAATCTCAGAATCGTCCGTGCTGATGTAGACAAATGTGGAACTATTTTTTTTCCGAACGGTGTTTCTTGTTAGCTAACAGAAATGCCAACGAACTTACTAGATTCCATATCTAACAACGTTTTTGGACAACTGTATAGAGATGACATCAGGGAATTGTGGTAATACACTTACTCCTTGTCACCCCTCCCAACAAAAATATATATATACATATATTCAACTTTCTGGCGGCTATGCACTTATTGTTGTTTGTAAATTGTAATTTGGAATGCCTTTGCATATTTGTTATAATATTTATTTGTGTGTAATAAACCTCTCAAACCTGGCCTATGCACAAATAAGCAAAGAGGTTCGAACAAGGAAAGGCGAAGGAGCTGTAGCATAGGGTGAAGAACATCATGTTCATAGTACACATTGGTCAGTAATGACCTCGGACAATGGCTTCATGTAAGCCCCCCCCCCCAGGTGTCAGTTGCAGCTTTTGAGCTGCTAGTTGTTTCTGCGTGAAAACTTTCCCCCTGCAATCACCAACAACCACTCAAGTGGTACCAGACTCGTAGAGCTGGTAAACAAATCTTATTTGAATGGCACGTTCAGTATCAACTTCCAGATTCAGATAGCACATCCTTTGGGCTGAGTCTTAGCCAACAGTTGATCTTGCCCTGGCCAGAAAGTCGGTCTGTTATGTCAGATCTAGAGAAAGCATTGCATCCTTGTGATGTGTCTACCAATGCAAAGCACATTGTAGTCATCTGCCCCAGAAAGTCGGTCTGTTATGTCAGATCTAGAGAAAGCATTGCATCCGTATGATGTGTCTACCAATGCAAAGCATATTGTAGTCATCTGCCCCAGAAAGTCGGTCTGTTATGTCAGATCCAGAGAAGGCATTGCATCCTTGTGATGTGTCTACCAATGCAAAGCATATTGTAGTCACTATCAATCAACTTTATTAAGTACACACAAGGGGTGGTGCAATAAATGTACTAAACATAGCTTATCAGTAGACTTAAATTGGATACAGAAAACGGTTGATAGTCTTAGTACACGCTGCCCTGTATTTCGGCTCATTGTTTGGCCTCTGTTTGGTATGAGTATGCGCTGACATCGGCTTTACATATCTGACAGCCTGTAGACAGGGCCATCACAAACCACGTTTACCCGCGAATTAGCTGATTTTTCTCTCCTGCTGCGGACACTGAGGGCGCATTTCCTCGTTTTGACTTTCAAACAGTCAATATACTTATCAGCAAACATTACCCTAGCACTATATGACCTTGATACATTCATCAGCCGGCAAAATGAGTCATAAGACACACGTATGCGTTCATTGGTCTTCTACCTAAAATTCAATGAAAGCGAATTACATTACATACTGAAGGTTAGCAATAGCTAAGAACACTGACACTTGTCCTCTTCAGAACAGTGACCAACCTTCCTCACTAGCATGTTGTCCACCGTGTGGAGCTTCTGAGTTTCTTTCTCTATATCCTGGTTGTCACGAAAACCATCAGTGATTTTGTGGCCCAGGTAGGAGAAGTTGTTTACGTAAGTGAGCGCCACACCATTGAGATATATCACTTTGTCGGCCGGCAGGTTTTTAGTTTTTCCTAGGTATAATATACATACAGGCAGTTTTAGCAGTATGATATTTAGTACAACGTTTGATAGCTTCATTCTCGTAAATTGAAAGTACTTTTGGGAGCCCGATAGAATGGGGAGCCGCAAGGACCACGTTGTTAGCATAGCTTAGCGCATTTACTGCTTTACCATAAATATCGTACCCTACTCCGGCTGCTTTTAATTGGGTTTGAATATTGTCAATGAAGATATTGAAGAGAAGCGGAGAGAGTAATCCTCCTTGTCCTAAGCCATTAGTCGTTTCAAATGCTAATGACATTGTTGTTCCCCATTTCATAAAGTACTTCTGAGTTTCACTAAATATTTCAGAGTTTTAACGATGTAATGGGGTATTTTTCTCCCAATCGTACACTTGAAGAAAGAGTAGTGGTCAACACGGCCAAGGGTAGCATTTGCGTCTAGAAAACAAAGGTGCGTGGAAGATCCATCGTCAATGAAGTGATTTATAACCTGTTTGAGGGTGAATACAGCCATTTTCGATCTATGTTGATCTTTAACCCACCCGGGCGTTTTGGCCTGTCAAGGGGACAGCTCGATAGTTTTCTAATTCCAAATAGAAAACTAGGGTTGCTATTCTCCAACGAAAACGTCTCGACGAGCTTTATTCAAAGGGGAGACAACATTGATTGGGTAGAGTTTTAGGGAGTGAGAAGGGAACAAAAAGCTGAAGATGGCGCCTGACTTGGCTGTCCGCTTGTGTCCAGTTGACAAGACAGTACGGCTGGTAGGTAGTGGCGGCGGCGCGACCTACAGCAGTCACTAGGTAGCGCTCAAAACAAATAGTTGCAAGAATTGCATATAACGTTTTTATTTTACCGCAGAGAAAAAAATGGAAAGACCAGCAGATTCGGCAGCTATTTTGCTATTGGAATACACTTGTAAAATTACCAGAAAGGACAACATATAGACAGGGGGCATTTTTTCACAGAGTAGTGTTAACTAAAATCTACGGTTTCTAACTCAAACATGTTGAAGTTCGGAAAAAATGGCGTCATCATGCAGAGCTGTCTTTCATCTACAACATTTATAATTTTTACATCTCTATCTCATTTCCTAAGCATACAGCAATGAATATGGCAGAGAGAGTAATGTGAATATTTTTGGTAAAACCTAGTAGCCCGTGCGGGTTAACGCCAAACTGGTTATCCGCAGTCATTATAAATGGTGACATGCATGTCTTTAGCACTTCTACTTTCGAAAGACAGCTCTGCTGTCCACTGGAATGGGTCGATATCTGCTAGTGTCTGTTATACATTTAGCTTTGCTTTTAACTGTCGGTGAAATTATAACCTTCATCAGATCATTCGGGACGAAACCCAAAGTAAAACACCTGGTGACAAAAATTGCAAGGAGCGTGACCAACCTTGGGGACTATATTTATATGCTTGAGTAGGGATGTGGTCTGTCCCTCATGCTTTGTTATTCTTTAGCTTTGTGATCGCTCGACGAACCTCAGCTTTGGACACGGTGCATCGTTCATTAGGTGAAGCAAAATTAACAAGAATGTCGTCAACAAAATTTTTTATTGATTATTATCAGCAAAGCTGTTCATGACACAAGTAGAGTGAGTTCATTAAAACTCAGCAATGCTTATTTCTCCAATGATACCAATCACTTACTGAGTGACAGTGTGAGCTTTCATCTTTATTTTGTTTTATTTCTTTCCAGAAAGCAATAGATTTGTTTTCAGTTAGCTTGTTGAGCAAATTTTCTGCTCTAATCTCGTTTTCTTACCTACGCACTTGCTTGAGCACGATGAGAAACAGATTGTGCACGTTATTTTATGTGTATCACAGTTCACCCGCACGGGATCTGCCTGCTTCGTTTCAGTTATTATGCGCAAGCCTGCTAGATGTATGAAGCTCACGGACCTTATCATTCCATCCTGGGATATTCGGCGCCCAGACTAAACAATAGCAATTTGTATGTCTGACAAGAGCTTGCATAGCCTAGTCCCTCTCCAGTGGCTACATAAACTTTACTGACAGTTTTCTCCAGAGAGTCAGTCATGCACATCTGATGTGCGAGAACAAAGTTCGTGTCAGAGAACCGCCACTTGACAGTTCTGTGGTAACTGTACTGAGATTGCACTTACGCTAAGGTTACAACAGAGAGGCAGGTGGTCAGATACAGGTGAGTGCTCTTGTGTCCTACAGTTACTTATACTAGGCAGTAAATTCATTTATATAGCAATGTCATCCGGCCAGCTCACACCACCCCTACTGTTAATATGAGTAAACGTGGTTGATTGGAGCAGGGAGACATTCACAAATCTGATTTTATACTCTAGGAGCACATCCCGCAGTCTGCTATCCATAGTTATAACGGGATTAGCATTAAAGTTACCTGTGATGAATAATTGCGAGGCTGTTTGTAGCCGCAAGTATGCCTTCAAGTATTCCCAGGTAATGCAGTTGGAAATCAGTACCATATGATGAAACAGTTAGATATACATTCAGAAAGAAAATGAATGTTCCCGGTATCTCGTAGGTGAGGCCTATGATTCTCTTATCGTATTAGCAAACCTTATTTATTTGAAAATTCTATCCGACCACAAAATTGAAACACCGCCGCTCGGCCGTCCAACATGCAACCGCTCTGAGCTATCTATCCCAAAGACAGAAAATGATCCGTAAGGTTTGACACACAAAGAAATATCGTGATCAAATAACCACGTTTCTTGATGCATGACGAGATCTACTGTATTTAGTAAATCCGCAATATGCTCACGGGCATACTGTTCCCCATACCAGTGTCAAAGTGTGTGTTCCTGGCGAGCTGATGGTGACGGTAGACAACGACGATAAACACAACTGTGTTAGTTGGCTGAATATTGAGTTCCGTTGCTCCTCTTTGAGTTTCTTCTAGACAACACTCCTAAACAGCTACCTGACGACAATCTCGATGGTCTTCGCCACAGCATCCTCTATGGCAGCATTTTAAACAGCTGTTGAGAAATCTCGGTCTGAATTATCGCGTCGTCTTGCTGTCATGAAATGAACATCATTAATGAGGAAGGCATTTTTTAATGTCTCGAGTAGACGGCTTTGTGTGCATAGCATTGGATTCCAGGATACTTTGGTACACCGACTTGAGACCTGCTATATTAAGAACTTCTCCAGCCTGGAGTAGACTGCGAACCAGGTTGACAAACTCAATACCCGAGACTATTTTACCACCATTGACTTCTGGTTGCGGTCGGTTATTGATCTCACTGCTACTGATGTCACCTCACTGCACAATTTGAACTCAACATCAGAGGCAATATGGCACGGGCATCGTCCTCAACAATGGCGGCACTAAGCTGCACCTTCCAAACCTTGTTCTCTCATCAACAACAGTTTTTTAGTTGTGCTCTTCACTGCACGTACATAACCAAGTGAACTTGCTCTTTGCTGTCTCCGTGGCAGAAGAAACACGCGTTTGGATTGAAAAGAGATGTTGGTGAACGTGTCAAGTGAGTCCTGATTTTATTAGTGTCTGATACACTGGCGGTAGCTACCTGCAGAAGATCGTGGCTCACGCCTGTTCTGAAAGTGCTGACGCCCCATGCTAGCAAGCCTTTGGAAGCGTACCCTGCCACGCTCTAGGTCACCACTGTGACAAGCAGAGTGCAGACCTGTAACATTTTCTGCGCCATTTCACTTTATTATTGATTCTGTTCAGCGAAAGTGTATCTTTGGTATCGATTGCTGCTCTATGGCTATTAATCATCTTCGTATTGACCTCTTTCATGAACAAACTTGAGCAATTTTGAATGGGCTCTCTCTAGCTCTGGACGGTTTCATCACTTAGTCATGAGTTTCTGGTTCCTGACACTCAATGCACAGTTAGAAATTACGTTTTTATCGTTGATATACTTACTGGCGCTTGACTCAATACCAGAGCTAAATGATTTATTTGAAACAAGGAACGTGCAACGCACAGATTTCGGGTCCACTGGGAGAATATAAATTATGTATTTTGCATTTCTGAGACAACTGCGAAGTAGAGAGCTCAGTTTTCAATTTTAACTCTAACAACCTAGTTAAAGTATCATACAGTCCAACAGGCAGGTACTTTGAAAAACAAACATGGGTATTAATGCATGAAGCTTACGCGAAGAAAAATTATAAAACTCACACTGTCAAATATGTACTTATTTTAAAGAATCCGACCACAGACGACTTAGCTGTCTTCAGTTGTATTTAGTAAATGGTTATTTGAGCGGCACACTACCTAATATGTCTGCATAAGTTTGGAACGTATCATTGTGAATGTGAAAGAACAAAGTGTCACCAGACACTCAGACAAGACTGGGAGGACGTGTGATGCGCACATTCCAAGCTGAGACGGTGGCAAAGCCGCGGCAACAAAATATTCTAATATCTTCACTGTACGGCGATACATTGAAAACGGCACTGATATGAAGTTAGAAAATTCAAAATTGGCTGGGTTCTCATTTAACCCTTTAGGGCCTACGGTACACATATGATGACATTACATGTAGTGTTATTCCTACGAAAAGTGATGTTCTATTGAGGCATTAAAGGGTTAAAAAGTGCATCACATACACCAGCGGTCAACGGTTACGTGGACTTAAAGCTAATTCGTAGCTGGCTCTCTCTTTGGTTGCTGACTGCAAACCAGCAGAAGACACTCATCATCGTGACTCCACACGTGAGGTGATGTGGAGAACGTCTCCTGGACTTTGTCCACAAGATAAACAACATAAGATAAACAACATACGTAGGTGCAGCCATCAGAAGGAATAGCTACCCGCACGCTAGAAAGATGCTACCCCCACCTGAGGCAGAAGATATTATTCTGGAAGTCGGGTACCACACTCACTTAAGATAGAAAACGACTGGTGGTAAAGAGCCACGCAAACCTGAAATATTAGGTACATATGTGTTAAAGTGGTGATGTGCCACACCCACCTGAGACAATACGTGATTTCTGGTAGTTGAGGCAACACACTCACCTGAGGAAGCACTTGACAGTACGGTGGTCAGGTGTTGCACTCACCTAAGGTAGTAGATGGTCATCTCCTGGTGAAACACAGGTGTAGTAGATCCAGAGATGGGCGGCACGATCCACACCCAGTCAGCAGGGCAGCCTCCCCGCAGCTTCATCTCAGAGTAGTAATGTTTCATGAAGGTCTCGGCCGCCGTGTGGTGGTCCATGATTGTCACCCTGTGAACCTACGCTACGCCACAGGTGTCATAAGAGGCAACACGGGTGGTCTTGTGGGCCGATAAAGACGTAAAAAGGACACCAGATTTATATGTTCTGAGACCAGATGTCTACTTTCTGCACACTGCTCGCCCCATGACCCCAAGGGCTGCATTGGAATTGATACACTTGTTGCATACGAGTGCATACTAGAATAGAAAAATAATTTTCATCAATGCTCTACAGGTATGTCTGTCTTCACAATGTAGTAATTGTGTACACAAGAAAAAATCAGGCGGGCGAAAGTGCAAACTATAAAACACAGTAGCATAAACTTGCGCTTTTTTTCGCGCTCAATATTCTGAGTCCGCAGATCCAAAGAAATACCATTCTCCTGATCTTAAAACTTGAGTCTACAACACGTTGTGGGAACTTGCAGGAAGTTATGAAATGAATGTTATCCTCACATGCTGATGTAACAGAATGGCTAATTATGATAGAAATATTGCATATGAACTACTTACTAAAATATATAGGTTACGGTAACTAGAAAAAAAACCGGGGGGAAAAGCCCCGATAAGAAAAAAAAAAAAACGTTTTCTCTTGAAGCTATATTTTAGAGCTCTAGTCATTTACGTGACTACAGCATATTTTAAACTAAACTATATTATGCAAAGCTAAATTTGACCCAGTATTTGTATGTGCGAACGTGGCATATGACATATCTCTGCATCTGGCGGGTTGCTTTCTTAGAGTGGCACACGGTCAATGCCTGCAACTTTCAGATCAGGGGTTCATCAGTTCAGTCATCATAGTAGTGCAATTTGCAATCCGCTCGGAGACCTTCCAGTGGAATAAAAATAAGAGGCACTGCATATGGAAGGACCCTCGTAAATTTTTAATGCGCGCTAACTCGTTAAAGTCTAAGGAGAATTTCTACTGTGTCAATATTGCCTAGAAATTGAATGCATCGCGGCACCGATTCACCAGGTGTACCTTCTGACCTAAGCATTGCTGCATATTCGCGATCCCTTTTACGAGCTGCCACATACATTTGAATGCGGAGTCAGGTTCACATGTTCACTAAAGAAAGTTTAGAATTTTTGCAGTACTTGAATTAGCTAACAGGAAAGTCATCTTGCCGGTACTATGATCTATGCAACTGCATCTGGGTTCTATCTAAGCAGGAAGAAAGTTGTAGTACTAAGAACATTAGCCATCTCTCTATTGTCTTGTACCAAGTGTGTTCTGCAGAAACAGCGACGCTTCACTAAAACCCTATCAACGCCACTTACTTGGAAAGAATGCAGCACAGCGAGGTTGAGTTCCACGAGCGCCTTGTCTTTCCAGAGGGTGACGTGGCTGCGGGTATCCAGACCCATGCGTTGGGCCACCAACTGAACAACACCACATCTATTGTTATTGTGAATTATTATCGTCCCTCAGGTGATGTGACGTCCATGCTGCATCAGTCAGCATACATCATAACCATTGCACTTGACCACCAAATGTGGCAGAAAACATAAACATCCACAGTTTTATTCCCTCACGCTCTGGATATTTTTTATCATAGACATAACCAAGTTGGTCATTGCGTCCTTTTAGCGTCCCCTTTGCGCCAATGCGAGCAGGCGACACTGTTCTTTTGGCGTGTATTAGGCCAAAGTTTTTAAGAGAGGCGCATTACTATTTTATTGCGTTTTTCGGAGATAAGACAACACGTGGCTACTAAGCATAAGGCAAGTTCCTGTATTACAGATCGGCTAAGCAAAATAAAAAAAGTATTTAACTATGGATAATGTTGATTAAATCATTGTCTTATTTCTTGATTTCCTAGGCAATTTTTTCCGAAGAAAAAAAGAAGATATCTATTTGTGAATCACAGGTAAAAGGTTTATTTTCTCAACACTGGACTGCTTTAGCCTCCCACGATATCGAACTGCGACAGCTCAAGAAGTCGAGCGTCTCTCGTCAACCCACCGACAGAAGTCTCGCTCTCCATCCGTGCACTCCTGCATGATTCTGTGTTTAACATCAGTGAAATAACATTAGATAACCGTATAAAATATCTATTTTTAAACTATACTATTATAAAAATACACTAAACAGGAGACGTGGGAACGAAGGAAACTCCATAAGGTTAACAAACCCTAGGGCGGGCTTCACATGAGCCAACTGATGGTAGCTTTTTGTTGCCAGTCATTGGAGCAAATTGCATGAAAGCTGTGAATGAAACAGGATTGCCTTCACACGGGCCGCAAGAGTGTTGGCATGCATCAAAAACGCCAGAACACACGCAGTTTTCGCAATGCCTCGTGATGACAAGGTTATGTGTGCCGTCGCTCTTGTCGCAGCTGCTGCTGTTATCAAACGAAAGCGGCGAAAGAAAATTTGGGATGATGACTTCCTGAAACGGACTGAAAGGAGAAGCTCCTGGTCTCCAGTGGACAACATCTTACCTCAACGAACTCTTATGGTCAACTGAGGCTGTTGCTGCTGCCGCATCACGAGTCACGACACTCATCTGCATGACAGCCTCTCTCGTTCCCTCGTCGAGCACAATATTTTACCTGCTGAGTGAGTGTCACTCTCCAATATTTGATGTTGACATGCAAAAAGCTGCCAACATTGGCCCGTGTTAAGCAGGCATAATGCAACCAGCCCAGAGAGCGAAAAAAGAAAGAGAAAATCAGAGAATAGCTCTGTTTACAGATTGTTTAAAGCTGCAAATACCCTCACCAGCAAAGACAGTCATCAAAACCATTCCAAATATCCACACATGATGGAAAAAAAAAAAACGAGAGAGAATGCTGGCCTGTAAGGCATCGTACCGGTTCCTAGGCAAACTCATGAAGCGCACAATTAAGCCGAGTATACCTCACCCGAACAAATGGCTAAGGAAGAAAATTCAAAAACTGGATGATTTGGACAATTATATATTTTATAGAGAAAACAGACCCAACCAGCTCTGCCACAATGCGCCAGATCACAAAGCACAACACCATCCAGCATTAGCGCACATCGACGAACCACAATGTCTAGCAAACTCAGATGACAATCGGCAGCAGAACCCAGATTACGGAGCAGTATTCCAGAAAGGGGAGGACATAGCTATTAAAGCAGCGACATGTCACCTCTACCGAGCCGAACACCCTCCATGCAAGCACGTCGTCGCAGCCCAATTTTCTGCGATGCTCGTGAGGCAACGAAATGGATGTGGGGTTCAAACGTCAACTTTGGATCAAAATTGACACCCAAGATTACCAAGTCATTAACCACAGGATGTGACACACCATCCAGCATGGGTGCAGGGAAAGCAGGTATCACTGTACGTGACCTAGACACGAGCATGGTCTTAGTCTTACCTGCATTTAGCCTCATCTCCCACCTAGAACACCAGGAATCAATCACTCCCAAATGACACTGAATGGATTCTGAAACCTCCAACCTGTTACTAGGATTGTCGCAAGCGACCAGCAAGGTAACATCATCAGTATAACCAATAAACAAATTATGAGCTAGATCAAACAGATCCGCCGTATAAACGATGGATGACAAAGGGCTCAGAACACTACAATGCAAGACACCAGAAGCCATAGCGAAAAACTTACTCCTCTTAAAATCAACATCTGCACATTAGCGTTTACCAGATAAAAACTGACTAATTACCGCGAAAACTGAACCACCAATACCCATAAATCTTAGCTTATGGAGCAACCAAAGGTGAATCACGCAATCGAATGCAGAACTGAGGTCAAGCTGGACTAGCTTTGCCTCATGACCCCCATCAAGTGCTAGCTGCAGCACATGAGAAATGTGAAGCAGGGCATTCCCAAGCCCTTATGAAAACTATACTGTGCTAGGGAAGGAAACCCTGTTTCTCCAGAAAGCGACCCAACATTGACGTTACAAACCTCTCGTAAACTTTCGACAAAACAGGTGTGATTGACATGGGTCTATAGTAGGAGGTTTTAGATGAGACAGAGCCGGTTAGAATAGGCGTCACGTGAGTGACACGATCCCATTCCGGAAAGGAGCCCAGTTGTAACATCCGATGGAACACAGAAGCAAGCGGACCTGCGAGCACACCCTTCACCCTCCGGAGGAAGAAAGAGAAGAAACATACCGATGTAGCAGTGCCCCCAAGTCAATAAGAAGGCGGGGCACTTCAGAAGATCTGAGAGCAAAGCCGGAGAACCTCGGTTCTGGGTCACGCGCTAGAAGAATGCGCACCACGTCCCGGCTCTGCTTCCCATCAAAGTCGAACAGCAAAAGGTCTGCCATGATATCACCGTATCAGGGTCACAACAAAGGAGAGGGGTGGGGGCAGAAGAGTTCGTACCAAGCACAGCGCTCTTCAAAGTGGATCACCACTTATGTGCGCTAAGAGGCGAAGCTAACAACTCCCTGTACCTCAAATTGTGCTCCCTCGCAGCTTCTTCATAAGTAACCCCAGGCCAACGCTGTAGTTCCCTGAAACGCTGAAAGTCAATTACAGACCGGCTAGTACGCCCACGGACATATGCTTCCCGCTTCAACTGGTGCGCCTTCCTACAGCATCATCAAATCAGGGTTCATCGCATGTCCTGCCGTAATGAAGCAGAAAGGAGCATAGGCACGCATCATGTCAGAGAAAAGCCGATCCAAAGGAGACCCAGGATCAAGAGACTCTCTCAAAACACCCCAAAGTAGCATAAGGATAGCGCCAGAAACGGCATCCCAATTCACTCTGGACTTCAAAAATATTTCACGCCTAACAGTAACTTTGTGGACCCGTTGACGAAGCAGCGTCTCAGATAGGGCACTATGGTCCGAAGAACCAATGGGAGACGATACAGACACTCCAACCAACATTAGTCATCAGGAAGTCAAGAACACCTCCCATCAAATGGGTTGAGTCCTTCAAACAACCGCTCACAACCAGAGGCAGACGCGAAATCGAAGGCTGCATGGTCATGGCAATCGATCTTTCCAGAGCCTAACCATTCCACATGATGACAATTGAAGTCAACCATATAGACAAAAGAAGAAAGCCTCTCCGATGACTGAATCATAGCCATTCATCTGAAAGTCATTCAAAAACCTTATCACTAGTAGACGGGCTGTGATACACCGACAACAAATAAAATTCCTGTTTGAGCCACATACTCGGCACACTATCTGCTCACAACATGGGCACTCATATTGATTCTGCCTGGACACAACAACACCTTTTCTAACATAAGCAGTCAGACCTCTAAATACAGGGCACGAGTCTCGCAATCGCAATATTGGTTTTTCATAATTCAGGATAATCGGCTCAAAAATATGACAATGGCTAGAGGCGAGCGTCTCCAAACACAGCACTAGATCATAATAAGAAGTGGCAACAGAGAGCTCAGCCAAATTAGCATGGAGACCAGGAACATTAGCACACAAAATGAAGCAAGAACGAGCATCAGAACCACGTACGAGGACAAGAGTTTACCTCCACATCCGGATAGCGAACTATCAGGCGCCCAAAAAATAAAAATAAAAAATAAATAGTCATCATAAACAGACAATAACATCAAACAATATGAAAAAATAGAAAAAAAATCGATAGTCACGATAGCTACAAAAGCGGCCAACTATCCACGCGCACCAGACCCTGCCATCACCAGTTCGGGCTTTGGCAGAAAAGAAGAAGAGAAAGGAAAGAAAAAGAGCATCAGTGGGTACTACCTGATAGGAAAAAGCATTTTACCACAACATAGAGTATCCAGGTCGGCCAGTGTAGATGCTGCAGGAAGGTAGAGGCTGATGAAATTTTTAAGAGGGGTGCTTAGTGGAGAAGTGTTTTTCTTCCCGACGTAGTTTTTTCGCATACAAAACTAGAAATGAAGCAAGTTACTATGACGAGGACCACTGATGAGTTGTTGATGTAGGGCTTTCTAGGTATTTTTAATTAACTAGCTCGTGTCATCTTCTGTATTGTAAATATCTTCGTTAATTTTACGGTCGAATTAACAAATATAGGTCTAATAGAATCAGAACGAAAATAATCATTCGTGCGTAAGCCGAAAACTTGCTGCCAGTTATTAACTAAGCAAGTGTATTGTTTATTTGATTCTTGATGCAATGAGACAGGTGGCACATTGTTACATAGGCGTTTCTTCAATCTGATGCGATGGCTTCGAGAGGTAAGGCTTCAATGCTTGAAACAAAATATTAATGGAAAATATGGTCCATGCTGTCCACATACACAATTACACATACGACCTTGTATTATTCCGATGCAAGAGGTAAGATATAGCTGACCTGCACGGTGCACGTTTGCTCGATATGCAACTTGTGCTGCAGACAGAAGTGTTGTTTTGCATGACTTGAGCTATCTCGACGAAGAAATTACATGGCAGTGTTCGTTGGATATATTGATAAAAAATTAAGCTGACGCTAAAATGCGGCATTGTTTACCCTTATGGACGAACATTAGAATACACTGATGGGAAGCAAATAAAAACACTTTAACGACATTTAGGGCGCAGTAATAAAGCGTAAAATCAGAAAAGTGAGATGCAACCTACAGTACCTCGAGCTGATTGTAGCGGCTGGCGTCCCCAAGGTTCCTGGCGCCGATCTCGGTCGCCATGTACCAGCCGTTAAATGGGGCGGCGGGGAACACCAGACCCCCGCAGTCGAACAGCATGCCGGACACTGCAGGTAGTGAGTACCACTGTAGACCCAGCTCTGCGAACCAGTCGTACCTGTAGAGTGTACCAGACAGGTTACTACATGCTCGGGTCTACTGTATTGCCAGTCGTACTTTTAGAGTTACTGAGGTGGCCGCGTTACTGAAGAGGTGCGCGTTACTGAGGTACGAGGCACTCAGGTGAGCTGCTGTGCGTTGCTTATGAAGTGCGCGTTACTGAGAGGTGGTGGGAGTTGCTGAGAAGTGACACGCGTGGACGTACCTTCCTCTGAAGCCACACTCTGCATTCACACAAACTGATATTTACCCTCTAATTGATTACACGTGAGACGACAACTCATTCTTACACCGTGAAGTTTTCATCCGTCTTTCTCGCAATCTTGTTAGGTAGCTGGCAACACCTGTCACACATTCAGTGCGGCAACCCAGCGCTTCTGTCTGAAATTCCGGAAAAGTCATACCTGGAGCGCTTAGTTTAACTTGGTTTCACCGAGCCAATACACGACATCCTAAGTTTGCAAGCGAAGAAATAAACATCAAGTGCTAACTCACATGATCAGGTGCAAACATCGCCTACTTATCACTTTTCACAAAAAAAAAAAAATAAATAAATAAAAAACTAGAGCAAGAAGCTCATCTTAGTACGAACCTTCATGCAATCTGCAAAAAAGAAAACTTCTTCGTGACCTACAAAGAGACACCCAAACTTAAAAAAAAGCATTACCTCCTTGGCAGAGGTAGTGATCCTGCACCAGCATGGCGATGTAATGTAAAAAGCATGTACGTTTGGTTCATACTTTGTTGAAATGAAAGGGGTGCCATATCATGTAGCGCCAGGTGTTGGCGACGGAAACGAATTCAGACAACTGCTTAGGTAAACACATCTGTACAGAGGGTAATTTCTGCATGCCAACTTATAAGTTTCGAATTCAGGCAACGCACATTGGTAAAAGGTAGGCAGGTGAATTCTGAATCAGTAGGTTGTCGTGGGCAGCTCTTGAAAGCAGTCACAGGGGGCGAGGGAACCGACAAGGTGAGTGGAAGTTGGCGCTATACTATTCATTATATTAGAAACAATATACAGTCGTGGTTAGAGGCAGGCTACAAAGAAAAAAAGACAATTATAGAAGCTCTTCATGGCTGACTGTCGGTGCTCAGTCTTTTGGCGGCGTAGAATTTAACGCTGCGCAGCTTCGTCGCTAAGGACACTCTCACGAGGATGCCAGAGGCGCTGTGTGGAGTGATGGTGTAGCAGCTGCAGCGGGACAAGACCAGGAAGCTTTATGCGAAGTCAGATGTGAGTAGCCAGAGACGAAAGGCGTGGGAAGCACAAGCCGATGAAGTACTGCACAGCTTGAGTACTGCAATGGACTGGGAGGCAGCGTGCGGTGCAGCAGATTTGGAGGCCCGGTAGAGCCCCCGGATAGAACTGTTGCTGACCGGGCCTCTTCGGTACTGCAGACGTCAAATTCAGGGCTGGAACCTGAACCTTGAGCTGGTAGTGGAGCTCGAGATGGAACTGGAATTGAACCGGTGAGTGGAGTGAAGAGAGGAGAAAATTAGACGATAGTGGGAGAGATGTTAGTAGGTAGAGAGGAAAATAGAAGGAAGGTAAAAATAGGAAGAGAATGAATGACTTGTGCCGGTTTAATTAGGGTAGGTTATTTCATTATGTTTCTGTGTGGCTTACAGTGGAAAAAAAGTCGTCAGCCAGTTGTGATGTATGTTGATCGGTTTGTTGTTATTGGTTGTGTTGTAGGTTATCTGCAGAGTGGTTCAATGTTGTGTTGTGCTGATTGTCTGCTGGATGGCCAGGTATGCTTGTGTGTCTGTCCTTCATGTGGTGTTAGTTTGTTGATGATGTTGTGGGGTGTTATGTCTTCGAT
>LQNS02278143.1:12834011-12850031 GCA_001587735.2 Parhyale hawaiensis | reverse complement strand
CTAAGCAGTACATTTTTTTCAAGGCCCCATTTCCAGTGAAGGGTGCGTGTAATTTTTTGGGGAAGGAGTGTGTCCCCACGATCCTCCCATGGATGGCTACTCCACTGTAGGGAATTATGGATATTATTATCAACCAAGAGGATGGACATAATGTATCACACATCAAGTCCCAGTGTTGAAGAACAATTGTGGTGTCTCCATGCTAAAATATAAAAGTTTCACGGGTCTGTCTGAAAGGCCTTGCAAAGCCGTGAAAGTTTCACGGGACCAGCTAGTGAAGAGAAAACTGCTTCGTCAGAGGAAAACAGAAAGCTAGAAGAAATAATTGTCTACTGCCCGTGTAAACTTATGTTTCATCAGTTCGTTGACAATTGCATCAAAGTGGGAAGAATAGCTCATGCAACGAAATCATCTGTGGGAAGAAACTACGAATCAAGAAGCATTTGAGTGCCAACGGAAGCTTCAGACATTTTCATTGCTACGATTTCAACTTCGGCAATGCATGAAATGCATTCAGACATAAGGTCGCCCTATACTTTGCCGTAGATTCCATGTATGGAGAAGCTAATACTCGGACAAATCAGACTAAGCCTGCGATGTCTTCATTGTTGGAATTTTATCTGTCCCTGCTTAAGATACGTTTGCCATCTTCTGCAACTCGGCCTATTTTCTGCCTATCACTTTCAATGGAGCTTGAGAGGAGCACCAGAGCCTCCAGCCTGGGCTAATTTCCGCCTATCTATTTCGTTAAGAGCGTGACACCAAAGATATAAATGTATATATATGTATATATATATATATTTATATATAAACACACGACGGTCATTCTTAGTATTAAATCGTAGCTATTTGCGTTCTTGGCCAGTGAGTTCCGGATACTGGACGCGTTCGATTGGGTGGTTAAAGTCAATCGAAGCTAAGCCCATTAGACTTTAATAGTACGGAACGGTATATAAGATCTCTGACATCGCAAGTTTGCATTTTATTGTAAATCTTGGAAACAGCCTAATTACATTGAGCCATTTACAACTCCACTTTATTATGTAATATTGCGTTTCTGGCAGTCCCACAGGTAATCTATTACCTACGTGTCAACAACCTGAAACTCGAATCTCCCGGTCGTAGCCAGCGCACCAATCTGCAGTTATGGACAAGTCAAGTCTAGTGGGTTTGGCTTTAATCTATTTTCAAGACCAAATCGATTACGCCTAATAGTGTCAAAACTTCGAATTGTTTATAATCAGCCTACCAAAAAAAAAAAAAAAAAAAAATAGCAAAGAGAAACGGGTACTATTTACGTTTTCAGCGCAGCCAACTTACCATGTATTAGCTGAGAAACCTCAAACTACGTAAAAAATATTATTTGTTGAGTGTTATTTATTATTCTGGTAACTTGCAGCATGTGATGCGTTACATACAATGACACTGCTGAATCATCATCGCATCGTAGGTTCAATTTTCTCCTAGCGTCGCTACAGATAAGCAACGAGGTTGATAATAATATACTATGGTGCAAGTAACTCAAATACGCTTACGAATTCCATCAAATGTCATGACACAAGTTTCCCAAAACTCTAGTTAAGTAAGGCAAAAATTATCACGGGGCTTCCATTAATAATTTTTGATGATTTCTTATAAATGTTATAGACAATCAAGCCCTAACTGCAAAGCAGGTAAAATCATAGTTTACTAATTGTTATACATTAATAATTGATGAATGGTGAGATCGGCATCGGAAACTAACTGAGACTCGGCATAGATATCGGCAGCTACTGATAAATGGGAAACAGCAGCTGAACAAAATAAAAAAAGCACAAAAGAATGGCCACACCCTTAGTTTTAGGCCTACCATGTACTTTCTTGTTAACTTTGCTACCGTATACATGAGATAGTAGTTAGTATTTGATAGTTTTCACTCTGATGTGCATCGAGTAAGATAAGTTCCTTAAATTAAAAAAATTCGAGTAAATTGTGTCTTGCGCGCCCCCCCCCCCCCCCCCCCCCCCCCCCCCNAAGTTCTTGAAATTTAAAAAATTCGGGCAAATTGTGTCTTGCCCCCCCCCCCCCCCCCCCCCCCTCCTCCGCAAATAAGCTTCACCTCGTACGCCTACAACTGTGCATAGTTCTGTGCTGTAACAAGTTCATACAGTGGTAATAGCTATCAATAATTTGCAGGTAACTCATTCGGAGCAAACTAATTAACAGAATGTAAATTTTTACTCACGTATCTACAGTATAGTGTTCCCGACAAGTAAACGCACGTACCTTATGTTGCCTTTGTTGGTGGCGTACTTGATGTGCGTGCAGATGGAGTCGAACATCTCCCTCGCTGTGGTGATGAAGCGAAGGTCGAACACCTGTGACGACGATCAAATCAAGAAGTGACTGTTTCAATCGCCTTGTTCTAGTATCAATACAATATAATAAACATCGTCGCGTGTTTATTTGTTTATATATTTGTATTTTTTGGGTCATGATTTTAAAGAAATAGATAGGCAAAAATAGGCCAGGTAGCAGATTTTATAATTGTGTATATCAAAACTTAACGGGTATAAAACATGATAATTTCATATATTGCTATATTGTTATTCGTTCCAACGTTTTCAAGTTTACATACCTTTATCTGTTTAAAGAAAACGACACAATTGTAGATTAAACACGCGATAAATGTTAGTTGTAACACAAATATATAAGCGTAAATTACGACAAGCAAGTACACAGAACGGAGAGCAGATACATAAAAAAAAGCAGGTGCTGAAAAGAATAAGTATATACATAAAGAAACTAGGCACACTCTCCCCAGCACCCCAGCACCCAGCACCAAATAGCTAATTTTTTCGCGGTAGCTGTGGTAGGGTTTTAGCCTTTTAGACTAGTTAACATATTTCTTATTCAGGAAGTTGGTCGCCATTTTATATTAACATTAACACTTTTAATGATAACTTTTCAATAAATTTTGACACGTTCTCTGGAGACTAGAGAAAAGAGAAAAAAAGCGGGATTTCGGGAGATCATAAGACGTATTAGTATAAATATTCTCAAAACTCATTGCTCCACAAAGTGGTCCGTGGTTTAGCATCTACCAGACGACCCGTGACCCGATGGGTCGTCATCACGATCGTCTTCGCTTTCGCAAGAAAACAAGGTGTTATTTAGCTGGGTATAGACCACCCGCTATTCGGCCGTCCTCTTCTGCATGCCCGTCAAGGAGCAGCCCGTTCGGTTCCCTATCAACAGATTCTTTGCTCTCTAACGAATATTCCATACCAAGGTTGTGAGTAAGGTAAAATTATTATATGTTACGTATTTCAATTGCATTGCCCATGGAATCGCTGAGTTGATTATGCCCGTTGTTGAGGCCTAGCTCAGCTTAACTTCTGTATCATAGATGCAATCGAATTAAAGAGCTAATCCACGGAAAGAATGCGACTGCCCCTCTCCCCAAACCTCGAATTTCTCCTCGTGTAATAGTGAAGAAGATGTGTCAAACAAGACACAAGTAAAAAAGACACAAACAAGCAAGACCAGTTCACAGACTTTTAGTATAATATAGATAATTCTGGTCGTAGTACCTCCAGGCTCCATCAGTCTGTCTGTGTTACGCTTTCAACATTAGATCGCCGTACAACTCAATCGGAAATTTATCGACACTAGCTGCACCCGTAAAAATTTCCTAGTCTGGCGGGGCCTCTCAGGTTGGACCCCTTGAAATTTTACAGTAACGAAAAAATATCAAGTTTTATAACATACTAAACTGCCCGCGACCCGTTTGATCGTTATCACCATTTTTTTTTCCTTTCGCAGAAGCCAAGTGTTATTTAGCTGGTCACAAACAACGTGCTATTCGTTCCCATTCACTCCTGGCTGCGTGAGTTACCATCACCAGCTCCTTCGCTTTGACAGCTATATTCAACACTGCCTGTGAGCAAGGAAACTATATAAATGACGTATTGTCCAATTGTATTGCCCGTATCATGCACCAGAGCTCGGCTTCATCTTCCGTATCATGGATGCAACCGAACCATGTATCTAATTACGTGCTATCTGTTACTGATGAAGAGCGTAACACACGAAGGAACGTGGTAAGAACGCTATTAATATAGATTTGTAGGCTGTCTACCAGTAACTAGTGAGTGGTATCGGATAACATCGGATAAGTGCCTATAAATTTTCGATTGGGATTCAGCTTACAAGAAATTCAGATTTTAGCTGACGTAAGTTCTGATACGTCTATAAACTTTGGGCGTACCTCAGAGGTCTGTACTTGGGGCCCATTTTTTTCGTTACACTAGTAACATGCGCATTTTATCTAATTTCTTGAAATTTGTGTACTTACCTAAGACACGACCGCCTTTTTATTCAGAAGCAACATACAAACAGCTATCAATTCCGACAACTCAAATTAGCGCAATATTTTGTGACTGACTCATAGCTAAAAATCTTTCACTTAATGCATCCAAACCATCATGCATGATTATAAGCAATAATACCATCCTGGTCGATATTCATTTAGAATTTAGAGGGTCTGCTCTAGAAAGAGTAAGAAGAGCTATTTTTTATATATTATAGTGGATGATAACCTAACGTACAGATACAGTGCCACTGCTGTCTGCTCAAAAAAGTACAGCTCTGTAGGAGTTATGCAAATGGTGTCCTCTTAGGTTCCTATAGACTTGCGTCATGCTTACGTTACTAGTGAACTCATATTATTATGGTGTCTGCGTCTGGGGCCCCAGTGGTGCTACAGCTAAGGCAAAGCTTCAGTAGCTGCAGGGGCCGCTTCCAGGCTTTTCCCTATTCCTTTGCCTGAATTTCAAACGTAATTAATAGTATATTCTGCTCCAGCAGGATACTGTACAGGTGTGACGTGTAGCTCTCCCCGTGTGGTGTGTTTTGCCATTAGTTGAATATTGCCGTCTACGTTGCTTAATATGCTTACAGTCTTGTGGTTGGTAAAGCTGTGGCCCACGTTCGCTGAGTCTCTCAAGAAATTATGATTTTGCATTGCCAATATGTCTGCATATGTACAATTGTGCCGTTTGGTATGGGCTTCTAATAAATTCTCAGTGCCTCGTAGCCTTTTGCTTTCCGGTTTTTCTTGGGTGGAGCTTGTGTTTTACGTAATAATAGCATATTCCATGGAGCGCCGAGGGGTGTGAGGTTAGAGAAATCTAATAGATTAGTTACGATCAGCCCTCGTTTGTTTCGGTGAGTAGAGCCTTTGGGAGAGCCTTAGCAAAACAAAAACAAACATCATGTATTTCTCATTTAGATGCAGTGCTCAACAAATGAGGGGCGCAGCACCCTCAGGTGTTCATCTTAAAGCTAACACATGGGACAAAGGTTACAGTTAGGTTTATTTCTCGCAGATATGTTCTTACTGTCTCGTTTAACATTTATTTTGTACAACTTCTAGTTTGCTAATGTAACTATGAGGGGCTGCGCCCCAGACGATCATATTTTGAATGAACTATGAATAGGCTAATGAATAATAAGTTTGTTTCAACGAATCACAATTGACATAAAAACCGCATATATTACACCATGAATTCTCCTGAGCTTACGCCCTAACTCTTCAATGTGGGATTTGAAGCACAGTTTATTATCAATAATCAAACAAAGATATCGAAGCTGAGCCACGCATTCCAATTCTTTACCATTGAAAGGAATCGTCGGTAATTCAGGACGAGAACATGGAGTGAATGACATCAGCTTCGTTTTATCCTCATGGGCAATCAATCTATTTTGAGTTAACCATTCTGACAATTTACTTAAAAATTTTTGAATATCTGTCATGGCCGATAGAAAATTGCACCTGTTAGTATAGAACACTGCATCATCAGCAAACAGAATACACTACATGTCAAGAGCAGTTATATCATTAATAAAAAATGTTGAAAAACAACGGTCTGAGTACGCATCTTCGAGGGACTCCAATTTTAATAGGTTTATGAAATAACACTAGCGTGCATTGCAAATTATGCGGACCGGTTCTAATCTGAAACAGTAGCAAAGTAGCACAATTTTGGGTAGATATATAGTTTTCACTGTTTTTATCCTATACTGATAAAAAAGATGTTTCAGCCTAAAAAATAGATATATATACTACAGCTTAAATTACGGTGAGTGTTACAGGTGGTGTAAAAGCTTTATTATCCTATTTACCGTATGTGATAAAAAGGGAAAAATCTTGAAATAAAACAAAATAGACATTACAGTTAAAATACGCTGCACGTTATTAACTTAATTCATTCTATGACTGCGATCTGTGATAGACAAAGATATATCTACAATATAATAAAGACCGATGTGTATTTATTTGTTTGTCTGTTTATCTGTTTGTTTATTTATTTATACCCACTCTGTCACGCTCTAACAAAACAGATAGACGGAAATTAGCTCAGGCTGGAGGCTGTCCATGGCCATGCTGTCAAGCTTCATTGAAGACTGATTGGTAAAAGATATGCCAGGTTGCAGATGATGGTAAACGTTCAAATTCAACCAATAAACATATCAAAGGCTTAGTCTGATTTATACGAGTATTACCTTCTCCATATATCGAATCTATGACAAAGTACATCGAGCGGCCATATGTCTGAATGCACGGCCTGCATTGCCGAATTCGAAATCGCAGCCTTGAAGATATCTGGAGCCTTTATTAGCAGTCTCATGCATCTTGCTTCTTGATTTCTTCCCACAAATGATTTCGTTGCATCAGTTAATCCTTCAACTTTGAATCAACGGTCGTCGAAAACACTTTCACTAAGCAAAACCATGGGATTTACCAATAGGATGTTCCACTGTATCTGTGATACCAAATAAAAAATCGAAACTATTACTTTGAGCGTTGCGAGCGAGCTGAAAAAAAAAAAAAAAAAATTTCTCCATGTCAGAGGGAGAGAGAGAAGTTTCGATGCTCAACAGTACTGTTGTGAAGCCGTCAGTGCTCATCTCAATGCATTTTTAGGTTAGCAGTTGTATGATAAATAACGAAGGTCATCGCAAGTTCTTTGCTGCCATTTTTGACAGCGCGGGCCCTCCAGTTAGTTCATAATAGCATTTTGGAGACATACAATGACTACATGTTATTAATGAGATTATGTTTGACACTATTTTCTGTTAAGAGAAACATCGGTTAAAGAAAGTTAAGGCGAAAAAGTATTTTCAGAGTATGAAATACATTATGCAGAAAAAAATGAGCTAGGACAAGATATTGCGTGCTGGAAAACGGTACTTTTAGAAGGTTGTCAAAAATAGGGACAAAAGTGCACGTAAAGTTTAGCAGATATAGACCAGCTAACCCTTTTTCAAGAGTGAGAGAGGAAACGCACATGTTTGACGGTCTAAGGACATAGTACACACAGTTGAAAGTACAGTGCACATTGCTTTATCAACTTAACATAGCATGTGTCCTCCCGTGATACACGTAATATACACATTTATTATAGAAAATAGATAAACCATTTCTTTTCTCGTATTGATGCGGTGTCCAACAAATAAGGGGCGTGGCGCCATAGAATACGCATTGTTATATAGAGCGAACTCCTATATTACATGTAAAGGAATTTAACTAAAACCGACATTAAGTGTAAATTCTGCCTCTACGTTGTAACGTTGAAATTTGCACCTAATGACCGAGAAAATCCACGGGCTTGTTCTCATGCGTTTCCCAACAGATAAACGCGCTGGGCCATTCTTAGTATGCCACCACCACCACCCTGCTACAGAGCCCCTTCAAATTTGCTCATGCTCATAAATTAGGTAAGGGAAAGTTAGGTTCCTGCCGCGTCCCCAGGTGTTTTTATGGAATGTACGTGTTTTTTTGGTGTTTATATTGATTTTAGCGTTTTAGTAAGAATTTTTTAAAGTATAAGTATTTTTTAATTTGATTGGCCTTACTTAGCGTCCATTTTTTGATTGGCCTTACTAAGCGTCAATTTTTGATTGTGAGCAGAACCAGTCCTTGATTTCACCTGACCTTAATGAACGGAAGCTCGTTTGGACGTTAGCTGGACCAGTCAGACCTGGTCTTCATCTAACCTAGATGAGAACGAGCTCATTGGCCAGTAGGCATTACACCTAGACCCTGTATTAGTCAAAAAATACACTTAATGGATCTAAACGGCATTTGACGAACCTATTACACTTAATGTGAAATATATATATATAAAACATCCTTATAGCTAAGTCATGGGAATGTGGGAAAAGTTGTAAATTTTGATGGATTATTATTATTAATGTCTCGCATTTTCATAATCTGATAGCTGACAGAATGAAAGAAAAATTTAGACCTAAAAAGGCAACAACCCCCAATTAAATATACGATGCGCGTGGTATGTGATGCAATATTTTTATGTCGTTTATATCACAGGCTGAATAAATTTGCACATGGAAATAAACATTACAGTTAGAAATGCGTTGCACGTTACGCAACAGTTTATCTGTGAATACTAGTATTTTGGATGTATAAATATGCTAAAAGAGTAATTTAGAAGATATTAACTCATTGACATTTCTACTCCGGGTGGAGGAGAGCGTCCTCCTTTCCCCTAAAGAATTTTAGCACAATTATTGGGGTCGCTCAAGGTGCGACAACACTGTTCTGGTGAACTGATTATATTCAGTCACATCTTGCATTGCATCTAAACATCATTCCAAAGCTTAGCACCAGAAATAGAGAGAGCTCGTGGACCAGCCGTAGTGCAGGTGTAGCATGTATGGAGACGCTTTCGCCGAAGAGGACGTCAACTGATTTCACTGTTGAGAGTAAACTGCACAACCTCGGCATTTCTAGGAGCGCCATTCAGCGAACGAAAAACATATTGGACTTCATCTAGCTCGAATTTTGTGCTACCTCGTGACCATGATAACTTCTTTAACAGTGGACTGGCATGATCTCGTTTAGTGAATTTAGAACTTCTTTTGCTGCAAAGTTTTGGCTTTTTGCCCTGATATTAAATATTCTCAGGCTTTAGCCTTGATTAAACTACAGTAGTTAAAATGAGAGAGAACGAGCGATCTATCGTAACATATATTGACTACGCCAACTCCAGTTGAAACTCCAATTACTCGATATCTATCTCGAATTATGTATGCCGCGCAGCGTAAGGCTCTTGATCTAACTAAATGGTCCTCATTTAGACTTTAGCACCTGATCTTATTTAATGCATCTTACCAAACACATCTCAGATAGCTCAGGCTTCTCACCTATTTTAACGATCCTCAGCTAACTTAAAGGTTCATATCCAATCTAACGTACTTCTTTTAACCTAACTTCTAACTACCTCTTCTCATGAATACCAATACATCTGCGTTGCTCTTCATCTAACCTAACGCACCTAGTCTAACTTAACGTTCTTTCTTTGAGATAACGCTCATTGTAGAACACTTCTGTATGTAATATTACAGTTACCTTCCATCCAATAGAATGTACTTCAACGAACGGAGGTAACGCTCTTTTTCTAACCAAACGCTTTTTATTTAACCTAGCGCTCCTACTACGACACTACGTTTTCATTTCTTTTAACGCTTCTCATCTAAACTAATGCTCCTCATCCAACATAGCGCTGCTAATCTAATCTAGCACTATACCTTTTTCACTCCAGATAAAAATAAATTGAGTTCAAATTAAATTAAGTCAAGATCAAATTAAAATAATCAAGTTCATATTAAAATAAGTCAATTTCAAATTAAATTATGTCAAGTTCAAACTGAAATAAATCAATTTAAAATAAAAATAATCAATTTGAAATTAAAATAAATCAATTTCAAATTAAAATAAATCAATTTCATATTAAAATCAATAAATTCAAAATTGATATAAATAAATTTAAAATTAAAACGAGTCACGTTCATATCAAAACATTTAAACTAACTATCATTAACTAGTGTTAAGGAGGCTTACCGAAGGTTACCTAGGGTAAATGGGGTTTATCGTGGGTGAACGAGGGTAAGCTAGGGATAGTGAGGGTAAAATATGGTAACCGAGGGTTAGCTAATTGAACTATACAGGTTGAAATAGGATTATCAAAGCTTAACGATGGCAGCCTAGAGCCAAGTCAACTAACCTGATCGCTTAGTCGCGGCCGTGAATTAGACATGGCGTCTGTAAACATCGTTGTCTAATTCGTAATATATTACTTTGGCCCTGGCACTTACTAGAGTGTTAAATTGCAAAAGTGACTGAGATTTTCGACAATTTTTATCCAGTTAAATTTTGCTCAAGCTGAAGCCATGTGTAAACAGATTAGTTGAGTAGCCTCTACGCTGCTAGCGGCAACGAAGGTTGTTACGAGTGCAACGGGCTTTACACACACGGTCTACCTTAATGCACCTCGTCTGTTTACGATAGACTATTGCCAGCGTGCACACTATTTGAACTGTGCATATATGGCAATAGCTGTGTGTGTTTCCTTATTAATTAATATTAAGAGGTTAATACCATCTTTTTTTGGGTGTATTCATACCCATCTGAACGTTCTTACGAAAGACCTTCAGCAACGAAATTCGCTGACTGTTGTCTACATTCACTGCCCCCAAGATCTTTGAGAGAAAGATACAGACGTGGTGCAACTTACACCCCCTCTTTTACATAGGAGACTGTTGGGTTCAGAACTCATTTCAGTTGGTGTTTTTTTTACCTAAAACTGTTACTGGGATCCGCTTTCGGCCATGTGGATTTACAAACTTTTAAATCAGCTGTCAATAGTTTTGTGATGGCTCATTTATGGCAGCATTTCATGTTTTCCGATGTTGCATAATTTTTCATCTTGATTTTACTAGCTACCTGTTTGTGGATCGAGGATTTAACGAGTAATTTTATTCTTTAATAGTAACCTACTTCATATATTTAGCACACTTATACAGGCCTGAAGTTTGCTCTGCTTACCTGGAACTTGTTCCACTGGATCCGCCCGATGCACCTCGGAGCGTTTCTCCATGCCAGCTTGGCGCCGAACTTTAGCTCGGTGTGGGTGAGGTCGTACACACCGCCCCTGCTCTCGATCTCCTCCTGTATCTCCTGCCAGCGATCAGTGTGCTGCTTACTCTTGTACCTGTACAGCGCAAAACGCTTCTCAAGTTCTTGATGTTCTAATAATTTTCACACTCACTTATACCCAATTCTATCTTCCTCATTGCTTACTCTCGGTCTCTGCCGCCAGCATCTATTTGCCTAAGTGAAATTGCTGCCACTGTTATTCACATCGGTTGAAGCTAAACTCTCCCGATTAAAAGAATTGCGCATGAAATTATCGCACGAACATTTTCAGGAGAAAAATGAAAGATTTCTAGTAAAGTGTCAGGGAACTGTCGTAGCAACAACACCTTGCATTTTCGAGACTTGATCTGATAACAATAGACGGACAAACAGGACCATTCATAGAGAGGATTCGGAGCTCTGGCTTTATTCCGCAACTCGCTATTGTTATCATGATCGTAAAGCTAACTTGGCGTTAAACCTAGGACTTCAACTGGTAACAGTGATTTTAATACTCTATCGCGAAGACACACTATGCTCCTGGCATCCGGTGGAAGTAAGGCACATACTCAATAATATCGTAGCACCAGTATAACATGAAAACGTTGAGGCACGGAATAGATGCACATTTCAAAAGTTCTCATACTGGTACTGCACACTCATCGATTTCAGCTGTATTAGACTCTCCTAGACTATTTCCTTTTGTACTATTACCTACGCCAAGGAAGTCATATTCTTGTCCTGTTTGTCTGTCTGTCGGTGTCTGTCTCTTTGTCTCTCACAAACATTACTCAACAAGTTATGGACGGATCTTTACAAAGTTTACAGGGATTACTAGGTAGGTTAATAGTAACAGATGATTAACTTTTGGTGAAAATCCGCCCATCCGTTTGTTTGTTCGTCTGCCTAATTTTTTCTTAGTAGCCTACAAATACCATAACTCAAGAACTTATCGACAATTTTTTTAAAAAATTACATTAGTAGTTAGATATATTACGAGTGACTAAATTTTGGTGATCCGTGGATTCGTTTGTTGGTCGCTTGTTATTTTTTTTTTCCTTGTTAGCGCAATAGCTCAAAAAATTAATGGGTTAATCTTTATGAAATTGACAGGAATTGTTAGTAATTTAAAAAATGTGTAATTGATTAAATTATGGTGATGATCGGTTGGTCCATTTGTATGTTTGACTAATGTTTATCAGAATATTCGTCAGCAGCACCGCTCAAAAAGTTACGAACGAATCTTCATGAAAATTACAGAAACTCTCAATTATTATGAGGCACATGTGATTAGATTTTGGCGTTGATACAAGAGAAATCATAGTTTCAGAACAAATTTCACTTTTTCGTTACCGTGCCTTGCTTGGCGGAGGTATTCACTCTTAGAATGTTCGAATTGAGGAGCAATTTTCATTTGTTCTATAGAATTTCATCAGCTTCCTTCAGTATTACGAGAAAATTAGAATGATCTCGGTCTCAGATATTGCTGAAGAACAGTGCTCTTGTGTGCAATTTTCAGAAGATCCAGCTACTTACATTGAATAGTTAATGCACCTCATCTGCCTCCGTTTCCTTAGGAAAGATTTTCTACCAGAGGAAGAAACACGGGACGTACAGATGTCCATAGAAATGTGGATTCCATGTTCGACAGAGTTTTCACTCCGGATTAACAGAAAGTCGGGAAAGAAAAATAATAACGGAATAAATCACCATCAGCACTTGTATGAAAGTTCAAGGAATTCAGTGGGACCAAAAGAAAGACTCCAGAGGGGTCAGCTAAGGCTGATGCAGCTTCTAGGGGGCACTAAGGGGTGCAGCTCTCCAAATCATAGGAAGGGCACCCATGACATTAGAAACTGAAAACCCTGCAGGCAGAAGGTAGCTGCTCAAAAAAGGTGTGCTATCGTCGAGGTTTGTACGTTTTGCTAACCAAGTGTGTTAAGGTAGGTGAAATGTCTCATAGTAGACGAGATACATAATAATAGACGAGGAGTATCCTGAAATATAGGAGCATTATGCGGGTTACACACGTACGACTTTTTTCGGCGCTATCAGCCGCATCCGCTTGCTCTGCAGTGACGGTGACTGTAGTTTGAGCATTCACCACACCACATATCATGAGCTCTAGGACTTGTATATGAACAATGCGCTAAAAAAAGGAAAAGTAAGATCTTTGTGAATTCGTACAAACCAAGTACTTGGATAGATAGCTGAAAGTTTACCACTGGCGGTAACTATATAGTGTAAAAATTGCAGAAGTTTGAAACTACAGAAATTTGTAATTGCCTAGAATTTTCGCTGCAGCTAAATAATGTGCAAGATCAATTCGTGGTTGCGGCATGGTAATGGAGTTAATCGGGCGAGCTTCATACTGAGAACACCGACGAAAGTCGTACGTGGCCACCCTACTTTGAGGTGGATCATAATCCTCAAGAATTATAGGTCAAACAAGGTGCGTTATTTTTGAACTAAGATAGTGTATTGGAGCGTTGTCTTGGCACATTGCACTTAGAGAAGCTAAAGCAATAGATAACCGTGGAAGTTCCACGGGTCCCGCTTGTACTTCTGTACACGAGCGTCAGGCTTTCGATCTTGGCTGGGTAATACTATGGTTCACTAATGATCCTACTCTGATAGCAGTGATACCAAACACCATTATGCGTAGTGAGGTCGCCCAGCCTCTATGTCACTCTTAGGTGCCTGTACGTACAGTACGAAGAGCTAATAAAAGTATAACCGTATATTTATTCAAATTGTAATAAATTACTTCTGAATTATGAACTGTGCACTTCTGCATAATAGTAACGCACGCACCTGGCATGAAAACATATAGGTTAGAAAACCGTACATAATGCGGTAATGTCTAGGTTGCAAGATGAGCACAAATTTTCTTGGTATCGAATGTGGGACTTGAGTTGTAAGATTTCGATTGCTCTGTACAAGTTAAATATGGCGCCATAGTGTCCCCTGAAAATCAGTTTTAGAGACACGGAGCTCATGGCTTACGAATCCCAGGCCAGTTGTGAATGCTTGTTACGACAGTTGTGAGTGGTCAAGTCGACTTTGCTAGCGGGCGAGTCCTATAAGTCTAGTGCTACTCTGTAGAGCAAATTTTGTTAGGAAATTTTCTTTTTAATTTTCTAAGAGAGTTAACAGACGCTCAGGAGGACACCTAACTTGTTCCAAGTCTGGAGAAAAGACAGATTGAGCAGGTAAAGTATAGGAAGGTGCAAAAATTTCCGAGGCCCAATCAGAGTTCGGTATTTGTGACAAGCAATAGAGGAAGAGTTATCCGAAGATGGGCTAATGTCTTTTCTCCAGGCTTGAAACAAACACTCCATACTTACCGAGTGACACTTTCGTAGCTCATGGCTGATACTCACCGTTTGATACTTTGGTAGTACTCATCAATGAACTCCTTGGCCAGCCTCAACACCTCCTCCTTAGGCCGAGGCTCAGAGGACGCCTTGCGAGCGAACATGTGAGCCCCGTTGCACACGTTTCTCGTACACACGCCATCCTACGAGATGTTACATTTCAGATATCCAAAAGTAGGAGTACTAATACGAGAATAGCAGCAAAGCTTTAGTTCATACCATAGGCCAATTAATGCGTTTCTCGTATTAACTCTCCAATTATCAAATGGCGTCCGACATTTGCATAAATATAAAGACCTGTAATACTTCGTTAGACATTTGCGTACGTATAAAGTGCTGTAATAAAACATAGAACACGGTAAAGAATAGAGTGAGTCCCACTATCACTTCTCTTAATACCATATAACTGCATATACGGTTGGAAAGATTCTTATAATAGTGGTACCGAGGTTTTAAACGGTAATAACGGTCAGTTAGTATCTTGCATACAGGGGATACACCTAAGGAGGTTTTCTTTTGCTTTAATTCTAGAATTTTGAAGATCTGCCAGTGTGAAGGGCAGAGGTAGTTAGTGGTGAAAGTCAATGTGAGAATCCTTCGCATCTAGCGTTATTTTTATATCCCCTCGCCTCTTGGTGCCGGAGTGCTCCACGCAATGTAATTCCGATGCCAGCGCTATCAGCGTCCGAGATTCGAACATGGATTCCTAGTGTCAGATGAAGAGATGCTGTCACTTTGTCACTGAGAGCATACAATGTATATGAAAAAGTCATACATTCATTTCGAAAAAGGGTAGAATTCAGTATCAATTACTTTTGCCATTAAAAATCCCTTTGGACCAGGAAATTTGCAATTAGGAAACTTGGGAGGGGGCGGCGTAAAATGGGGAAGCGCTGACATTATGGGGAAATATAAATCTATGTGGAAATTGGTCTCATGGTAGCAATACTGGGAGGGGCTCAGCTCATTACACTAGCAAATAATCTTGTTGGTGTATCCCATTCATTTTAGTGCGCTATTTGGAAATCTATATTCAGATTTGTCCTAACGCATGAGGTTCCTGAGTTACGTGAGCTGGCTATAAGCTTCACTTTGCCATCGTTAATGATGCAATTTATTATGTTACAAGTTTAAGAATAAGAAAATTATCTGGCAAAGGTTTGGAATCGTGCACCCCATTTGGCTTGATGTGCATTGTAAATCCTTCTGCAGACCCAGACAATATTATGTTTTACATATGAAAGAGGTATTTAGTACAGACCAAACTATGAATTTCTTCAATCTAACAAATATAACAAAAATTGAACAGTGCAAAATAAGAGAACGATCTTCTCTAAATACAATTTTACCAACAAATAACATCGAACAATGGCTAAGTTTACGTTTAGAACAATGAGTATGGAGTACTAAAACCTTTATTTTCAATAACTTTAGCACAGCGACTATTACACGACATCACAAATTTCTTAAAATACTCTGGAGTTATTTTTTTCCATTCCTCTTCAATTTTAGTCCACAGATCCTTTACTGTTGATGGTTGTCGTTTTCTTACATTGTCACCTATAATTTTCCATAAATTTTCAATAGGATTAAGGTCCGGGCTTTGGGCAGGCCACTTCATGACTTCGATATTCTCTTCCGCAAAATATTCCCTCACTTTCTTTG